>CM060634.1:26452500-26722500 GCA_030578275.1 Meda fulgida | reverse complement strand
CTCTATCTGGGAGTTTTTCAGCTGGAAATGAGAGGTAAAAAATAATCCTAACAGCATTATTGCATAATTCATTTACTCTGTATATGGGCCGTAAGCTGTCTTGAATAAAAGCTTCTTAACTGCAGAAACATAAATATGCTAGTACCTTTGTAGTCTTTAACAAGCTTAAAGAGCTAAACTGCTAATAACTGATTCAAGCCATAATCTATACTCATTGCACTTGGGAGATGTCAAAAAAGAGGAAGCATAAAACGGTGCAAAACCAAGCTGAAGAGGAGAGGAAAGAGGACACATAGAGTACACCTGGCAACCTCCAGAAAACATGGCATCTGTCCTAGAAATCATCGTAGAGTGGTAATGAGGGTTGATGGGGACGAAGTGATGGAAGAGAAGGCAGTAACAACACAGCATGCTAGCTGTCACCAATGACACTTTCACAAGTCTGAGGACAGACCGCAAGATGACCAAACTCATACACTCGTCATGAAAAAAACATTATTATGTGACAAGCTCTCGTAATGAGAGACTTGTAGCCCCTCTATTGTGAAAAATCTTTGAGAATTTCTGTGGAATACTTCACCCATATGTGAAATTTACTCATCCTCATGCCATTCGGTGATATGCCGATATTGACGACAACTGTGATATTTAAAAAAATAAATATCTTTATCGTGTTAATTAGGGGTGTCGCAATATACCAGTATTGGCGATAACCGTGATATAATAATAATATAAGTAATAAGTAATAATATAAGATTTCCAATGAATAGTACACATATGATAAAATGGCATGTAAATTATCCAGCGCCATTATCTGGATGACACTGCAACGTACAGGAAGTGTGGGTATTGCAGCTTTTTACCCAAAATAAGGCAATGTGAGCATTATGGAGCACTAAACTCACCCACATGTAATTTATGTTTCATTCATACTTGAAAGTCCACAAGTGAGACTCGTGAGTAATAAGTGCCAGGAAATCCCTAATATGGACAAAGATATCCAGCGTTCTGTTCTTCAAGACTTGGGTATTTTAATAAGGATTTTTTTTTTTTTCAAGATTTCAATAGATATCACAATATACCGTTATTGTGAATTATTTGATCACGATAACCAGGTAGTGAAAAATCTGATATTGTGACATCCCTAATGGAATGTACTGTTTAGAAACAATCCATATTTTTACTTTAACTATTGTAGGTAAATTTACTCATATGGCCTACTGTATCAAATTTGATCTGCAAATTTCGAAGGCCTCTAAATTATCAGCTTGATTATCAACATCACCGAAACACAATCTACCACATACCTTCTGTCATCTGATTGATCATTTATAGACCATTTCAAGGATGTAAACAATAACAAACGTGTTGGAATGCTATCGCGCATGTCTGTGTCACAGGATCTACACCATCCGTCACACCCTCAACACCAGATCATCCAGCTCCACCCATCCACCCTGATCACCGGAATACTAACATAAGCAGTCAACCTCCACATCACATTTGTCTGGTCTTGTTTTTGTATATACGCTTCAACATACCTGGCTACTTACCTGAGACTATACTCGATCGTCTTCAGTCATCTGTCTCCCTCATCCAGCTATTCTCCTGATCGTTATATCCTGCAAACACAAGTCAGTACAGTTACCTCACAGCTAAGTCTATTCAAACTATCAGACTGCTTCATCTCTCACCTGCTGTCCTCGCCTGCTGCCTGTATCCATTCCTGCAAATAAACTTACATGTGTTTCAAATATGCCTGTGTTGTCTTCTGCTGAAAACAGTCTGGTCCTGAAGCACATCTGATGGTGCCATTTGTAAATCTCAGATCTGTCAAGACAAGTGCGTCCTTTTTAAAGTCAATCATAAAACGGAACAGTTAAGATTTTTACAAAAATGATGATGTGGAATTACTGGACCCTTAAGACTTTAAGGTGCAAACTTTCACACTAGATTTACCTGAAGTATCTTATCCAGACGTCTATCATTATCTGGTTGACGCTGTGTGCGTCAACATGAGAGATGCGGTAAAAGCATATCGCAGTCTTATTGCTTACAATTATTTTCTTAGCTGAAAGGCTGGGAATATTTGTTTGTACAATGTGGTTGACATTTGTCTTGTGTTTGGTGAAGCTAAAGCCAGTCAAACAGTGTCAAATGTCGCTAAGATGCCCGTCAAGATTATTTTTGGACATTGCACTTGCATGGCTGGGTGTATATCTATGTAAATACATTGTTAACTGTATGCTAGTAAACTAATTGCAATGTGCCATTATTACTTATTTCATACATTTCAAAATGTGTGTGCTTAGGTTAGGTGATGTTTGTAGTCATGTAGCTGGAATCTCTGTTGCTGTGGAATAATGTGTAAGAGAGGGGTTAAATGCTCCATCTGTGACATCTAATGCATAAACCTGGATTACTTTAAACTTAAAGATTATTAATTGTACAACACCACTTTGTTTTAGATTGATCCAAAACAGTGGCAGACAGTGACTTTTCCATGCCAGTCAGACAAGGAGCAGTTCTCAATAGAACATACTGCAATCCAGTCATCACCTGGTTTTTGGAAATCTAAACACTTACATTTTCGAAAGTAGGGTAGTTCTGGGCCTGTAGGAGCATCCAACCACCAAGCAACATGGACCTTATTTTAATTTTGACAAGATGTTTTGAATGGGCTTGACAACTGACCGTAAATGTCCAAGGAACAAAGACGTCACCTCCTTAAACTGGCGAATAGCCCTTGAAATGGTCGATACTTTTTTAGAAGTAAAGGGGCTTTTAATATAATTCTAAAAATAAGATACATCAGGCTTTTGAGGAACGTTTATTTGTACATCTCTCAGTCATCATTGAATTGCATTACATTATATGTTTTGCCTCCCACAATTAAAACCACAGCTTTGATCATAAAACTAAGCATTTAAATATCATCTTACTAAGATGTACTATTGGCAGATATAGAGTGACAACAGATGTTAACATGCATCTTATGTAAGTAGTCTCTTATACTGTTGTAAAGATTTCACTGATTAACATAAGCTACAAGAATTATACTGTATCTTACTTTTTAGCCATGTAAAAATCAGTAACTGCACCAAATTGCATATTGCTAAGCATATTGCTTAGTTTGGGCCTCTGAATAAAATTGAGTTTTATTTTCTTCTTTTTTATTTGTCTAAATGTTCAGACAATGAAGTATGGAAAAGGGGAAAATTCAGGAAAGAGATGCTAAGGGTTAGTGATTGAGAGTGGTGATTGACCATTCCTGACTCATATATGATTGTGGAAGAGAAGGAGAGCTAAAGGACTCAATGGAACAGACGAGACATTTGCAAAGCTAATCGTGACACTTGAAATGCTCTGCTCTGCCTTCCACTGTGACTTTATCCTAACCTTATGCTTGATGCTTTTTGATTAATGTTTTAAAAGCCTCCCTGCCCACAAGAAAGCCATTTGAGAGCTCTCTCGTAACAAAGGGAAGAACATTGCATCTAGCATAACAAATGCACTATATTATGCATTGTAATATGCCTCACTGCCTTTGCACATTAAAGCTAAATCCACCTCCAGAAAATACTGTGTAGATGGGACTCTGCACTTAAAACTAGATAATGACTGGATTTATTAAAATGTATCATTGTCTCTAAAGCAAGCAGCTCACTTGAAAAGTATCGAAAAGCAATATACTTGCTATAGGTGAGATGCAAAAATAAGTCTCGAAGGTCATTTTCTTGGTTTGCTTCTATAACTAGTTCATTCACTGCCTGATTTTTTTGTACGTTTTATTGGTGTTCAGTTTTTTTTTCATATATTTTTTTTCTCCTTTGCATTTACTTGTATGGCAGAAGTTAGTTTCGTGAGTGAAGGCTGAATGTTTCCAATAGTGACACAGTCAAGCAGGGAGAACAAAAAGGTGAGATCGTGGCCGTGAAAGTACAAGGCGCATTATCTGCCATGCTATAATAACCTCTCTCCCTCCCTCTTATCCCTCTTTCTCTTCAACTGCTTTCAAACGGTGGCAGCTATTAGTGCTGAATGGAACTGAATTGAATTAGCGCTGCCCACCGTTTCTCTAAAAGCTCCAGGGCCCAGGGGCACCATCACCATGCTAATAAAGCCCATGCTCTTACTATGTGAGGAAAAGTGGCCGGAATTGCTGATGGGAGGACGTCAGGTGGGGACGGGGGGACTTTCTTCATGACTCAAAGGCGGACATGAGCAGAGAGCAGAAGGAGCTCGCTTGAATAACAGCGCTCACCCCTGCGTTCCCATCGGCGTTCCGCGGGTCTGAGTGACACTGCAACAATAACTCACGCTACAGCGTCCGCGCCGCTTCAGGCCGTCTAAAATCATTTTAGCTGCTTGCGGCACTTTTGGAATAGTGGGGCGCCACAGTTTAACTGTAATTACATTCATTTTCCAAACTCCAGCTCTTGCAAAAAGCTAAGACTGCACTCAAAGAGAAATGAAATGTGTGTCGAGGGGATCCAAACTATTTGAGAGTATAGCATCACCCATATTCACCATTGTAACTTTTTCACAAGTTCATGTTAAAGTGTATTGTAAATTGATCTCCCAGCTGCATGGGGAGTTTGTGTAAAAGCTGCTGCCAAATTAATAATTGTAGCTAGGGTTGTCACAACATAAATAGTACAGTAGTCACCAATAATCGTGAAATTGGTGGTTTCTATGAGCCACATAACAGTAGGTACCAAACTGATCTGACACTCAATAATACCAGCACTGCAGAAAGGCTGGTTTAGTTTTTTAGTTTTTTTAAATGTATGTATTGACCAGAAGTACCGGTACTTTTGACAGCACTCTGTTGTCTAAAAATATATATAAATAAAAATAGATATACAGTATATTATGGAATGTATGTGTATGCCACCAGATGTCTCTGATTTTAGCATTCATGTGGTTTGAGTTGGCTCTTTATCCTAAATTTTTAACTACATATTTTAAGAACAACTGATGAATCATGACTTGCATAAAAACGTTTGCACACAGGTTTTGCACTCAGTTAGTGAATGAGACCTAATGTGTGCCATTATGCCGTGATGGTACTTGAATTAAGCATACCGAACAGTTTATTTTTCATGCTAGTTTGAGATAATCTTATTTCAAGACAGACTATTGACTGCTTATTAGAGAAACTCCATAGACGGTTGTTCAACCAAAACAACAACATTACTGAAAGAATTATGTCAGAATTAAGAATCAGGCCAGCTGTGAAATGTACCCATCACGGTGCTATTCGATGATCAAAGAAACACTGCCATAGCGGCAGAGGAAGGAGGAGGTATAAGAAGCAAGAATTGTAATGCATGTCCATGCAGAGAGCAAGGCAAAGCGAGGGGTAGTATAAAAGACAGCCTTGCTTAATTCCTGTATGAATAAACCGACAACATGCTGAGCGACTCGCTGTGCATCTAGGAAAGAAAAATCTGTGGACTGAAACGCTTCCTCTAATTACACACTCTGGTAGAGCATAGCATAGCACATTTGAGAAGCATGGGCTGGTAATAGTCCACACAATCTCTGCATCCTTAACAGTATCTAATTGACGGTCATGAAAGTAGCTATAGGTCAAAGGGATGGTCTAACCGTCATTGTATTTTTTGCACTGTGTGACCAAACCTTTTAGGATGCAGTAGGATCAATGGTCACACTTTAGATTAGGGTCCAATTCTAACTATTAACTAACTATTAACTGTGAATACTGCCTCACTAAAAACTCCTAATTACTGCTAATTAACAGTTAGTAAGGTAGTTGTTACATTTAGGGATTGGGTAGGATTAAGGGATGTAGAATATGGTCATACATAATAGAGTGGTGCAGGTATGATGTCAGAACCCGGAAGTCTTATTTGCCTGTGTTTTACATATGGGGTTTTATAATGGGGTTTTTCAATTTATGAGTAAAATAATGCCTGTGGTAAACATAATGACGATACTTTGATTTTTTTTCCCTACAACATACACTGCACACACTCACACTCCTAAGCTGTCTTAGTTACATTTTCAAAAATTAGCATAACTGCTTCAAAATTCAAAATTCAAGGTGTGTGTAATTTACTTTGTAGAGCAAAACTTCAAAATATAGTCATGGTTATATTTACCACAGGCATTATTTTACACAAAATAACACAATAAACCCCATTATAAAACCCCATAGGAAAATCTCAAAGGAACCAGCTGCGAATTAGTCTTCCAGGTTCTGATGTCATACCTTTTATAAGGTTTTTAGTAATTTAATAGTTATTAGTACTTTATAAGTTACTAATACGCAGCCAATATCCTTGTAATATGCATGCTAATAAGCAACTAGTTAATAGTGACAATTAGACACTAAACTAAAGTGACTCAGGATGAGTCAAGCCATCAACCAACAGCCAAACAGAATTTTGACTGACGGATGAAATGTGAAATCTGTCTGTCATTATAATAATTTATTATATAGTATCTAATTTTTTATATACATTGATCTGACAACAGGGGGTACAGGGTTTTCCCTGTTGGCACCATCATTGTCTGAATGCAATTTGCAACCTCTGGCTTTGGCAAAAAATCTTGTCACCTATAGCATTTTGTATATCACACTCATTGGCTGACACAACACAGAGGTCTGCCAACCTACTGAAGCATAGTCTCTTGTCTTCTTAGAGTCACCAAAGGAAGCATTGAGCCATTTGTGCTCGGGATGGCAGGGGACCCCACAACAGTTGCAGTTGGCCTACATCTACTACAAGACAAGAGGAACCATACATTCTTAATATTTACAAGAAAAAATAATTTTCTAAGATTAATTTGAGAGTTGTTTGCCCTGGCTTGCTAACAGTGGTTAATCTGCATAGGAGGCCCTCGAGTCTAGTAATATAGTTAAAGTTCACTGGCTTGTCGATGGTAAGAACATTGTAAGAGTGGTTTTATTGTGTATTTTAGTGCTGCTCTGTGAACTAGCTTGATGTATTACGTAGCACTGAAACTGCCCATCTGCTCGCCTCCTTTGTTTTGTGATGTTTTGCTTATTTTAGCAGTCCGCTAAGGTTGACTGTCTTTTCCCATGGCAAGCTTTGTTTTCGTTTAATTTGTTTTTGGCAGAGTGTGCAATAAAATCACTCATTTGTTTACAGGACACAGTGGGCGTTCGGTGAGATTGTATGTCTTTTGTGCCGTAGTTATGTTGATATTTTCCTGAATATCACACCTCAATTGTTTGGTTGTAGAGTAAAAAAAAAAAACAGGCACTGACACTGATATTTGAATGAAATAAGCCTTGTTGTCAGTAGTTATTTTCAGAAATTAAGTTATGTCATGTTGATGTTGATATAGTTGGAACCATATGGATCATCCATATTGATGTGGAGCTCTCTTGGCTGGAATTGGATATCCTCGTCATTAACATGCAAGAAAACCTGTTTTTCTTTGTGCGCAGACACATTCCCAGACCAAAGCTCAGCTAACCTGTTTACTTATAGCTGTTTTAACACTGCAAACAAATGTCGTGTGATTTTACCAGTAGTCTGCCCCCTCCCGAGAGAGGTATGGAGGTGTGCTGTAATGACAGGCCTGTTTCAGCAGCCACCTGTCATGACCTGCCTCGCAGTGGGGCCGCACACATGCTAACTCGACACAGCCATTCATCTCCCCACGCTAATTGTCATACACTTATTCATCGGATTAGCTGCGTAATTATTCCTCATAATTACTACTTATTGTTCTCACTCGTTGTTTCCTTGCTCAATTTGTTTGTTTGCATTCACGGCTTGCCGGCGAAAAGAAAGGAATTCATTTTCATGCCAAATGAAACAATTTGGATTCAAATGAAATAGATTTAATTTAGAGTGTAGGGGGTGATCTTAAACTAAAGAGGCGGAAAATTGAAACAACGGGTGAATGAGGATACACCTAAATGCTGTAGATCTAATAGATAGCCTTAGTGCATATGTATTATTTTAAATAATTAAAAAAGAGACCTCATAAGGCAAATAATAAAATAATAGACTTGTGGTGTCACCGAATTGTTGCAGTAGTGAAGATAATGACAATGATTTCTTTATTCAGTCAGCAAGACTTAATGTAAATGAGATAATTGAGAATAATTGATGCTTTAATAATAATTGAAACACAATAAGTGTTTCACAGGATGTTGTTAGCTATATGATAATATAATGATGAGGATGATGATGATTATTTTATAATTATTAAAAGCATTTTGAAAGCAGTGATGCTTGCGCAGTTTTAAGGCTTTGTATTTTTCTGAGCGACTCTTTGCGCTAGATCTAGTATCTTCATTGTTTTTTCCTCATCAGCTAGAAGGCAAAAGGAGAAATGAATAGTAACATTAAATACGCCTTGCAGCGGAGGTCAAGTTAATCAAATCAAACACAATTTTAAGTTTATCAGTGCTATCATGCCTTTATACAAACTGTGCATTGCATTGATTTTAATGTAACTTTTTAATGTTTTGTTTTGCACTGTTTCGATTAGTTTTGGGGGCAGTTTACCTAGGTATAAAGTAGGACACCAACACCAAGTTCCCTTTCAGTCGCTCATGTTTTCATACGTCTCCGTTCCCTCCGTCAGGGAACGAGGGTTACATATATACGTAACCGAGACGTTTTTTTGGCGCATTTGCATTTAAGCCAACATTTTTGCAAACCCTTTTTCTTAGACCTCTGAAACAAATCAAGTGTGAGAACATGTTATGTGTGGGAAGTAAAGCCAAACTAGTGCATGAATGGTGCAGGAAAAGAGCAGTGTAGTTATGACGCTGAGAGGGTGAAAAGAAAAAAACAGCAGAAGCATGGGTTGGAACTATATGCTGAGAAAGTATCCCCGCAGGGCTCCTCTTGGAAGGATTATATTTGGTGCTCTTTGGGTCTACAGTGTATCTTTACATCAAGATAAAACCAAGATTGTATTAGGCTGTGCTATGTCTGAGAAAAAGGCCCTGTCTTTCCACATTGCCCCATATTAGCAACACTCGAAGCTGTGTTCTTTGCTTTAGTTTAATTATCATTGTGTATTAAGTGGTTGTGCTTTCAAATAAAAACCGATGGACTAAAATCAGCTGCAGAAAATAGAGATGGAAAGAAGTGAGCTGCCTGGAGCGGCAGAGTCTCTTGATAAAGTACATTACAATGACCCATTTCTGTCTGTTTGCTAACTCAGTGATGCAGTGAGTGATCGTGGCTAAGGAAAGTCTACAGTTTGTTCTTTTATTTCTTCTCAATCCTTTAACAGGTCATATCTGTAGTCATCTCAGGCAGTTCTTTATCACTTTAAAGCTTTAGCTTTAAGCAGGAAAAAAATCTTCTGCCCTATTCGGACCAGATTAGTTTTATGTGGGAACGTGGGATAATGTAATAATTATCTGAGCTTTTTTGTCCAACTCGACCATGTCAGAGTTTTTCAAGACTGTCTTTCAAGGTCTTCTGTAAAATGCTCTGCAAAGGTAATAGTAGTCTCATGTGAATTGACACCAGAAAATGAAAAGATAACGCTTGATTTTGCATATGGACTTAAAAGGATAGTGCACCCCAAAAATTCCAAACATTTCATAAGAACACAAAAGAAGACTTTTTAAACTTTTTTTTTTGGTCCATTCAGTGATTTTTGGTTGGGCCCAGTCTTTTTCAGTGTTGGTCCAGAACAGTTAAAACATTCAGTAACACTTTACAATAAAGTTTCATTTGTTAACATTAGTTAATGTATTAACTAACATGAACTAACCATGAGCAATACATTTATTACTGTATTTTTTAATGTTATTAATACAAATCCAGCTGTTCATTGTTTGTTCATGATAGTTCACAGTGCATTAATGTTAACAAATACAACTTTTTGAATATTTCAATAGTTTATTTTTCAATATTTCAATCTATTAGTAAATGTTGAAATGAACAAAGATTAATAAATGCTGTAGAAGCGCAGTTCATTAATAGTTCATGTTAACTAATGTAGTCAACTAATGAAACCTTATTGTAAAGTGTTACAAAACATTCTTCAAAATATCTTTTGACATGCTATGGAGTAAATGATGACAATTTAACTGTTTCCCTTTAAGAATGTGAAGTATATTTTCTGTAAGCATTTAACAACATAAAATGACCATTTTGTCAGAACCTCTAGTTTGCATGTAATTTTGTTTAGTTGTCTGATTTTTTTTTTTCAGAAATGTGAATGAGAATCGTGATCTCCATTTTACACAAAAAAATTGTGTTTCTCAATTTAGTGGTAACTGTACAGCTATGCTCTCCGTTTGTTTTTCCGTTGTCTCACGTTTATATGTAAATTGTCTGAGCTTATTTCATCCATTAGATCAAAAGATCTGAAAAGGTCTGTACATTTACCCACCCATAGACCCTCCCTTCACGGAAATCAGGACAGGAAAGTGGTTGAAAGTGGAGAGATTTAAACACCAGGTGTAAACGGGAATGTGTCTCCCTTGTCTACTTGTGATTTGATCGACCAAAACGCAAAAGCCATAATACCAGGTGTAAACACTAAACTTGGCCAGAGTGACAGATTCAGAAAATATTTTGGCGTAAGGCTAAACGAGTATGTCACAAAAACATTCATAGTGAAGGGGGAGAATAGAGATGATTCAGAGCAGATTTTACAGAAAAGAAGAAAAAAAACTAAGCAACAGATTTTTTTTGTAATTACATACAGGGAAAACTGGCAAAATGTAAACTGATTGTCCATCTTTTAAAGTGACATATAGCCAATTGTTCTAATCTAATTCTAATCAATTTCTTCCAGTTTCCCTTGTAACCTACTCCTATTTGACATTTCCTGCATAACTTATTGGCATGGATAAATACTGTGCGTTTTGTGATGTATGCAGTTGTTTCACTTATCTCAGAGATTTATACAGATCTCTATGCTTATCCAGTTTGAAATTACATTAAACTTTTCAGATGTCCACAGTTAGGAATACTTCACAGATATGTATCCGGAAAACTTATCCCATCCCAATGGGGCCTTTGGCTGAATGAATCGTGCTTGCTATCCAGTAACCAGGGAGCTGAGCGGGAACCGCTGTAACTGGACTATTTAATTTGTGTGGAACATTTTTGACAGAAATCAGAGAAATCTTCCCAGCAACTCATGCAGATGGTGAGTGAGCTCCCCATGTTTGTGGTCAGAGATCCCATGAGCCCTGCGCACGCACAAACACACACACACACACACACACACACACACACACACACACACACACACACACACACACACACACACACACACACACACACACACACACACACACACACACACACACACACACACACACACTTCAGTGGCCCACTGATGGTAGATGCTTTCCTGAGCCAGGATTACTGTGCAGGATGTCTGAGGGCTTCAAACTCCCCCTGAAAATCGATACAGAACTCAACTGTGTCCAGCCAGCTGGAACTGGCTCCCATTTCCTATCCGGATCCAGTACACCACTCGGGCTCTACGGGCTTTGCACTGTGGAAATGGACAAACTCCAATAATGTCTTATTAGTATGCAACAATGTGTACTCGTAGTAATTGATAATTGAGTAATTGAATTGTAGTAATTTTATTAGCACAATTTGGTTTTGGACAGACACTTTGAAGGAAAAAGTGAATGAAGAGTTTAAATGTTTGTAATGCATAAATGTGACCCCACCTGTAAAACCCCGGCCAAAGTCGCATAATCTAATTATGAGATTTGTGATTATTGCTGTAAATGATAGATTATACCAAGGGCTTAGAGATATAGTACTCAATATTTAGTTGGCTTCCAAACAAATTATTTCAGTCGTTTCTGGGTTTTAATTTCGAAGCTGAAACACCTGCTGATTCTTGTTCAGAAACTTCTTTTCTTGAAAGTGCAAACCTTATTATCAATCCACACGAGCGGCAATCAGGTCAGTGTCGGGAAAGGTAAGAAAAGCCCTGTTCCGATTTCTGTGTGGACTTTCTGGAGGATGATGGTGATGACTAGAGCTTTAAATATAATTGTTTTTATGAGGCATCGCAAAAGACGCCTCTCGCTATCCCGAATTCAGGAGCAGTCAGATACACACAGAATTACAGTATTTCAAAATAGCTTTCTTGCCATGTATTCACGCAAACATAGTTGGTTATGTCTTAAAGGGCACCTATTATGCTCTTTTTTACAAGATGTAAAATAAGTCTCTGATGTCCCCAGAGTGTGTATGTGAAGTTTTAGCTCAAAACACCCAACAGATCATTTTTTACAGCATGTTTAAACTGTCACTTTTGGGGCTCAGAAAAACACACCTTTTTAGTGTGTATCCCTTTAAATGCAAATGAGCTTTGCTGCCGGCCCAGAGGGCGGAGCCTGAGCTCAAGCTCAGTCAGGACAAACTCATCTCTCACGGAATGATAATATCAAAACAGAAACTCTCAATAGTGGTGTTCATTTCAACCCGGAGTCGGACAAAAATGCCCACAGAGAATATGCTGTATGGAGATTGTCAAGGTGTAGTCTAAGTGTAGTTTAATTACGGTTATAACTTATTTTTCATCTTGCTTTTATCCACTATTAGTACAAGCCTGTGGTAGCAAATGATGGCCAAAAATATACTGATGAGTTCAATGAAGTTTATTGTACATCACACAAAAGATGAAGCATAATTTTACTCCAGAAAATCACTGTAAGAGCTGAATAAACACAGAATAAGAAGTGTGCATTAAAGTCTTATCCATAAACTCTCTCTCTCTCCCTTTCATTATCATCAACATACACAGCGAAGTACACTTACCGTTACAACTAACAGTAAACAAATATATACACACCTTTTCAGTGGGTGCTTAATAAACTGGTCAACTTTATATCTGTAAAACGACTCAATGTGTCATAAAGTGCGCGCTCTCACTTTCATCAGTAACATTAGGCCTATTGCTCTGGAAGCTGGAAGCTGGATCACGAACAGTTGGGACAGATCCATCCTCGAGTAACAACGAGAGTAAATGAAGACTGCTATGTTCATTCTTACACCCAACAACAAAACACCTCAATGCCTCATTCTTACTCAGTCAACATTAAAGATATCAAGATTATATTTTCACAGAATTCTTTACATTATGTAGGATGATTTTATGTAGAAAACAGTGAATCACAAAAAAAAAAAAACTTTAGCTGCGTTTTCAAAGACAAATTCACAAATAACGATGAAGTGTGGTTGAAAAGTGTTTGTGAAGCTGCTTCATACTGTACATGTACACGGCAGCTGCTCTTTCCGGATCAGCGGCAGCACAAACACAGATTTGAATGTTGCAGTGCGATGATCGTACTTTCAAAGGTTAACCAAAGTCTCTAAAGACTAGTTTGTCGCTGCCCATATCTATTCACGAGAGCATTCACATCGGAAGCGTGACGACCGACCCTCTCATTCATTAACATTTGCAGCAACAAAATGCCTGCTGTTCACACTCCGCTGATGCCTGCGATGTGAAACAGGCGTAATAGTAGGGCTGGGTGATACAGCTTAAAAATGTATCACAATATAATGTTTAATATTATTCGTTATTGATAATTATTGAACATTTTTATTACCTTTTTTAAACAAAGACCAGTAGAAAAAAAGCACTGTATTTTTAATTCAAACAAATAATTTTACTTTTAACAGTCAAACACAAAATAACATTTAAACAAACATCTTTCTTATATATTATATGAAGATTAAATAAGTGGTAAAGAAACTTTTGGCTTGTCTCCTGAGGCCACAATGAGCAAAATATAAATATACCGCATTCAATTTTTTATTCAAAGCAATGAAAGAACATAACTGTCTGCCTAATGTTTAGGCTAACATTTATAAATGAAATATAATATAAATTGCATAAACAGTTATGAACAAAACAGCATCATGTAGCCTATTTATGCATAGCTCAATACAAAGAGCCGAAGCGCCGATCACACTAACTTTTAAAAAAATATGAGATGCAGTGTAATAGAATTAAACCCCCACAAAGTCTCAAGACATATTTTATAAAAGTTGAACCTCTTTTAACTTTACATGGCTTTCTGAACATGTGGTGCTCTTGTGCAACAGTCAACGTTTTCTGTCTAGAAAATGCGCAAAGTATGCGTTCCGTGTGAATGGCTTGGTTTCAGTTTTAACCAAGATTTTCTTCACATTGAGCTTCTCTATTTCTGTAATATTTTGAATCAACAGGCACCAGCGCCACATCTCGTGGGTTAAACTTGATAGGCTAACAAAACTTTAAAATGCAATAATGACGCATACACCATCATCGCATCTTGTGCGCCACTGATAAAGCTACATAAAATGTGAATGCACTGTTTTTGCATTCGAATGTGGATTTTTATTGTAAATTTATTGTAAATTACGAATATTCGTTTCCTTTTTATCTTTTCATTGCTGACCGGCACGGCACTCATTTCAGCTTGTCACGTGGTGCAACTTGTTGTCGGTTTGCTTGTCACTCGTAGCACGCATCTTTATATGAAATGAGTGTGAAACTATCGAGCGTTGTACCAAACATTTTTTCTATCGTTATCGAAAGTGAACTGTTGATTAATACCGATACAGTTTTATCGCCCAGGCCTACAGCGGAATAAGAACACGTGGGTGTTTGAATCGAGATCGTGATCTTTTAATGATTAATCATGCAGCTCTATACTACATATCAAATTGGGACGTGTGTGAGATTACCCTAATTCTTAAATCTTTAATTTCTTCACATTCAAACATTTAAGTACTTTGTGTAGTCTCTTCTTCTCCTGATATAGTGTCTAGCACAAGCAATGTGCTTCGCTTATGTAAACAAAGATGCTCTGGCATGTATAATTAATGCGCTTGATTTGAACGGTGGAGCGGAAGATGTATTGTGGTCAACTATTGTCTGCTCCACGAGTAAAGCTATCATATGACTGTAGAAGTAGTATAAAAACACATCTTACTTGTTTTACTTGTTTGTGCTTTTTGGAGCTTGACCATCAGCATCTATGCTATGCTGCATTGTGCCATTCTACGCTGTACTATACCTCTTTTATTCCAAGCACTCTCACACCTCTCTTTCTCCTTTGCCTGTGTCTGTGGTTGTGGTTGGCTGCCCTCTCTCCATTTCTCAGGCTCTGTATTGACTGGAAGAGTGTTGGGCTGTATTAGCAGGCATTAGCCTCCCGAACCACCGTTAATCTTACTATAATAAACTTACACTGCTGCATTGACAAGTTCCATTTCACCATCTCTCTCTCTCTCTCTCTCTCTCTCTCTCTCTCTCTCTCTCTCTCTCTCTCTCTCTCTCTCTCTCTCTCTCTCTCTCTCTCTCTCTCTCTCTCTGTTTCTCTCGCTCTCTCTCTCTCTCTCTCTGTCTCTCTCTCTCTCTCTCTCTCTTTCTCACATACACACACACACACACATCGTTCTATTGTATTGATTGAAATATTGGTCTATAGGTCTTTTTTCATCTATCCATTGCTATTTCTATATATTTTTTTCTATCGTTTGTGCATTCTATATATCTAGTATTCTATCTAGTTGTGTGTCTATCATTCAGTAGTATCTGTCTGTTGGTTAATTCTATCTGTCTATCGTTCAGTCAATCTAAAAAAAAAAAATCATCATTCTATCTCTCTCTTCCTCACTCTCTCTCTATATATATCTTGCTCAGTGTTTGTATGGGGTGTAACGGTGTCACGTTTCGATACATATCACGATACTGAACTCACGATACGATATTATAACGATACTCCAAGACATATGGTTAACAAAAAATGTACTGTTGATTTAAATGCTAAATTTGGTATTACATTGTGGGTGTAAATGAATAGGCTTGGACTTGGTGCTTGGTGCTGGTAAAAATACAAAATTATTTTAGACGAATATGCTTGCACTCTGTCACTGACTAGATATATTTAAAATAATGTATTCCACTTTTTACTGGTAACATAAGATATTTGGCATTATCAGGATTCAGGACCCACAAATACCCCCCCCCCCCCCCCCCACAATTGCATTATTATACATTATATTCAACATTATGTTTAATGTAGTACTGACAATAAAACTCTGAAAACTAGATTTTATTTTTGGGACACAATACATCACTATCCACAATACATGTTGTTGCATTTTTGTATTGCGATATATTGTGACACGATATATTGTGACACAATTGTCTGTTTGTATTTTTTATTCTATTTTGTATTCTTTCTATCATTTTTTTCTATCGTTCGCCCATTCTATATAAAGATAGTGCTATCTGTTGTTCAGTCCTATCTATCTGTTGGTCAGTTCAATCGATCTATCTTTCTCTTCCTCACTCTCTCTCTATATATATATATCTTGCTCAGTGTCTGTAGTGTTTTATATGGGTATGTCTTTGTCTGTGTGTGTATCTCTGTTTGTGTGTAGTTCTAATGTCCTGAGTGCTGTTTATGGCATATTTCACTCATACAGCTGTAAGAACCACCAGCGCTACAAATGGAGCTCTAATTAGAATGGAATCTGAGGAACGCTATTGATCATAAATTACACCCGCTCTGCTCGAGCTCTCACTTACAACTAGTGTTTAATATCTCAGGTCTCACTTGTTTCCGTCTCTCTCTTTTTCTCCCGCTTGCCTCCTTCCCACAGTCTTTGTGGGTTATGTCAGTCATGTTCAGTGGAGCGACTCTGAGGAACAAGCCCTCCTACCAGCCCCAGAGCAGCAGGGTCAATGTGCATCTGGAGAAGAGGTGTCTTCAGGGAAGGGTTTGAATATTAGTATTACACCAAAGAATTATGCCGGTGGGGCATCGAATTTGTTCGTAGAAAAATTGGAAGGAATAAGGCAGTGATTTTACAAATCATGGACCATTACGGATGGAAAAGGTTAGAAATGGATTTGGAGCAAACCTTTGAAGTAAACGTACTGGATTAGACACTTGATCAGACAATTGACCACTCGACAGTAAATCTGGTCTTCATTGCAGTTTCATTGCAAGAACCAGCCACTTTGACTGGGACAGACATGTAACGCGGCCAACTATAGATGGTTTTGTTTTTATGTGCCATTTAGGGGTGGAGTTATATATCACAATAAACAGGCAGTAGTACAATTCTTAATCAAAACTAAATATTGCAATGTTTCCCTTATTTGTTGCATTGCTTTGGATTTTTCTGTGGATTTTTTTAAATAGAAATAGAAATAAAGTGGATTTACCTCATGCTACTGTATGTTTTCCCAACATTTAAGTTGTTTCCCCCAAAATATTAAGGTGAAAAACAAATAAATAAAAAATTGTAGCAGCAAATTGTATCATGAGAATACACAACGCTATCTCACGACCAATTCGAATGACTAAAAGGGGTCTAATTCGTTCGAATTCGTACAACCTCATTTGTACGAATTTGTACGATTTGCCTAAACCCCAGTGATGGGTTTAGGGGTGGGGTCAGGGGTAGGTCATTTGTTCGAATTCATACGAATTGGGCAACTCGTAAAATATGTATGATTTAGCAAAAATTGTACGAGTGAGGTCGTATGAATTCATACGAATTAGACACCTCGTAAAATACGAATTGCCGTGAGATTGGGTTGGAAAATAGTATTGTTTTTGTGTTTTTTTTGTCTCCCCGCTGCATTTTTATATTTACTGTGTTTAACAAAAGCTACAACTGCATGCTGTATGTATTTTGTTTTTTACATTTCTGTTTTTACCCCCATCTACTCATTACACAAGTGTTTGTGGAATTTTATTTTCTGCTTATGTATGGCTCACTTGCAATGCAGTACAAAATCATTTCGGGGTCTTGTCCGCAGCATGTTAGCGACGTGACATGGTTGTCTGGTGTTGGAAGGGCTAGAGAGAGAGTGAAAGCATGAGAGCAGATGAGGAGAGAAGGAAATAAAATGTCTTTATTTGGCTCTAAAAGAGTGAAGGAGAACGCAGAGGAGGTCAGGCCCGCTGAGCAGGGGTTCCATCGCACCTGCAAGCTACAATAACAGCCGGCGCGGAGCATGCAGGCCACTGATTGAGTTTGATCGCAGAGAAAGCGGTGAAAGCGGAGGGAAAAAAAGCAAACGGAGGAAGGGAGGGGTATGCAGTGAAGTGATGGAGGAAAAAGAGAGATCTGCCAAACCAAGCGGTGTTCAAAGGAAGCAGGACACAGAAGCACACCTTTGACATCATCTCTGCTTTTGTATGTGGGGTTTTAATTAAATATTCAGAGAGAGCAACGGCGCAAACCCTGCCTGCTTTCACATCAATCATGACTTGCCTGTGTCACCTCCAGATTCTCACGTAGACAGTGACTGCAAAAACCTCACAGCTGCTCAATTTGCGCACTTGTTCTGAAAACCTCAAACGCCATGGTTTCTAAAGCCACGGGGTTGCTGATGTAAATTAGCTAATCTTTTGTTCATTTTCGACAGACCCGAAGCATGCAGATGTGCGCTTCCTCCATCACCTCCTCCGGCTCAATCTCTTTATCTACTGATTGCTTTTTGTAGGCATCTGAGAGTTTATCTGGGCTCATTTTTGGAGCCTTCAGCATGGATGTCACTGTCCACCATATTCATCAGCACATTTTTATGTGTGAAATTGTGAAAATATTAAGCTAGCAAACTAAAGTGTGTGTGTGTGTGGGGGGGGGGGGGGGTAAGTTAAAAGCTAAGCTTGTTTTTTTGGTAAGCTAAAAATAGGCATGAATTTAAAATACATTTCCCAATGAATTATAAAGACAGATAAGTCCACAAAGGGGATCATGGTAGAAACTGTATTTTTCTTATAAACTTAACTTTTAATAAAATTTGGCAGACTTAAGTCTTCTCTCTTACCATATCTAATAGGAATCCACACTGTGTTTCATGTAGGCCAAAAAAAAAAAAAAAATCATGAAACTCTTGCTTCCTGCTGTTCGTTCCCATTTTACTCAAAATGTGGAAACAGGGCCCAAAATAAACAATTACTAAAGCCAATTTTTAGTTGGGTAATGTTAATAAACAGTTTTTTGCTTGTAAAATTATTTAAATGGAGCTACTTGCCAGTTGATGGTTCCAGCATAATATAGGTTTTATATTTCAACATAAATGTAGCTAGGAAATGCATTTTTAAACGTCATAACTCAAGAACTCCATTTGGTGACACATTTTTGACATAATGAACATGTGATGACCAAAATAACAATGATTTTCAACGTTTTATAACAGGTAGTGCTTCACTGAGAGACTGGCTAGTGCATGCTGCCTTTAATGGCAATGACATGCGCTGTTTGCAGAGTGAATCTCACGAAACCTGTCAAGAACATGCCAAGGTCAAAAAGTAAGAAATTATGTTTAGCATAAATGGTCATTTTAAAGTGTTCATTCTATTACGATTTTTGGTTTGCATTGTTAGGTTTTCATATCCACCTTAAAAATAAGTTGATGTCATTATATTAGATTGATTCTAATTAGACTGTAGAATAAAATTACCATAATATTTTTTATGAATCATATGTTAAAGATGTATACTTATTTACCAGTGGTTTTAACCACTTTTTGGTGAAATTTGACCCTGACAAATTCTTGACAGGTTGTTTTATGATTCACTGAGAAAAGCAGCAAAGCAATGGTATTGTCATTAAGACAAAATGTTTTAAAAGGAATGGTGCTGCATGCAAATACAGTCTTATGGCCAATATGAAATATTTATAGCCAGAAAGTGTTAATTCACCTGCATTTGGAAGGTATACTGTATGACAAGAAGTTTGTTTTGACCCCGTATTGTGCATAAAATGTAGTATGCAAAGTTATTTGCTGCCCGTTTGTGATTTGCAACACGATTTAATACAGTTCATGAAATTCAATAACATGATTTCTACACATGTTGAAGACAAACAATTGATCCAAGGTAACAGGTGAGAGGACAGCAGGAAGAGCTTAGCAGAGAAGCAGCTGGAAAGGATTGGTGGAGGGAGGAAATGGCATGGAATACATGTCAGCATGGATGAAGAGAAAGAATGAAACGAGGAGTGGAACACGAGGTGAAAGACATGGCGATACATGGGCTTATGGGGAGAAAAAGGGAATGCATGGAGGGCGAGCCAATCATGTGAGAGAGAGGGTGAGGGTGTGTTGTCAAGGGAAGGAGGAAGAGAGCTAGGGGTGAAAAGGAGAGGGAAAAGAGGAGGAGGCTGTTGTTTTAAGATCAGTACGGATGAATGCGTTCTCTCTCTCTGGGGAGAAGACCTGCTGCCTTTCTCTGTCTGTCATTCCACTCGTCTGTGCTGAGCGAGGGAGGGGGACGGACGACTGAAGACACGGGCCTTTGGTTTCAGAAATATTTCGATTTGCGGTTTTCTGGAAATTCTGGAGTTAATTTTGCAACTGCCGTTGTGCTTTTGTTCCCATATCTGTTGGGAATATGGATTTTACTATTTTGTCATGCAGTCTAATTGCAAGAGTTCTACTTTAAAACTATGTGAAAGAACTATACAAAAGTTAAATGTGGGAATTGTGAGATTAAAGTTGACAGCGCTGTGAAGAACTCATGCATAAAGGTCTTTATAATGAACTAAAGCTGGCAAAACAACAACACTTCAATATGTGCCCTTAGTGTAAAGGGTTCGTACATGAGCTAGATTAATGACTAAAGAAACAGCTCATTCAGAAATTGTCAAGGTACTGGCATCAGAACTGTAAACACATTAACATACTGCCCACATTTACACATCAACACTTATTCAGTATTCAACCACTTGGCTGACCCTGATGAACAACAATGAAAATGCCTCGGTTACGACTGTAACCTCGGTTCCCTGAAGAGGGAACGAGACGCTGCGTCAATTGACACTAAGGGAACGCTATGCGTGATGATGTATTGAAGCACATGTAAAATCAGTCCAATGGTGTGACGGAACGTCAGAGGCGGGTGACGTCATGAACCAGGAAACTATAAAACCTGCCCAAAACAAAGTCACGTCAGCTTCGTAAGGTCTGAGCAAGTTGCTTACAGGCACGAAGGAGATATGGCAGGTGATGCAGCATCTCGTTCCCTCTTCAGGGAACCGAGGTTACAGTCGTAACCGAGGCATCTACGCATTTCGTGAAAGTGCGGGGTGATAGTGCTAGGCCAAATGGAAGAACTCGATATTGGTATGCTTTGCCCCCGAAAGCAAACCTCAGGAACTTCCTGTGATACGGAAGGATGGAAATATGGAAGTATGCGTCCTTGAGATCTATCGTGACAAACCAGTCCTCGGATCTGATCTGTGGCACGATTTGTCTCAGTCAACATTTTGAATTTCAGCTGCATGACTGATTCCTTCAGAACTCTTAGATCCAAAATGGGACACAACCACCCGTCCTTCTTCGGAACGATGAAGTTACCGGCTGTAAAACCCTGTAAAACTGTAAAAAAAACAAAGAACATTTTCTTTGCAGCCTTCTTGGAAATAATGACGGTCCTCAGATCCGTCGTACCCCTTGAAGGCTGCTGCTGAGCAGTCTTTTTGTGGGGGAGCACGGGAGGCCACGCTCTGCTTTTGAGTGGCACGGTGTGAGGAGCTGGCTTTGAATGTTTGGGGCTACTCCCGCTCAGCAGCCCCAGAGACATGAGTTGGATGGGGGAGGAGTTTCTGAAATGCCGCCGCCTGTTTGGTTGACTCCTGAAACCTCTCAACGCCTGAATTAACAGAGTCGCCGAAGAGGCCAGAAGTCGAGACCGGCGCATCCATGAGGAAGTGCTTGTCTTTCTCCTTTATATTACTAAGATTTAACCAGAGATGTCTCTCAGTGGCCACCAGGGCTGCCATAGACCGGCCGATGGATTTGGCCGTCTCCTTGGCGGCCCTAAGAGACAAATCTGTCGCCCGACGCAGTTCGCAAACTGCGTTCGGGCCAATTCCCCCGCCTTCATCAAGGTCTCCTAATATTTCCGCCTGGTAAGCCTGCAGCAGCGACATGGTATGGAGACATGCTGCAGCCTGACCAGCAGCAGAATAAGCCTTACCCACCAAACCGGATGTCACTCTAACTGGTTTGGTTGGTAACACTGGGGCCTTAAGGGAAGATGCAGATTCAGGGGAAAGATAGCTCGCAAGCATCTCTTCCACCTTTGGCATCTCCCCATTACCGTGCTCTTTATATTGTGAGATAGCAGTGTAGTGTGATGTTTGTGGTGTATAAACTCTGTATGACACTGGTTTCTCCCACGATCTTGACACCTCAGTGTGAAGATCGGGTAAAAACGGAAGGCCCCGGTGTTGAGGTTGTGCGCGAGAGGGCAGGAAGCGTTCGTCGAGTTTACTTTTCGAACGAACGTCCTGCTTATCTGCCGGCCAATCTATATTTAATCTCTCGACCGCTCTCGTCACAACCTCAATAAGCTCCTCAAACGCGTGAGACTGAGGTGGCAAATTCTCAGTATCACGTGATTCAACACTGACAATATCTAGTTCCTCAGAACTAGATAGTTGTAGTGTTGGTGCCTGTATCGGGGCGGAAGAAACTGCAGCGCGTGCTTCCGGACCCTGATACAGCGCATAGGTGAAGGCAGAGATAAGGCTGGGCCCGTCTCTAACCCCGCTGACAGATCCATTTGCGAACCCCAAGTGTGAAGCCTTCGCAGTGCCTCAGCAGCTGCGGGACCTGAGCCTTGGGGAATGCGAGCCTGGGCGTCCTCACTAAAGAACGCCAGGCGGGATCGGAGTGTCCGCAAGGGAAGCACATCACAGTGCTCACAGCCAGCGCCCTCGAGCGCTGACCGTGCATGCTCCTCTCCCAAACAAAGAGCACATTAAGTGTGTGTGACCCGTTAAATAACGCGGGCAGGGGTGCACACACACTTTAAACTGTTGTTTGCTCGCCATGGTCAGATATTTGGTGTTGTCTGTTATATATATATATTTATATATATATATATATATATATATATATATATATATATATATATATATATATATATATATAACAGACAACACCAAATATACGGGACAATATTTCACATATAGCGCTTTTGATGACACAGAAGCTGACACGGCTTTGTTTTGGGCAGGTTTTATAGTTTCCTGGTTCATGATGTCACCCGCCTCTGACGTTCCGTCACACCATTGGACTGATTTTACATGTGCTTCAATACATCATCACGCAAAGCGTTCCATTAGCGTCAATGGACGCAGCGCGAGTTCCCTTGAAAGGGAACTATGCCAGTGCATGGAGTTTATCCAATCATAACAGGGCTCATTTACATATAGAAGTAAAGAGAGAGTTACAGAGAGAGAGGTTTATGATTAAATAGAATGGAATCTGGAAAGTGGTCATGAAAAAACTAAAAATCTGTCATTCGTGAGACAACACTTCCCCGTCGGCTTTCCGTGTTTTCACTGTAATACGGTAGGGAGCGCTATTACCCATGTTCTGAAAGAGTACATAATCTCTTGATCAAAACACATGTGAAGAAGAAGCAGAAACAAGTGATAGCGCATGTAAAGCCCTATTCGCACGGGATTAGTATTACCTGGGGACCTCGTGTGATTTAGAAACCCCCCCACATCTGAATTTCGTGTGGCGCATTCGCACGGGATAACCAAAGCCTGTGATATTACTCGAATTTACTGACTTATCTCCCGGATATGATGTTAATTGGCTGTTGCTTGGAAATGTCTTTTCGTTATAGGTCTAGTTGTATGATATATTATGACATAAGCAGAATAAAGTTCCTTACCGCATGCTGCTATACATGTCATTCATCTCCATCTAATCATTCTTTTTGTTTTTGCTCTTCTGATGATTTTCAGCTTTCACTTTCTGCAAATTGTTTAGCCTAGTGTATAGCGATATATAACCCAGCACACAAAATACTATCAAAACACTCCAACACAGCCTCCATTCTTCGCGAAAGATGGATAAAAAGGCGCACATGAAACAAAAACCTTGAAAAAATGATATACGATCTGGACAAAACACAGAGATGTCGATTCACACGGGACTAATATTATCACAGGACCTCGGTGTTCGGCCAAATATAGTGGGTAATTTCCGGGGGAAATTTTACTTTACAAATTACAGACATGGCCGATTCGCACGGGATTAAGATCACAGACAAACTTTTTTACATGTTTAGTAAAAAATACTAAACATGCGAATGGGGCTAAAGCCGTATACATGTAAAATAACACGTTCATCAACATTACACAGCATAAAAAATAAAATTTGCCTAATGTTACCGAATGAAATGTTTGGTAGTTGATGGGCTCAATCTACTCCATCTTTGTTTTGATCATAGTTCTGAATCCGATCTGGATGTACTGTTGACTTTGATAAAAATGTGTTTTTCTCAGCTTTTTGCTCAAAATGTTGCTTTTTTATGAAACTTACCCACATTCAAGTGTTGTTACAAAAAGAAGGCATGCAGCTAGAATGAAATGGGGTGTGTTTTTTTTTTTTAAGCAGAGGGTCTATTCTATCTTTTGGTATATTGCACGTTCAGATATTCATACAACAAAATATTCTGGGGCAATGAAAATTTTGTACAAATGATTTTAAAAAAACGGGAAGAATTAAGTGCAAAAATGGGTAAAGTATAGGATGTCGCTCACCTAAATATGATTTTATATATATATATATATATATATATATATATATATATATATATACACCTTAAACATACCATGACATTAAAGTCATCATGAAATCAAAATTGACCCTATTTATAAGTTAATACACAGGAATAAATGTGTTTGTCATGGTAATCTTTAATCAAAATATGAGGATTAGCTTCTGCTCTGGAAAAGTTCCTTCTCTGAGGATGTCAGTTTGACGGCTTGGGTTGAATATTGGAAATACATCACAACACTGAAGTAAAGAACTTCTGTTTCACAAGGACTTTAACATCAATGATATCCTGAGTGGTTAAACTGATGTTTGGCATGATAAAACTGGGCCAAAAATGTACGGGATGTAAATAAAAATAATTCTTCACATTTAAAAAAAGACTTGGACTAGTGGGCAAGTAAAATTGACTCTTTTTATACTTTTACAGTGCTTTTTTGTCTCTTTGGGTGTTCAGCAGTGCTTGTTTCGGCTCACTTTCGTTGTACAAAAATAAAGCTGCTTGAATATTCTCCCTAGCATCTCCCTTTGTGTTCCACAGAAGAAAGAAAGTCATGCGGGTTTGGTTTGAGGTTTCATTTTGAGGTGAACTATTCCTTTAAAACCAAAATTGTTCTCTCTGTGTGAGAAGGCAGCACAGAGGGCATGCTGTGTATGAGTGTTATTATCTCGTGTTGGTCATCCTCACCGTGCACCAGACTCATGGAGAATCACCCTTCACTGTCTCAGTCACCTTCACACTCTCTCTATATATCTTCTCTTTCACCCTCTGCCCTTTCACCCTGTCTTCCCATCTCATTACACCTTGCCCTTTTTTCCTGTCTTTCTCTCTCTTTCTATTTCTGATACTCTCTCAACTTTGCTCTCTTATTGTTCAGACAGGGTCCAAAATTGGCTCCCCCCCCTCCCTACCCCCCTGTTATTGTAACGTTATTGTATAGATACATTTTATACAGGTCCTTCTCAAAAAATTAGCATATTGTGATAAAGTTTATTATTTTCCATAATGTAATGATAAAAATTCAACTTTCATATATTTTAGATTCATTGCACACCAACTGAAATATTTCAGGTCTTTTATTGTTTTAATACTGATGATTTTGGCATACAGCTCATGAAAACCCCAAATCCCTATCTCAAAAAAATAGCATATTTCATCCGACCAATAAAATAAGTGTTTTTAATACAAAAAAAAGTGTAATTATGTTCAGTTATGCACTCAATACTTGGTCGGGAATCCTTTTGCAGAAATGACTGCTTCAATGCGGCGTGGCATGGAGGCAATCAGCCTGTGGCACTGCTGAGGTGTTATGGAGGCCCAGGATGCTTCGATAGCAGCCTTAAGCTCATCCAGAGTGTTGGGTCTTGCGTCTCTCAACTTTCTCTTCACAATATCCCACAGATTCTTTATGGGGTTCAGGTCAGGAGAGTTGGCAGGCCAATTGAGCACAGTAATACCATGGTCAGTAAACCAATTACCAGTGTTTTTGGCACTGTGAGCAGGTGCCAGGTCGTGCTGAAAAATGAAATCTTCATCTCCATAAAGCTTTTCAGCAGGTGGAAGCATGAAGTGCTCCAAAATCTCCTGATAGCTAGCTGCATTGACTGACATGGCACCCCAGACCATCACTGACTGTGGGTACTTGACACTGGACTTCAGGCATTTTGGCATTTCCTTCTCCCCAGTCTTCCTCCAGACTCTGGCACCTTGATTTCCGAATGACATGCAACCACTGAGCAACAGTCCAGTGCTGCTTCTCTGTAGCCCAGGTCAGGCGCTTCTGCCGCTGTTTCTGGTTCAAAAGTGGCTTGACCTGGGGAATCTGGCACCTGTAGCCCATTTCCTGCACACGCCTGTGCACGGTGGCTCTGGATGTTTCTACTCCAGACTCAGTCCACTGCTTCCGCAGGTCCCCCAAGGTCTGGAATCGGTCCTTCTCCACAATCTTCCTCAGGGTCCGGTCATCTCTTCTCATTGTGCAGCATTTTTTGCCACACTTTTTCCTTCCCACAGACTTCCCACTGAGGTGCCTTGATACAGCACTCTGGGAACAGCCTATTTGTTCAGAAATTTCTTTCTGTGTCTTACCCTCTTGCTTGAGGGTGTCAATGATGGCCTTCTGGACAGCAGTCAGGTCGGCAGTCTTACCCATGATTGCGGTTTTGAGTAATGAAACAGGCTGGGAGTTTTTAAAAGCCTCAGGAATCTTTTGCAGGTGTTTAGAGTTAATTAGTTGATTCAGATGATTAGGTTAATAGCTCGTTTAGAGAACCTTTTCATGATATGCTAATTTTTTGAGATAGGAATTTGGGGGTTTTCATGCGCTGTATGCCAAAATCATCAGTATTAAAACAATAAAACACCTGAAATGTTTCAGTTGGTGTGCAATGAATCTAAAATATATGAAAGTTTAATTTTTATCATTACATTATGGAAAATAATGAACTTTATCACAATATGCTAATTTTTTGAGAAGGACATGTATTTATATTTTTTTTATTTTTATATATTTTCATATTTTATAATAATATTAATTTTGTTTGCACAAAAGTGTTCGTTTTGAACACTGTTTAACTTTATCCTGCTCTTTTCCCGCTCTTTCTCTTTCTGTTTTCCTCCCTTGAGTCATTGTCATTTTTCATCTGTCTCTCTCACCCTATTCTTTGTCCTCTCTCCAGTCTCTGATTCCATTCATCATCTCTGCTGTGGCCTCTCGGTGAAGGTTACTGGCACAGGATAGAAGGATGAAGAAAACAAGAGGGCGGAAAGACGACCACAGAGTGACAGAGAGGCCTGCGATCTCTCCTCTCTCCCCACCTCTTCCTCCTCTATCTTCATCCCTCCAGCTGCCCATGGACACCTCTCTGCATCCATCTTTTTGCCATATCCCTGTCATTCTTTCTCTCTCTCGTCCTCTGGTGCGTTATGATGCAGCTGAAGGGAAGGGTGACAGCTGTCAAACACTGACCCGGCAATGACCCGTGAATTCGGTGGAAAGAGAGAGTGTGTGTAAAGGAATAATTCACCCCAAAATGAAGATTCAGTAATTAGGACTATATACTCACATGTCATTCCAAACCTGTGCGTTGTTATGAAACAAAATAGGAGCATTTTTTAAGAATCTAACTGCATCTTTTTTTCCCCAAAATGAATAAACTAAATTACCACCATAACAGTATATGACTTGATGGCTTTGTGTGAGGAGCAGTCCAAAAATATGACCAGTTAACTAAATACCACTTGAGTCATCATTGAGTCAACTCATCAACTCAAGCGGATCACTGAGTGAACTTTTTACTAAATCCGTTGATCTGGTTAATTAACCAAAGTATTCATTCATGAATCAACTGACTTCAACTGGTATAATTACTTCAATTAAATGACTTCAAAAGGCTTAAAGGAATATAGTATTGCCACACTTGTATGGTTCTTTTGTGGTACTCTTGTACTTTTTTGTGGTACTTTTATGGTTCTTATTAAGTGTTTAATTTATTTATTTATTTTTGATCTGTAACACTTTACAATAAGGTTCATTATTAGTTAATTTACTAACTAACCATGAGCAATACATTTGTTACTGTATTTGTTCATTTTTGTTAATGTTAGTTAATAAAAATAAAGCTGTTCATTGCTCATGTTAGTTTACAGTGTATCAACTAATGTTAACAAGATTTTTATAAAATAGTAGTACATGTTGAAATTACCATTAACAAAGATTAATAAATGCTGTAAGTGCAGTTCATCACAGCTCATGCTAACTAATGTAATTAATTAATGTTAACTAATTAACCTTATGGTAAAGTGTTACCTTTTTATCATTGTTATTATTCAACAGCCGTGGTTACTGTGAATTGTTCTTACATTGAAAAGACCTGGGTGAAGGTTTTTCAAATGATCTCATTTTTGTTCTTCATACAGGTTTGGAACAACATGAGGGTGAGTAAATAATGACCGAATTTTCATTTCGAAATGAACTATTGCTTTAAATAAAACAATATAGAAACGTTCTAGTAATTTTCCTGCAGTCGATGGAGCTCAAATACAGATACGCCGCCCAGCACAAAGCAATTAAATAAAGCGCTGGTTTACATTACTCTCAATTTGTTTCAGAAAAGAGGGGCACTCACCTTAATAAATGATGTGATGCCTGTTTTTCTGTAGAGGTAATACTCAGTAATAAGGCTTGGAATGTAAAAAAAAACTTGTATTAAAAAGGCATTCACAGTTGATGAAAAATAATAACAAATATACACCCTCTGTGACATGTATAATGGTACATTAGGAAATGGAACACACATTTCAGTGTTAGTGCACTATTCCACTGCTTCATGAGTAAATATGATGAAAGTTTGGAAAAGAGGTAAGGCCTATTCAAACCAATCGACAAACGTTATTGTGACTATTCATATCAATCGCTTAGAATCCCAGTTTGGGACATAAACGGGTATAAGCACTTGAAAAAGACTTTGTTCTTTCCTCACAAACACACACCCATAAAGCTCTATAAAAACCTGCCGTTAGCATGTCTTCTGGCACAGATACCTCCCGCTCGCCCGGGCAGCTGCTCCTATTCGCTCAGCCCATCACAAACAGCCCCAGAAATTAAACCATCGCTTTCCTCATCTAAATTAGCAAACAATCATTTCCAATTGTCTCCGCACACCTGGAAAATGCAAATCGCCATAACCTGCCTTCATAAATTAAGTTCTTTTTTTGAATCCTCTCCTTCCTCTGACTGTCTTGCAAGTGAAAACTAGGTTTGAACAAGGTCGGCCAAGAATCTGTGTATCTCAGCATGGACTCCAGATCGCCACCATATTCATCCAAATCACGCCTTTTCTGATTATATAAAAGTGTTTTTGAACCATTTAACCTCAAATTGTCCTTTATACAGGAGAGGAGACTGTGGCAAGTTGTCACACACAGGACAGATTTATTATTTTAAAGTCACATTGCTTAAAGTTTTAAGATATCGAACTATGGAAGCCTGTTTTTACCTCAAAGCAGAAGTCAAATTGTGAGATATAAAATTGCAATTGTCAAATGTGCATTTTGCATACAAATAAGTTACAATTATGAGAGTTACAACTATAACCATTATCATTAGGGCTGTCATATTTCCCCTGTCATGTTTCACACAAAACAAAACTTTAGAGGAGATGCTAATGGCTAATATGGCAGCGGCGCTTAATAGAAGCCTGCAAATTTCCAGAACTCACAACCACACAAAAATGGCGATGTCCATAGCATCGGGAAGTTTTTAAATAAACGAGTCTAATCGAGGCGTGAGTTCATCCATCAGATATTTTAAACAACCAACAAAGACATTAAATGCTTAGTAACTGAGTGCAGAGAGTATGTTTGTGGCACGCGCCTCGCAGCTCACACACACTGCAGCTCCGGTGGATCTGCGCATGAACGCAAATCATTTGTCCATCTCCGTGAGTAAACTGAACCCATCATGATTATACAGTCCACTGTAGCTCTCACATTATATGATGTGGCAGACAACTATTATTAAGTGGCGCTGTCATAACCATTAGCACGTGTCGTTCCAGCCCTAATGATTAAAAATATGCAGTTCATTAAAGGTAGGGTAGGCAATTTCAGAGAGGCTAGAAATAGCAAGCTAGATTTCAAAGCATAAGATCCCACCCTCCCTTCAGATAATCTCCAAAGCCACGCCTCCAAAACACATGAACGCGTACAGCCAGAGCAGAGTCTGCAAAGCGTCATGAGAGATGTTATTAAATAACCTCAAAGCACATAACATTGCAATTATAAACATAAACAACTAAAAGAGCTCTGACTTGTATCTGCTTGCTGCAGATTGATTTCGGCGTTGATAGTGTTGCCATAGAAATGCATAAATCCAAGTGAGCGCCGCATAAGCTCATTGTTTTGGTGCATGAGGGACTGTAAACACTGGTGCTCTGTGACTAAAGGAGTATGTATCTGTCTTGTCTTGGGATCCGATCGACCAAAACACATCTTAATACCAGTTGTCCACAGAAGATATATGTCCATTTTTTTAATATTTAGACCACTTCTATTATTGATTGCTATCAGGATGTGAAGAGTGTTTCAACCTTTCTTAAAAAACATTGTCTACCCTTCCTTTAAACACATGGTGACCTTTTGTGACAATGCCCCCAACATTTTTTTAGATAAAACATTGAGATAAAATGTATTCAGACACATGTCAATCACCTCAGGTTTTCTTTATCTGACTGACCGTTTGTATCTTATTATGTGATTTACCCAAATTGATGATGTCAGATTAAAAAACAAAATTTTGTTACTCCAACTGGCTAGAAGTTACTTTTTTCACCAAAGTCAATTTCCATTCATATTTGGGGCTCATTGAGTGTGACTTTTGTCAGTTTGAAACATGAAGTGTCATAAGGCTGATCTTGACCAATTAAGTCTGTAAGCAGGAAAGCAGAGAGAAATTATATGCTGTCAAGCACGCAACATTTAGTGTTACATTTCACTGCGTTTCAGCTTTAATGTTTCAATTTACAAGCTCAGAGCTTCCCCTCCCTCACATACATGCATTAAAATGGATGGGTGTTATCTAACATAAGACACGTAACCTCAAACAGGGGGTGACTCTGCATGCATCAGTGCCCAGACAGTCTCCTTTAGACTTCATTCACCCTCCTGCATTTAGGAGTAGAGCGGGTTTCTTTGCCTCTTGCTCTTTCCATCTCTTTTCTCTCTCTCCCTGTAATACTAATCACTCAATACACCAGCGGTGAAGATCTCACCATGCTGGTAGGATCTCTCAGACTCTCACCTTGGTGAAGCTTTACACGTTCATTAAAAACAGTCTCTGTCTTTTTGTATGTTTTCTGTTTCTTGTCTCACTCTTCTGCACAGTCTTTGTCTCACCACACTCACCTTTTCTCTTTTTGCCATGCCTTCACGTCTAACAGAACATCGATGTACTGATGCGGCAAAGTGGTCGACGTAAACCAGACAGTAGAGATACAGGTTTTGTTTACAAGAAATGTGTTTCAAAAGACCGATTCCAACTGTACGACAGAGCCACTTTGTGAACCTGTTCCGATCATCGTTGAGAACTGGCCCTTTGACAGCAGCATTCTGCAAAGATGCATTAAACTGATCAAAAGTGGCTGTAAAGACTTACATTATTATAAAAGCCTTTTATTTCAAATAAATGCCGTTCTTTTATACGTTTTATTTATTAAAGAATCAGGACAGGTTCTTTTATTTAAAAAAAAAATCCTCTATCACTGTTTCCATAAAAATCATTTTCTTGTATAGACAAGAAATGTTTCTTGAGCAGCAAATCAGCATATTAGAATGATTTCTGAAGGATCATGTGACACTGGAGGATGTTGCTGAAAATTCAGCTTTGCATCACATGAATAAATTACATTTAAAAATATATTAACATTGTAAAGCGTTATTTTACATTAATATTTTACAATTATTACTGTTTTTACTGCATTTTTAATCAAATACATGCAGTCTGTGAGCATGATAAATTTCTTTCAGAAATATATTTAAAAAAAAACTTTCTAACCCCAAACTTTTGAATGGTAAAATACAGCGTTCTACTGGGCCTGTAGTTCAGGGTTTTACTTGCTCTGCTGTTGTTTGTTTTATCAATTAATTCATAATTTTATTTTTACATTTGTTATTCGTCATTATTGAATTTATATATATATATATATATATATATATATATATATATATATATTCATTATATTCTAAGTGCTGTTTACAAAGAATATTTGTAGTACTGTACTAATATTTGAAGTAATTTATAGTTAATATACTATATAAATATAACAGCCATAAAGATATATGACAGCCTTAAGCCAAGTAATATATTATACAAACACAAACATACTGTACATATATCAAATGTTTTAAGTGATGCAGTTTTAATCATAATATGTATGTATGTACTGTATGTGTAACTTCTTATTCTACTTTTTTTTATTGGATATGCCTTTTGCACAAACCTTTTCTGAAATTCCCTTTCCTGTTCCTGCACATCTGCTGTGTTTAAACAGTATTCATGTCTAAATAGGACCATTATCTGTCACTTTCCTTCTTTTTCTCTCATCCAGTTTTCTTCACCTATCCTTTCATCTTGTCCGTATCTGGACACACACAGCTCTTTTTTTAATACCTCTGACTCCCTCATTTCCATCCATCCCTGGCCTTATCCCTGAATCCCTTCATCCTCCCCTTTCTGTCTTTTCCCAGTTGCTGTTTTCCTGTGTTCCTGTATCTCTCTCGTCCTCTGTTTGTCACTCTCTCTCACCCTGTCCCTCCGCTGTGTCCCGTATTCCCCGGTGTAATGAGATGGCTGTGTATGGCCGGGTCAGAGCCTCTCTCTCTATCTCTCTCTTTGAGAAACAGTATAGCAGAGTTAGGAAAGGGAGATTAGGCACATCAAACCATAGTGGCCTCAGTGCACACTGGGCTGTCTGGGTATTTTTAGATGACTATTTCCCATTCTGCAGGTCCCACAGATTGAGCGTCGACTACAGGCACACACACACACATAAAGTGAGAAAACGGGAAAGGTTAACCTGCATGCCAACTCACAGATATATACAAACACTCCAGGAAAAAACTTCCTTTTGCTGCCACAAACTCCGATGTATATATCAGTGTAGCCTGAGGCAAACACAACACCACTCACAGAAGGATTCTTTCTTTAGCTTGGTGTCATTAGCTGTTCCAACATTGTAAAATGTTTTGAATGGAGCCAATTGTACTTCACTCTTATTGGTAGATGAAAGTGTAACGTAATTATACAAAATATTCCATTCTGTAAACGCCGGCTGTTCCACTTCTGCTGAGTTCTGTGCTTAGATTCCATAAGGGCCTGCTTATAAGTGACTGAATTGGAACGCTCTACATAGGCAGCAAGTCAGCACACCAAATAGCAGTTCTCATCTGAAGCTTCATCGTATCTTATTTGTCTGATGTTATTTAAATGCTGCTATACAGTAGCTGTAGCTAACAAGTGGGGGGGGGGGGGCACATGTGAGGATTATCGGTTGTTCTTTCTTGTGAAAGTGAAAAGGGGGTAAGAAACTGCTGTGGCAGAGAAAACAAAGAAGTAATTTTTTGTGTATGTAGTCATTTTGTGAAACGTATCTGAATATCTAGAACTATTAATTTCTTTGTGCATTTATAGTTTATGCTGTAGCATTAAGTATTTAACACTCCTAATGTACCTGCATTTCTCAAAGGAATTATAGATAATCCAAAATGAAAATTCTGTCATCATTTACTCACCCTCATGTCGTTCCAAACCTGTAACATTTTATTTCTTAGAACACACAATGTTATATTTTTAATGTTTTCTCCTATCTGCTGCCTTTGATTTTCCACTAAAGTCATACAGGTTTTGAATGTCATAAGGGTAAATGATGACAGAATGTTTGTTTTTGGATGAAATATCCCATTAAATTCTGCAGAAGGCGATGTTGCTTTGTGCGTTTGTGTAAATCTAATATCTCGAGAGTGAAGCTGAGCAGACAGATGAAGGTTTTTGTTTTTTTGTTGTTTTTTTATGAGCGCACCAAGCCCAACACAACACTAACAGAACAACCCACAAGCATCTTGATTTATGTCTTCCTGTCCGATACAGTGCTTTAAAAGAAGCTACACAAACACAAAGCAAACCGATTACATGTGTTTCTGTGTGGAGTGTCACCCATTCAGGGTTGTTATTATAACACTATCGCTCACGGGCTTTCACTCAAACAGGCAGGAGCCGCTCATGTGCTTCTCGAGGGTCCTAACAAGGCTTTTGCTTCTGGAGTTACTCTCTGATTAGCCCTTGAGCAGAAACTGAACTCGAATTGCTGTGGGCTTTCTATTGGCTCCTGAGCTAATAACCCATTGGCAGGGTTCTAGGGGGTGTGTGTATATATAAATGTCTTTACACACAGGTGCACGCGTGCTTTTTCAAACTGTAATTGTCATCAAAACATTGCCCAAACGGCCAGCGTGCGTCGAGGCTGCTGTTTGATATGAACGTATACGCTCAGGGGGCGGCAGTCATTTGCCGAGAGCAAACAAACATATTGCGCATTGCAGCAGCAGCTCGTATATAATGACCCATGCGAGCGCCACAGTTTACTTTCGGTAGTCACTGAATTTATGGTCCATTTATGGTTCAGTAGCTTGATTCATTGCGAAATCCTAGCGTTAATGCTCCTGGCAAGTAACGCTCCGGCCTCTGAGATTCCCCTTAGGGTGTGGGCGGATGACAGCACACCAGACAAGGATTCACTGTCGACTCCCACTCACACACACATTGACACAGGAAAGCAGTACTGTATGTAACATTAATCATCGCAAATGTGATTCGAAGGGATGCCGCTGTTTGCTTTTGTTTCTTCTGTTCTGGTCTTGCAGAAATGATTCTTGCATGTCCAATGCCAAATCTTGCATCAGTATTTTATTCCAAATTCTTGCCACTTTTTATTGACAAAAGAAAGAAAAGAGTAGAGAGGAAACTATGGAAGACCATTTTTACCTTATGAGATAGACTTCTGCAATATACAGTATATAATATGAAATAGTTACCATAGCCGCGTTTCCTCCGCAGGAACTTTCCCAGGAACTGGAACTTTGGGGTGGTACTAGTGTGTTTTGACCGCAGGAACCAGGGTTTAAATGAAATTCTGGATAAAAATGTCCCATTCAGAAAGTCCCTACTGGCGAGGTAGTATTTTTTTAAAGTTTTAAATTTCAGTTTAAAAAAATAAAGCTGCAATTGTGAAGTATAACGTCTCAGTTGTATATATTATGTTTATACACTCAGGGCTCGAAAATAACTTTTTTACTTGACAGCACTCGTGCTCACAACTTCAGAATGTTATTAGCACCAGCAAAAATGTAGGAGAACCCACTGAAAATGAGGGAGCATGCACCACAACTACAATTTATTCAAAATTACAAACCCCCACCCACAATTCAATATTTATATCTTTTTTCTTATATTTTGCACATCTTAAACAGTGAGCTTGCTGTGCCTGGTACAGTATTTACAATATTTTTCACTGAAATTACCTTTTGGGAAATGATTGCATTGCAGTTTGTGTGCAGTCCGGAACCGAGATCGGCGAAAATAAAACTAAAAAGCGATTTATATATATATTAATATATTAAAATAATATATATTTTGAATTGTAATAATATTATTGTATTGTAATACAATCATATTTAATATTATTGTAATCATATTAATATTATATAAGAGACTTCTTTAAAAATCATTTAAAAAAATCTTACTGACCGCAAACTTTTGAAAAATAGTGTATATAATTCTATATAGTCACATTGTAAGATATAAATTTGAAAATATGGGAATTATGAGATATAAAATTGCAAGTGTGAGAAATTATAATTACAAGAAATAAAGTCAGAATTACATTTTTTGTTTGTAACTCCCATAGGAAACCGAAATGCTATCGAGCTGGATTCAAACCTGCATCTTCTGCATGATCTATAAAACTAAATGTAAAGCACACGTATACTACCCATATTTTTCTAACACACAGTTCACTTTTGGCATGAAACCTAGTTATGCCAGCCAGGGCTTTGTTATAGCATGCAGAAAGAGCAAATGAATCCTCAGGGATATGTAAAACAAAGTATTCTTGGATGGCTTCCCAATACTTCCAAAGAAATATGTGATAGTAGGGCAGGATTCACATTTAACTGCACATTGAAATCAAGCTACGGAGCTCACATTTGATTTCACAGGGTCTTCAGAAGTCTTGCATCTTGAGCCATCCTACTGCAAGCTAGCCAAACACACCACGTAAGTGTTCCAAGTTGTGGGTGTCTAGCTTTCAAACCTTGGCTAAATAACAGCACCATTACCAGTTTAGTGGGAAACTAAGAGGAACAGTTGCACCCTCTGACATTTCTTACCTCTTAAGAGCCATTAAGACAAATAGCCTCTCGCCCTCTTCGCTCAATTGATGAAGGACACTGACCTTCTGATGGGGGACTTATTTGATATGAACCTGATAGCACCATCTTTCCAGGAGACAGATCCCACCTCTATTCCCAGAATACCTTTGGGAGACAGTTTGATGTAATAGGAGTTATATAAGTTAGATGTACATTCTTCCAGAGCTGAGAGAGAGGGAGGTGACGAGAGACAGAGAGAGAGAGTCGAAGATGGTTGTAAATGTTTAATTTATTTGGTGCAGCGGCAGCCGTTGTGTCCTGCCCTCATACACTCACACTCCGCCTCGCTCTGGAGCATCATCAGACCCAGTGTGTCTGCGCGTGTACGCATGCGTCTCTGTTATTGTGCACAAAGTGTAAATAATTACTCAAGCTTTCTGGTTGGCTGCTCTAGCTCAGGGGTGTTTGAACACTTTTTTAAAAGGTTGGTTATTTTTATGATACAATCAAATATTCATGGTGGATAGAGGCCTTCCAAGGACACACCCACTCGTGGAAGAGTGTGTGTGTGTGTGTGTGTGTGTGTGTGTGTGTGTGTGTGTGTGTGTGTGTGTGTGTGTGTGTGTGTGTGTGTGTGTGTGTGTGTGTGTGTGTGTGTGTGTGTGTGTGTGCATGAACAAAGACATGAATGAAGAATAAGCACATTAGATATGTGTGAATTACTGTGCATTAGTTTAAATCATGTTAATCTGCACTTTTAGAACACTCTCTTAAAAGTCAAGTGTGTGTGTGGGATTTTTCCCACTTACTGACTGTTAAAGAGTCAGATCACAATTCAAGTCACATTTGATTCTGAATCTCGCATGTGACCTCAAAGACCTAAAACTTGTGTCATCGACCACTAGGTCATGTAATGAAATGCAACAATTTAATCACTGGTGGATCTCACAAAAATACATTCAGGTGACATTTCATAATCAAAATAATAAAAAAGAGATTATATTGTTGATTTAGATTTTATTTCAATGATAATCAAGCACATTTTGGTTATTTATTTGAATGGGAATTCTCTTTCTTTTTGGTAAGAATTTACTAACATCCTCTATTGCGATTCTGCCCATTACTAGGGAGACATAATATATTGGTATGAGAATGATTATCGGTTACTATTAGAGATTTCATTTTTAATGCATGTCTTTATTGGAAATCAGGTAACACTAGATATTTCATTTAATTATACATGCTAATTTTCCCTGTTTTTACATTTACATAATGTTTTGCTGTCATCTAATGCTCATTTTAAAGTCTTTAAATCTGTAAATCTAAACATTTTAAAAATGCTAACAATGTAATGTAATCTTAAATGTAATCTTCAGTAAACTTCTAAAAAAATGATTTTCATTTTATTCTAGTTGTATGCATTTGTTTTTTCATCAACACTTGAATGTGGGTAAGTTTGATTTTTTTTTTATAGCTAGCCTATATTTTGAACAAAAAGAGAGAAAATCACGTTATTGTCAAAGACTATGTATGGATCAGATTCAGAACGATGATCAAAACATAGATGGAGTAGATGAGTCCATCAACACCCCAAAAGCTTACACACTCCTATACCTCTTCCTGGGTCGACATTTCTTTCTGTAATGTTCGCCTGTTTTAATTTATTTGTGGTTTAATGTCTGATGATTGCATTAGCTTAAAGGGTTCATTTAAAATTATAATAATGGATTTTTTATTTTTTATTTACAAAAACACATCACTTCACTTCAGAAGGCTGTTATTAACCCCTTGGAGCCGTATGGATTACTTTTATGATGGATGGATGGATGCACTTTTTTGGGCTTCAAAATCTCAGTTACTATTGACTCCCATTATAAAGCTTGGAAGACCCATGATATTTTTCTCCGATTGTGTTTAGGCTGTAAAAAGAAAGTCATATACACCTAGCTAGGATGGCTTGAGGGGGGATCAATTATGGGATGATTTTAATTTTTGGATAAACTATACCTTTCAAGCAATGCTTTTATCACTTGTTTATGCTGCTTCTTCGTCTGTGTTTTGATCTGGAGATTCTGTACTATTTCAGAATATGTGTTATAGCACCCCCTACCGTATAACAGTGATAACATGGATTGGTGGAAAATTCTGTCAATGGCGGGAAAGCGTTGTGTCATAAATAATGGAAAATTCCATCATTGGCAGAGAAAGAGTTAATATAGAGCATCCTAGCAATCTCAGGGTTCAGGGGTCAGCATCATCATATTTCCTCGATTAACATCTGAATCAGGTAGTCTCTCTCTCTCTTTTAACATCTGAATCAGGTAGTCTCTCTCTCTCTCTCTCTCTCTCTCTCTCTCTCTCTCTCTCTCTCTCTCTCTCTCTCTCTCTCTCTTTGTCTCATTCTAAAGGAGGAGAGGAGAGTGAGAGCGAACACTTCCGTGTATCAGACTTCCTGAAGAGTGGCGGCTCCCCATCGCATTGTTCACTTCAAAGACTGCGCTGCTCACTCTATGCTCTTTGAACAGACACAAGTGGGTCTACTGTAATTTGTCTGCCAAATATAAAGCTCTTGGAGAGCGACGAGTGTATGTGCGTGTCTGAATGCACTACAGTAAGAGCTCAACTGGGGATGAGACATCTCTCAAGCATCAATAATTAACAAACTTATGAATGTTTGATACAATTGATTAGCATGTAATTGTTCTGATAATGACATCTCTAGTCTACAAGAATTGGTATTATATTGATGTGTGTGTGCATTAGGCTGCTTGAAGATGGTTGGCTTGTTTATTTATTTATTTTTTCCCCAAATTGATCATAGAAATCCACAGTTTAGCACCATTTCAACATGAACACAGGATACAAAATTAGCTGGATATAAAGTGAAATGTGTCTAATTAAAAAGCTGTGTTAGAGAACACTGATCTTTTCAATCTCACTAAGAGGAAAAAGTGAAGCTGTGTATTTCCATCCATGGCCTCTATGAAAAGCTCTATTTCTGGGGAAAGAACCATGTCGAGATCAGAAGCCTGAGCTGTCATCCACACAAACAAACATGAAAGGTCACGTACTCTCATACACATTCAGTCTGTTGAGTGGGTGGACGTATTATCGGGAAACTATACTTATTCACTTATTAGTGAAGTGGCCAATATGTGCTCTAGCATGAGCCTCTATTTCAGTTTTCTAAAGCTTGATCTTCTGAATAATGTGTGAATGGCATTTAGATAAAGTGGCCACAGACGTTCTTTAACCCTCATTGTTAATGCAGCTTTGAAGGATTCAGTGTTTGAATGAAAGAATGTCCTTGAATTGCATTAACCTGACAATATTCTGAGAAAAGTGATCTTTTGAATTCTCTGTTTTAGAGGGTCATTCGCACTGACTGTAAGTGACACAGTGACTGATCGTTTGAGGTCGCTGTATTGTGTGTTGGTTGTCCTCACAAATAGGATGTATAGCCATAAATGTATTTATTTATTTATTGATTGATTGATTAATTTTTTTATTGATTTTTTGCTGATGTCAAGATGTTTTTTCCATTTGGGCAACCAATCGGTTTTCTTAATTTCAGAGGGCAAAACTTCTATATTGTTTCCATATTTGCATGGTGCATAATGTAGTTATTTTGTTTCCTAAATAAATAAGCATAATAATAAAGATTGTTACTATTCAAAATATATTTATGCAACAATTTTGAGACTGATGCTTTTAAACAATTATTTGATTTTGACTGATATTTTTTACCAATAGTCTTTATTTATTTATTTATTTATTTATTTATTTATTTATTTATTTATTTATTTATTTATTTATTTATTTATTTATTTATTTATTTATTATTACTATTATTAAGTTGTTTTATCATCTAAACGGGCTTAATTTCATTTTTATATTTTACTATTTTGTCTAACTGTTAAGCTTGACATGCTATACAATTCTCATTTGAGAGTGAGTGGTTATAAAAAAAATTGCAAGTGAGTGGTTATAAAAAATGTGCAAGTGACTGTGCAAACAATACATGAAAGAAATCTACCTGTAAACTTCATTATTTCCTGTTGAACACATGCTGTTATGGCATCGTTCAGTGCTGTCCTTTAGAGACCCACCAGATGGTGGTAGACTTTTATGGTAGACTTACCAACACTTGACGACTTAAAGATATGATTTAGTCGAAAATGGTAAATATTGGTGAAAAAATATCAGTTAAACCAATAATCAGTGTATATTTGCTCAGAATTAATATTCATTTCTACATTTTGTCAATAGTCATGTACTGAGGATGATCACATGAGCACTTCTGCTCTCCCATTGGTAGTCACTTCATTGCATCACAGCTTATTTGCAGTGTTGAGGTTAACGCATTACAAGTAATGCAAGTTACGTAATACGCAAGTTATCAGATTACTTTTCAAGTAACTAGTAAAGTAACATTACTTTTAAATTTACAACAAAATATCTGAGTTACTTTTTCAGTTTGTAACTTGTACTTTGCTTAGCCTATTCATTTTACTTTCGGTGTGAAGGGGCCTTTACATTAGCCAAAAATATAAGTTCAACACATTACTTTCAATAAAAAAGTAACGCAATTAGTAATGCAATTAAGTCCTTTTTAGGGAGTAACACAATATTGTAACACATTACATTTAAAAGTAACTTTCCCCAACACTGCTTATTTGCATATAGTTAAACACTGCTCAATTCTGCTCAACCACGTTTAATTGGCAACATCTTCTGTCACGCAAATTACCAGCTCTCATTGAAGATGAATTACTTACGGCCACTTTGTTGCTGTAAATTGCTGTGTGAATGCTGATGCTTAGAAACCCATTTAGGTGCAGTTAAAGTCCAATTTGGACATTATGTGTGGCTTTATATCCAAAGCGTTTTAGCAGAAAGAGTCTAGTTTCAAGTTTCAACTATTACCACTCATTTTTGGATTCTTTAGAATATGTACAGTAGATTATTGAGAATCTTCCTGTCTCTCTCTTTATCTCACTGTCTCTCTCACGCTGTCTCTCTATCCACCCATGTGAATCATTTACGGACTGCCCCCGGGAGTGAATTTTCTGTGTTATAGCTTTAACCTTTTACAGGGAATCCATCACAGTAATAGCCAGCCAAGACTGCGTCAGATACCATTTTTGCAATGTTTAAAGCTCAGAAGCAAACTGTGCACAGAGCTGCAGTTGTGTGAAAAAAACATATAATGATGTGTGAAGCCTGGCGTGGACTAAACTAAATATTTTGGGATGCATGTTTGCGACTTTTATAGAGCTGAAAGACCGTTAGTGGTGATGAATGTGTTTTAAGGGATGGCAAGGTCTTAATCATTCATCTGTATGAAGTATGAATGTAATTGGTAGTTGTATAGCATATAATAGTATGTCGTACTTGTTTGTCAGGCAAGTGTATTGCAGTGTAATTCAGATGACATAGACATCAGCGTAATAAATATCAACAATTACAAACCAGGTTGGAGCTGTTAGCACAAATAACCATGATGCTAATGCAGATTACACATGCAGTTTTGAGTTCTGCCAGCTATATTTCTTTATATTCTTCCAAGTCATTTTTTTGTCGTTCTACTTTTTTTTCAATGAAAAAGACAAAAGTCTGCCAAAGACCAGTCATTTTATTTAATTTTTTTAGTTTTGAAAACTAATATGTAGGAAAACAATGACAAGCCAGATGGTGAAGGAAAAGCTAAAAAAAAAATGATGAGAAATCCACAATAAGTAAAGAAAGAACGTCATACCACTGGAATATATCTGTAGTGTGTCTCGATGGATAAACTGTTTAAAATGACTTTTTTCTTTAGCAGTTAGTGTGGAGACTTTGGCCCTGAAGCATTTTATGCTGACGGCTGTTTATTGTATCCTCAGACGATTATTAGCTGGATACGTTGCTTCTATCTATCACTTTTATTCCTCATCTACCAGCATTCTCTCTCTCGCTCCCTCCCTTCCGCTTTGCCTTCTAACTAACAAGGTTTTCCTGCCCACTGAAAAGAGAGTGATGATGAGACAGCAGAATGGGAAAGTGAGAAAAGAGAGGAAGAGGGAAAACCATTACTCTGTTTTCACACTTCAATACATGTGCACATCCCTAGGGACCGCTCCATCTCTCTCTCTCTCTCTCTCTCTCTCTCTCTCTCTCTCTCTCTCTCTCTCTCTCTCTCTCTCTCTCTCTCTCTCTCTCTCTCTCTCTCTCTCTCTCTCTCTCTCTCTCTCTCTATCTCTCTCTCTTGTCTGTGGGTGTCATGGGGCAGACATAACACTTACCTATTGTATAGAGAATGTACACTAAGAGCATAAACGCACACTAATGTGGGACACAATGATACTGTAACTTATTGTTCTTCATCAGGAAGATCAAGATCAAGGTAATTTTAGTTGTTGGGATTGCAGAATCTCACACACATTTCAAGGGACCCAAAAAATGTAATTCTGTCATCTGCTTACCCTCATCATTCCAAACCTATTTAGAAGACTTCTTTTTCTTCCATGCAACAAAAGAAATGTTGAGGAATTGCGCTGGTCGCTCTTCGTGTAATTTCACGAACTGAAGCTCCCAAGCTTTAAAATGGATGCAAAAGTAATATGTCATACGATAGCTTTGTGTGAGGAACAGATTGAAATTTAAGTTATTCTCTTGAAATCTTTTTTAGCACTCATGTAAGTATTCATGTGAGTTTTTGAGAGAAATAGTGACTCTAATTCATTCTTTTCAAATGAATTCAATCGGTTGATCTGGATTGTGAATTCTCACTCAGTACTTACTCGTCCTCCCACAGCCGTTAACATCTCACTGGTTGAGTCGTATGGACCATTTTTATAATTTTTTTAGGGTGCCTTTTTGAAAGATTCAGTCTAATTGTGTCAAGAAAAATGATCACTATACAGGTTTTGAATGTCGTGGGGTTGAAATGGGACGTGGAGGTAAATTTACACTCGTTTCAGTAAGAGTTCTAGACTCTGCAAATGGTAGAGTTGAGGGAAATGCCCAACATTTGTAGCCAATCAGAAAACTATTCAACCAGAAACACATTCTTCCTTTTATATGTCTGAGTTTGATGGCATATCTGTTGAGAGCGGAGTTTTGGAGAGAGGTCTAATTTAGTGAGCCGAATTCGCACTTTTAACATAGGTCCGATTTAGCTAATCAAATTTCAAATTTCTACGTTTTAGAATGAAAATTAAGTCATCAATACAATGAAATAAATGAAGTTAGAAAATGATGGAGCATACCTGTTTTTTTCTCGTCATAGTCGTGATGTTGCCCATCACAGTTCAGTACAGGCGTCAGATGCGCGTCTCCTTGCAGCAGATCTTTGTTTTGTGTGTGACGGAGGGATTCTTGCCGCTCTCTTGACTTCTTTACACATTTTATAAGCTCTTCACGAGTTCTCAGCTGATCAAAATAACAACGAGCCCATTTAGCCCAGCACACAGAATTGTTTTGGATGTTCGGTAAGTTCCCTCGCGAAATTCCCATAATAAAAGCCGACCAATCAGTTTGTGAACAAACCCCTTTGCCTTTAGGTTCGGTATCTTTAGGTTTGGTGTTAAAATGCCAATGTGAATGCTAAGCGGACCAGGACTAAGTTATTTTTATTTTTATTTTTTTTGCTCTGGACCAAGCGAACAGATCTACAACACATCCTAAATTTCAGCTCTGCACACTGAACATTCAGTCAGCCAATTTTATGACACGCATACTAGGATTTTAGTATGTTTATTAAGCCATATTCCTCATGGAGCCTATTGGCAGGTGCTCACAATGTGACATTTTAGATTTTACTCTCCTTTTGGGGACATTTGGTCCCTGCAGTGCAGGTAACCCACACACACACACACACACACACCACATCATCATCATCTTCAGGAGTGTCAGGTACATCGCCGTCCCAATTCTGCGCCTCTCTGTATCTGTCTCATCCTTTGTTTTTCTGCACTCATTTCATCTTTCCTTACTCTTTTATCTTTATCTCTTCCTCTCTTTGCCTGCACCCTCTCCCTAAATATAGCAGCTTTGAAGCATCCCTCCCCAAAACATACTGCATGACAAAAATCTTTCATTCAGTCTGCGTGTGTGTGTGTGAGCAGGAGAGAGAGAAAGAGAGAGAAAGCCCTAATCAAGGATGTGATTGCCATCTGTTGTGTATTGATAAAAGGCTAAGAAAGACACTGATTAAAAAAGAGGGGGGAAAAGCAGTAGGAAAAAAGAAAGAAAACTGCAGAAACGGCGAGTAAAGGAGGAGGAGAGGAACTACAAAGAGGACACGTGAATAATGCGCATTTTAGAAAGCAGAAAAAAACAGCACTGCATGTTGTAGTACTGAAAGTGTGTAAAAAAAGAAAAAGGATTTGTAAAGAAAGACACGGAAACCGAGGAGAAAGGGGTTAGCGGAATAGCGGAAGAGGAACGGAGAAGGAGTGGGTGACATTTCTGATCCTTGTTTTGTAATTGAATAATAATCTCCTGCGGGACCTGACCTAGAAGCGAGCAAGTGTGTGTATTAGCATGGGTTTTTTTTTTCTGTGTGAGCTTTTGTGGGACAAAGAGAGTCAAATGAGAAGGGGCGGCTGTGAAATGAAACACTGCCCCCTGTTGTTTGATCGGGGCCTCGTGCACATTAAGCATGAAAAATGATCCGGTTTAATGTACAGTGGCAAAGCATTGAAATATAACTGCTTTTTCATTCAAGCAGGCCTGAGACGTTTTGGAAAGGTCAATGAGATAAATCTTCCCCTTCTCTTCCTTTTTTCTATCTAAAATACAAAGTATATATGACTGATGCCATTTGAATAGCAAAAACACTGTAATCTTTTAATAATGTTTTTGTCTTTCTCTTTTTTTTGTCCTTCCTCTCTTTCTGTTAGCTTGCGGAGTGAGGGCTACACCGTACAGGTCACCGTGAACGACTACCTGGACATCTACTGTCCACACTACAACCAGAGCCAGCGGGGGGCGCTAGAGCGCGGGGTGGCCGAGCAGTACGTTCTCTACATGGTCAGTTACCGAGGCTACCGCACATGCGACCCACAGATGGGCTTCAAACGCTGGGAGTGCAACCGGCCGCACGCCCCCCACGCGCCAATTAAGTTCTCGGAGAAATTCCAGCGTTACAGCGCCTTCTCACTAGGCTATGAATTCACCGTTGGTCATGAGTACTACTATATATGTGAGTATTTGATAAAATACACAAAAATCACCATCATGAGGTTTTCTTAATGACATTTTTGTTTGTTACAGTTTGTTTAGTTGCTAGGTTTTATTTAAATGTGCACTATGTAAAGGTTTTATTTATTAAAGAAAAAAATGAGTGGTCACTTTTTTAAATATATTTTAAATGATATATACTGACATGGGTCATAAAATATAACAAGCTGTTATATTTTACATGGAACATTGGGGCTGGTATGTTCACATAACCAGATCACAATACCAACCTGATCATTTCAAAAATGCCTTAGTGAACCTTTAAAACAAATTAAGCTCAATGGATAATATCGGTACAAATGTAATTTATGCAAATGAGTAAAATATTTAACTAAATATATGCAAGTGAACAATTTGCAGCATTTCCATTCCATGTCTTCAAGAGAACAAGAGTTCCTTTTGGGGAAATTGGCCCAAAATTGAAGTCTAAATGGAAGTTGGAGCCAATGGCGAAGCCACTTTTATTAAATACAATAAAGCAGGCTTTGAAGCATTACATTTTTGCTAGCAATCTGCTGCAGATGCTTTATGTCAGTGTTATTCAGATGGCGGACGGCGGTCTGGTTCCATCTGGACCGCGGGACATAATTGCGTCATTTTACCGTTTCCACAGTTTAAAATGAGCAGCGTTTTTAATATTTTTATCTAGAGCCAACCGCTCTTTATTCAAGCCCTTTCCTCTCAGTGTGCATCACTAGAGACGTAAAGCGCCACATTAAGAGATGCAGATGACGCGGTTATTTTAATAACAGCAGCAGAAACACAATGAGCAGCAAAATAGATACTTTTGCTAAAACGCTGCAGAAAACGAGAACGCATAAGAGATGACTTCGACCGTTTAACTAAACCAGGTTTGTGACAAGTTAATGCATGGCGCCTTTTTTTCATACATTTAACATTATTAATCAGCATATTAGAGCATTTCATAATAAACAATGTTTTCTCAGTCCTAAGGCATTCATTTATTTATTCCGTAAATGCGTCATAGTTTCGCATTGTCGTCCTACTAAATAAAAGTTTTCGTTTTTTCATCTCAAGCAAGTGTATACGATGTATGTGCGCATTCTGGAAATTAGTATTTGTCATTTTTATGCAGTATCCCAATATTTGCATTGGAATATGTAGATGGAAAGCTAATGGCCCGTTGCCACAGAAAATGTTTGTGAAAACAAGCTTACAACGGAAGTATTTTGGGGCAAACGTTGCACAATTACAAGTGGATTTCTGTCAACAAACTCAGGTGCAAGTCAAAATTATTGCATGTGGTTATTGACAGCATGCCACAGATGTTGTCCGTAGAACTTGTATTTAACATTATAATCTATTCAAGTGTTCTTTTGCTAGCAAGTTCCAGTTTGCAGTAGGCATACTTCATCTAAACTCCACTGACAGAAAAGGTTATTACACAGGGAAAGGCATTCTGGGGAGCAGATGGAGGTTTAGTGCTTTGTTCAAGGGGACATTGCCTTGGCAGGATCCTCCCTTTCATGATGTGGCGATTGTACCACCGAGCCAATCATAGCCCTTCTTGTTGTTGAGTTTTTTGAGTTGGGAATAAAAGAAGTGAGAACTTTCTGCGTGAGCACCTTTATGTGCAGGGTTACAGATGAGTCATACAGATGCAGTTAACACAAGAGAAACTCATTAAGAAAACAATTTGCGACCCCAGTGATCGTCTTTAAAGGGCTTTGTTGTTACGAAGCAGTAGTTTAAACACAATGTTTCATTCACACACACACACACACACACACACACACACACACACACACACACACACACACACACACACACACACACACGTCCTACTGCTAGAGTGCTTTTGGAAATGAAACACAATGTTTCATTCATTTTTTCCAAATCACAACTGAGAATAAAAGAAAGCTCAAATGCATCTCTCCCAGCGGTCCATTTGCTCTCAAAAGTGCCTTGTTGGTGAAATGGTGACAGCTTCGCCATGCAAAGAGGCTTGTTATCGGGAAACGGACGTTACGGGCGGCCGCCGATCATCAGTCTTTCTGGCATTTGGGTCAGTCACTACCAATTAGAGCGCACCCGTTTTTTGATTGAAAACTTTCGAATGCAGGCTATAAACCGATTGTTAATAGAGCATTGCTAATGGTGATTTTCTGACGCATGTCTCACCTAATGCTAATAGTCGTCTTCATTAGTGAGGTCTGTAGGCAGTTTATTAGCGATTATATGACAACCATTGGTATTGAAAAATGATATCACACTCAAACATTTCTATGATAATGTGGCCCATATGTTTATCACCATGAAAACAAGAAACGTTATCTTTGTCTTAGCCCAGGGGAGTTCGTTTAGGGCCAATCAAAGATGGTATCTGCAGCTTGTGGAAATGGATAATTTAATAAACGTACACCGTATCTGTGTTATTTATTTAGTGTTTGTTCTCAGCAGAAGGAGCTTTGGCTTAGATACCTTAAAATGGCCATAATATTTGCTGTGAATTATTCTTTTGAAATAAAGAGTTTAATGTACCACGTAGTAGACATACTCTGGTATGGTTTTTTTACGGTCATTTACATATGAAAGACTTAAAGGTACAGTAGCAAAAACAACCTGTTGAACTTAATGTTCAGAGTAAGGGCAGAAAATGGTCATGAGAAACTAAATTAAAGCAGTTTTTGGTGGACTTTAAAGAGGAGGATTTGGGTAACATGTTAAAACCAGTATAGATATTTGAGGAATGGATTAGGAGCATAATGTCTTAGCTTTTAATTAGGTAAAATGTAGTAGTAAATGTTTAAATCTGTTGTGTTCTACTTTGTTGGTACATGTAAATATTTACATTTATTCATTTAGCAGTGACGTGACGCTTTGGACAAAATCTTCACATGTCACATGACCTCATTACATTTCAGTATATCTGTATTTTGTATAGCTGCTGCACAGTATGCTGATTTTTAGTATGCATAGAATACTAGTTTGTCCTGGTGCTACATTTTTTACTTCTTATATTGTACTATGTACTATAACTGTGCATAAAACATAGAATCTCACAATGCAGTGTGCCTAATGTGACTAATGAACCAAATAAAAGTATTTTTAACATTCATATTTTGACTCAATATTTGATTGGACTGATGAAGTTTTTACAAAATAAATAAATAAAAAGTCAAAAACTGCATTTATTTTCAAAATGATGACTAACGCCAGTCACATATTACATGAAGACTTTGAAATGTTTATTATTGCATAGTAATACTTGCTATTTCTTTTACTATGTACTGTTTCACTTATAATTGAAAAGTATACAGAATACTATGTATCCTGCTTAGTGTTCATTTAGTAAGCTACAGTAGTATTCTGAAGCTAGAAGTGATGTCAGTGCATGTCACTGTCCAGTAGGTGGCAGTAGTTTAATGTTTGTGCTGTCATGTGTTGTTGCAGCTACACCAATCCATCACCACGGACACAACTGTTTAAGACTGCGGGTGTTTGTCTGCTGTTCTACAGGTGAGAATCTTCACACACACACACACACACACACACACACACACACACACACACAGAAACAAAAAAAGCATAAAACCGCAAGGGGAGGTCATGAAGCTGGTTTTAATGTGTGTTTGTGTGTGAGCAGAACTTAATGCTCGAACAAGTTCTGTGGCCTCTTTGATCAGAGCATGAGTGGAGACGTCCTCTCATCCCCTGCTCTCTCTTTCAGTTTCTCTTGTCACTCTTTTGATAGCATAACTTATGCAGCTCTTGAACACAAGTTTAACCCCGTGCTGCATTAACCATATTTTTTTTGTTATATTGCATGTGTGTGTATTTGTTAAAAGGGTTTGTGTATCAAATAATGTACCTAAAATGTATCTAAAAAAAAATTAAATGTTTGAGCAAGTGATGTGTATAGGAAGTGACAATAGGAATTACATTTTAAAATGTAAACTCTATATTAAGGAAAAAAAAAATGCATTTTGCAGAAAAAAGTATGCTATGGCCTAGAAGCATTTTTTTTTTTTTTTTTTTTTTTTTTTTTTTTATGAAAAGACTATATTGACAAATTGCCGAGAATGAAAGTGGAAAAATACAGTATGCCTTAAAGGGGTCATGATATGAGAAATATCAAATTTGTCTTGATGTTTTGACATATAAGAGGTATTTGTACCATTAAAACATCCTGCAATTTTCATAGCTTAAAACCTCATTATAAACAAAGCATTTATATAATCATTTTGATGTTGTGGGATCTGTGACGTCACATGGGCAAATACATTTGCATATGACGGCCTCCAGAGCAAGACATCAACGAATAGTTTTACATATATCTCACCATCATTGCACCATAGGCCCCGCCCACTAGCATCCAGTCGTTTAATGGCTGACATTTGTCTACGCTGGATGTGAGGGTCGCGTCAAAAGCAAATAGAGATCCATTATAATCACTGATGCTGTCTACACTGAATACAGTATTAAAGATGTGCGTTCAGTTTCTGAAATATTCCATGGACTTGAGTCTGTCAACAACAGGACCAAAGAATGGAAGAATGAAGAACATTCGCTTTGACGCGTCAATTTAAGGTGTTCTGAATCGTGGAACAATAAAAGTGGTCGTTTACTGACTAGCCTTAAAAGAGCTGACAATAAAAAACACATCATATCATTTTTTCCACGGCACGTAATACATTTGTTTTGGTTTTTGTGCAAAAAACTTTATTAGCATTATAAGTGAACCTCAAGGAACATTTAAAAAAATCCATGTCATGACCCCTTTAAGTGATCAGATAGTGTTTAGGGTCACTGTATGCACTGAGATTATGTTTTTCTTTGCTACAGTCTCTAATGCAGATGATGACTCGAACCAGAGTCCCCCTGACTACACTGTCAGACCCAAACTGCATGACATCGGTGAGTGAACACACACAAACGTCCTTTTACAAGCCTGGATGACCATAAGGTCCAGTAACCAGGGGATGGCCAATAATAAACAAATTAATGCATTTATTCAGTCTCTATTTTTGCTCTCTCGCCCTCACTTAACTACTGTTTTTATTCTGAGAAATCGAGCTGTAAATGTGCAGTGAGACGCATTATGACTGCACATCTGAAATGTATGTCCAGCGAATACTCAGAAACCCAAGTTCACATGAGGATCACAGGAAGGATCATCGGGACACACTGCAGGATGCACAGCTTGGCTCAAAGCCCACATGCCCTTGCTAAAGCACATAACTAAACAAATAGCTGGCACTTTACACCACCGTAGGCATCCAAAAGCACTCTAGCAGTAGGACGTGTGTGTGTGTGTGTGTGTGTGTGTGTGTGTGTGTGTGTGTGTGTGTGTGTGTGTGTGTGTGTGTGGGTGTGTGTGGGGGGGGGGGTACATGTGTGTAAATGCACACAGCATTAAAATGGAAACTGATTATGACACACTCACCATATGAACCAAATGACCCTCTGTACGCAGATCCTCCTGCTTCTAAAACTGTCAACATCTTGTTAGCTTTCCCAAACCATATCTAATAAAAAAAAACACATTGCTGACAGGTCAACCACCCTATTTTAAGGGGGGAAAACTTGTGCTGCAGTCTTGAGGACTAAGTTTTACTTTGTTTCCTGTCAACAGCTCCATAATACCATCATTTGTGCTGATGCTGCATTAAAAAAAGAAATTCTGCTTAAGTCTGTGCATAGCACACATCATATAGACATAGTGTGTACCATTCAGGGATTATACTCGATGAAACCGATATGAAAAGATAGGGTTACGGATGTCAAAAAAGCACTGCATAATCACTATCCTGAAAAGACTTCCAAAGACCCAGGAGACCTGATGTTTCTTATTTGAGCTTTCCAGGTCACACTGAAAGAATTTATACACTAGTTTCAGTCAAAAAAGGTGAAACGGTTAAAAGCTAAAGTCCTTTTGTGTGCTTTCTATCTCTTTATTTGACTGATAGGCTATTAAAATAACTGTCTGTTCTTAGTTTTTTCTTATCACTTATGTACATTAGGGTATTATGTTACATCTTATGTTGTTAAATATTTATTGTATTCGTTGCTATAATTTTGGTATATTCAAATTATTTCAGTTAATTAAATATACATTTTCCTACTGTAAATGTAAGGTCAATTTGTAAAACTTAAAATGTTGCTTCCGTATTTTTTATGGATAATTTCTAGCTGCCGTTTTTTTACTGTAAATTGGGGGGAAAAAGTCGGGATCAGGGTTATCACAGTGAAGACCTGAACTCGTGTGACATCATCCTTTGAATTACCATTGGTCTGTGGTGATGATGTAATAGGTAGCTATGCGCGGAGGCTCCGCCTTCTTTGACACAGAGAATCTTCTCCAGTTTATTTCCTCTGTTCAGTCCGTCGAGGTCAGACGTCTCGAATAAAAACATGAACACACTGGAGAGCTGCTTTATAGTGGAAATAGACGTAATTCTGAATTGAAAGCTATACTGACACATTTTCATGTTTAATACTGTAAAGTTGCTTGCTTTAAAGCAATAAAGTACAAAGTGCTATAAATAAACGTGACGTGACTTAACTTGACTGGAGTGAAGTGTGGGAACATATCCACATCGCTGTGATCAGATGCTTTCTTAACCGCTGTTTTCTCACCGCTGTCACATATTTTGCAAATATATCTAAACACAGTTCTCAGCAGAGTAGGTGGCGTCGGGATGTTTGATATAAACAGCATTGTTTTGGATGTTGAACAATTCTGGATCAGCGGTTGATGTTCAACATCAAATCTGGGACCTTAAGCAAACCCAGTTGAGAACCACTATAGGGTATAAGACTATATCTGTTTGACAGGAATGTTGTTCCAGGCCCTACTAAAGATGCTGATCCAGGTGCACAGCAAAACCAGTCCAGTTGGAATTTCGCCTATGTGCGTCAACAATAATAAATTCCAGACATCTCCATGATGTGTTGGCACGTCTCCGCTGATATGTCCATTGAGCTGTGTGTCTATGTTCACTCACGTCTGCTATCACAGCAGTGTGTTCAACCTCTAACTGCCCGAGCGTCCTTTATCAACATACAGCGTGGCAGCTGCTGATAAGAAATGTCAAATATTCTTTGTTTTTTTCTGTCTGATATCCTTCCAAGTCTTTTCTCCACAATCATATCTCCTGTTTTAATAGATAAGATTTCTCTCTCACTATCTCTCCTGCCTTCATTTCTCCTTTTCTCTGCCTTTCTCTATTTCTGAGTGATTATTTTCATCATCAATAACCCTTGTAGAGTGTTATATTGAGCTTTAGGGCCAGTAATAATACAGAAAAAGAATGGATGAGTTTTATCTTCCTTATATTTAGAGAAGGCTGTGGGGAAACCATTACAGTTGCTGCAGGTGGTCACATTACTCCAAGAGGAATCATTATTTCCTCCGCACCCTTCATCATTCTATGATGTTTAGTAGGTGATAATTTACCGTCAATGTCTAACTTTGACGTCTAGCTTTTGGTTGCGGCGGCTTAATGGTTAGTGCTTGCGTTCCTGACATTGAGCCATGGTGCTCATGTAATGGATGCAGGTTTGATTCCAGCCTACAGTGATATTCCCATCTCATTCCCTCTCTCTGTTTCCAATCATTTCCTATCTCTCTCTTGAATACCCTGCTGATAAGAGCGGCTAACATGATGGAAATAAAGAGCTAAAGATAGCCATTACTCAGCGAGAGATTGACAGTTAACTGAGAGATTTTTTTCTTAATCTGAATGATATCACAAAATGTTCATGAAACAGGATGGAATGTTGGAAATCCAGCTTTGCTAATACTCACATTTCGATTCGAGAATAGATCTGGAATTGGTTTGCACCTCATAAAACATAAAACAAGCAATTTTGAGATAAATAATAAATACATCATATTGTAACCTATAAAATCTCATTATACCTTTTTTTTATGTTTTTGAAAGAAGTCTCTTATGCTCACCTAATATAGCCTAATATATATAAAAAAATACAGCAAGAATTATAAAATATTATTACAATTTTAAATAACTTAGCAGCCATTACAAGCCATATGCTGACTGCTCAAGAAATATTTCTTATTATTATCAATGTTGAAAACAGTTGTGATGCTTAATATTTTGGTAACAATTTACAATAAAGTTTGTTAGTTAACATGAACTAATAATGAACTCCATGTATACAGCATTTATTAATCTTTTTTAATGTTAATTTCAACATTTACTAATACTTAAAATAATAATTAAAGTCTTGTTAACATTAGTTAATGCACTGTGAACTAACATGAAGTAACAATGAACAGCTTGCTCATGGTTAGGTCATGTTAGTTAATACATTAACTAACGTTAACTAATGAACCTTATTGTAAAGTGTTACCAATATTTTTTGCGGAAACTGTGATGCATTTATTTTTTTCAGTATTAAATTGAAACTTCAAAAGAACAGCATTTATTTGAAATAGAATCTTTTGTAACATTATAAATGTCTTTACTGACATTTTTAATCAATTGAATGCATCCTTGCTGAATAAAAGTATTCATTTCTTTCAGAAAAATTATATGTATATTTCGAAATGCTTTACTCTGGAGTGGCGTACATAGTTTAAAGGCTTCTTATCAGTATAAAGTCTTTACGTGCTCACTAACTTTCTTTCCTTCCTTCCTTCTTTCTTTTCTCTCTCTCTCTCAGACGAGTTTAACCCTGAGATCCCCAAACTGGAGAAGAGTGTCAGCGGCACCAGTCCGTCTGGAGACCGACTGTTAATCACTGTGGCGACGCTTCTCCTCGCTGCTCTCCTTGTGTCTTAGCAACCGTCTCTCCCTCTCTTTCTGACATTTCTGAGCCAGCAGCTCAGAGCGCTTGCCGGTCGTTCAACCTGTGCGGGAGATTATCCAATCAGAACAGATTAACCAATAGTCGAGCCCTAAACACTTGAGATAATTGTAGATCTACCGCACCCAAATAGTGGCCTTCGTCTCCACAATTTTGGAATAAGGAATGACGTGCATCAATTTCAGAATTTGCCTTTGCGATGGAACGTCCACTCACTTCAACGTACTCGCGGAGGAAAACAAATCTGGTTAGACAGTGAGGTCTCTCTACCTCTAGCTACGTCCGTTCTCGTCTCTAATGAACCTACCCAGACTGGGGCAAATCTTGAGATGGACATTTTAAGATTGACATGAGCTCAAATGGATGTGACAAGCGTCATAATGGTCAGTGGATCTCAGCTGAGAGAGTCGAGGAGTGCAGCTGGAGACCTTGGATCCTGTCTTAACATTCTGTCACAACCCATACCTGTCGGACTGCAATATGTGTCAGTCATTGATAGTTCTGCAGCAGAGATCACTAAAACTCATTTGCCCGTCACTAAGTTCAGGTGTCAGGCTTATGAATCGATCCCAGAAAGGCATGGCTGTGTTTCTGCTAGTTTCCAGGCTGGAGACTTGTCTGTGAGCTAATATGGGAACGCTTTCCTTCTAGTTTCCCAGTTCCATTGCTGAACTTGGAAACTAGAGATCAGTCAGAGACCATCAATTTTGTACATTGTGTGACCAAAAATAGTTTGGACATCATAGCAGCGCACATAATGAAAGAGAATCGAGATGGACCGAACTAACGGTAGATGGATAGATAAGCGTTTATTTCTTATAGTATGTATGTGTCATCATGGAAAGGCACTGGACTGGCCAGTGCCACTGATTAGCATAGTGGCCATTTTTGTAAGAGCGGTCAAGTCGTAAACTGCAATTCGCTGTTTTATATCGAAGAATTGCGATGCAGATTTAGTTTTTACCGTATGATACATATTTAATTGCCCTTTGAGTATGTTAGTTTATTTACTTAATTTATTGAGTTATTTATTGATCATTTGATCCTTTTTGGGAACTTTGTGAGTTTTGTCTGCTTTCTTGAGGGATCCTTCCTCATCTTTGCTAATGCCAAATTATTTTGTTTATTTATGTTCGTTTCATGGACTTTTATTTCTGTTCATGTGCCAGCAAATTGAGTCTTAGTTACAGAAAGACATAACTAATGAATCTCATCCATTGTGCTTGGTTGAAATAGGTACATTATCTTAATAAGGAGAGTCATTATTATAGGACAGTGTGAGATTGTTGTAGTCTATATTGGTGGGCGGGGCTGGGAGGGCATTTGGGGAGGGGCTTCTTGAGAGGGCGTGGCTTCAGTGCAGTAATGGAATAAATCATTCCTCAGAACGCTGCAGACAATGTCAAGAGTGAATGTCTATGTAAATGTGTCTGCGTATGTGTCTTATGAGTGTGCACTTTACAGGGGTTGTGAAAGTGTGCGCATTTTGGCATTTTCATATGCATTTAGATACACATTTGTAGGTTTTAAATACTCAAGCTTGTGTGAGAGTTTTGGCTGGTGAGAATGAGACGGGTGAGAACGAAAGCATTTATCATTGTTGGCAACAACAGTACCAATCGTGTTTACCTTAGAATGATTACAAACATGTAAACGAATCATGAATGACAATTGCCAGAATGAAACTTAATAAAACATTCTTATTTTAACACTCTTGCTGTTATTATCGTCTGCAGGTTGCTTTTAGAGCATTGTAATCGGCATGACATGATTCTCAGGATGTCAGAATGTTTGTGTAAATGAGTTTGCTCGGACTCATGTGTTTTTCACAAGGAGCACATGCTCCTGATTTAGGAACACAAAAAAAAACTTGGGGTGCAATAGAAGTGTATCAAATAATGTGTTAAGGGGATGCAAGGATCATTTGCAAGCAAAATCATTTAATTTATTAGAATACTAAAAGTATGGGACAGTCCAGACAATAGCTATAAGAGTTTACATTGGAATAAATGGCAAATACAGATTGTGAAACCTAAATACAAATAATAACAGAAAAGGAAAAAACATTATGCATAATGCCGGGACTTAAAACTATAAACAAGCCTGAAATACACTGGGTCTATATACACTTTTAAAAATTGCATTTCGAAGTTGTAAATAAAACAAAGATTAATTGAGTTTTTACAAGTAAATACAAGAAAATCTTGGTTTTTTTCAGTGTATGTATATGTATATATACAGTTATTGTCCAAAGTTTGGACATATTTTTTTAAATGTTTTTGAAAGCAGTCTCTTATGCTCACCAATGCCACATTTATTTCATAAAAAAACAGTAAAAACAGTAATATTGTGAAATATTAAAGAACTGTTTTCTTTTTTAATATATTTTAAAATGTAATTTATTTCTGTGATAGCAAAACTGAATTTTCAGCTTCATTACTCCAGTCTTCAGTGTCACATGATCCTTCAGAAATTATTTTAATATGCAGATTTTACTGCCCAGGTGACATTTCTTCTTATTATTATCAATCTTTAAAACAGTTGGAAATGGTGATCCTTTTCAGGATTCTTTGATGAATAGAAAGTTCAAAGAACAGCTGTTATTTGCATTTATTAAAGTTATTTATTTATTTTGTACCATTATAAATGTATTCACTGTCACTTTTGATTAAGTTGATGCATCCTTGATGAATAATGTTTTTGTCAAGTGATTTTCAAGTATTTCTCTCTCTTTTTTTAAATCTTACCACATATTTGAATGGTATCACTGTTTCCATAAAAAAATGTTAAGCATCAAAAACAATTATTTTAAATTGTAATATCAGTTAATATTACTGTTTTACTGTATTTTTGGTTAAATAAATGCAGCCTTGGTTTGCATAAGAGACTTCTTTCAAAAACATTTTAATATATTGTAGAATATACATATAGATACTGTAGGCCTATATATATATTATATTGTTTTGTATCATAATCTGTGTGCTGTTTCCAAATATTTACTGACAGTATTTGACTGTCTTGTTAGAACGTGCAATACAATTGTTTCTTTCTTGCAAAGGCAACACATAGTAGCATACGCCAATACTGAAACAGATAAAATGACTATAACATTTTTAGAATGCATTTTTGACGATTTCACATAAATTACCAAATCAATATAAATAAACTATTTTTGTCATAACTCAATATTGACAATAGTATTTGTTTGCCTTTGCTTGTCAGAATTATTGCATGCATATTTATTTCCAGGGTTTAAAAAGCTCTTATAAAAGAGAAAATGTAACCCATTAATAGAATGGCAATTATGTAACTTGTTTCTTATAAAAGCTTTTACTTTAATTAGAATTTAGTCTTCAGAACTGACTCTGTTTCTTGAAGGTACATCTGTCTCTTTTTTTCATCTCTCCGTCTGTCTTCTGCACTTTGTCCCTGTCTGTTATGTTATCTGCTCTGTTTCACACCCAGACATACTCATTCTCATTCAGCTAGACCAAACACACGTCTGTCTCCTCAGGTAAAAGGTTCCTGCAGTGAGGACAATCCGACCTCAGAACTCCTACAAACGCTTCTTCTCTTACAACACACAAATCGAAACTTTCCAGGTGCCCATCATTAGATAACACACACACACACACACACAACATATAAAACACCCGCACTGACAGTCCTGGGAATATGCAGTTGTTCTTCTCAGTTTCGTCCCTTCCATCTAAGGAGAAAATGCCTTGAAGCAAAACATGTTTGTGCACATCTGTCTGTCTTTCATTCTCTTTTTTTCCATTTTTTCTCTGTCTCTGCTCTTAAGTGTTTTTCAATTTCAAGGACACTCCATGTACAAGTGAAGATAATAAAGGCATTCGAGATTCAAGGGTAAGCAAGATTAAAGTGTTAGTTCACCAAAAAATGGCTTTTCTATCATTAATTACCTACCATCGTGTCGTTCCAAACCCGTAAGACATTCGTTCATCTTCAGAACACCAATCAAAATATTTTTGATGAAATCTTAGAGGTTTCTGAACTAGCCATAAGCAGCAAAGTCATTACAACTTTTAAGCCCCATAAAGGTAAAGAAGAAGAATTTTTGTGAGCCAAAAAAACCCCAAAACAACGACTTTATTCAACAATTTCCTCTCGTCCGTGTCAGTCTATACGCTGATCACGTTGTAAACACAGTGCAGTGCTTCCGGGTTCTACGTCAGAATGCCGGCTCACCATTGGCCAGCTCCTGCGTCAGGATCACACGCATGTGTCGTGGTGCTCACATGACCAGCGTCGACCAATATTGAGCCAGCGTTCTGACGTAGAACCCAGAAGCGCTGCACTGTGTTTACTACGTGATCAGTGTAGGATTCTGACACAGAAGAGAAGAAATTGTTTATTATTTTTGTTTCTGATTTTTTGCGAACAAAAATATTCCTGTCACTTCATAACCTTAAGGTTGAACTGTAGTCATATGGACTATTTTAAGTATTCACATACCTTTCTGAGCCTTGAACGTTGCAATGACTTTGCTGGTTCAGAAACCTCTCGGATTTCATCAAAAATATCTTCATTTTTGTTCGGAAGATGAACGAAGGTCTTACGGGTTTGGAAACGAAATTAGGGTGATTAATAAATGACAGAAATTAAATTGTTCAACTATCCCTTTAAATGTCACATCAAACATAAGAGTTTCGATCCAACTCAACTGCACACGAATGTGCAATTTAGCCATTCTAACTAATTTCATGGTTCCACATCTAAAAAAGAAACATGAGAAAGTTTGTGTGAATGTTCCAAAATGTCCATCACAGCAACAGTTCTAATGGTGATGAGGAGCCTATTCTAATGCCAGTAAACAGAACCAGACCGAATCTGTGTAATAGCATTATTCCGTGCTGATGTTGAGGGGAAATCATCATAAAAATGTGTTAAACGAAGCAGAGTATAGCAATATTATATATAGGTGAAAGTAACTTTCAACAGAAAAACACACACAAGGAAGGTTGGGGGGTGTTGAAGGTAGAGTATTCGCAATCAGCGTTGGATCTGCCTTTAAGCAACTTGTGTAAAGACGTTCACAGCTGACTTCCTTCAGGCGACACATATGCTGAAGATTGTGGTGGCATCTCTGTCATTGTGAGGACTTCCTCTTACACAGAACAAGCATCTATTAAATAGAGACATAAGAATAGAATGTCAAAATATATTAAAGGATTAATTGCAGAGGGAAAGATCTTCAGTGATAGTCACTTAAATTTCAGTCTGTTCTCATGACTTCAGAACACTTGGGCCACTTTTTTGTATTTTTGAAGCTTTTTTTTTTAAAAGCTAGAAAATTGAGGATTCTAAAATTTTCTTCAATTTTCTTACATTTTTTGTTATTTTGTTTATTAAATGAAATATACACTATACACACTCAATTTAATAGTTAAAATTAAATTTGTCACTTTACATATTGCCTATAGGAATATATACATTTCAAACTATATGAAAAGATAGGTTGTTTTTATATAATTTAATAAAATGCACAGTGGCAGTATAAAAATATAGAAGATACTACAATCTTAATCTGATTACTGATTAATCAGTTTGGTACAATAGCTTTTAAACCATTCATCAATTCTGCCGTAAAGAGTATGTAATTATTTACCGACTTTTATGGAACACAAAATTAATTTTTGCCGCAAAATTTTTCCAAATAATGAAAGTGAATAAGATTTAGAAGTGTTGACCTCTACAATGGACCATTATATAAGTATTCCATGTATTCAAAGTTTTCATAAGTCATAGGATATGTAAATGTGAGGAACAGATTAAAATTTAGTCAACATCCATGGAAAACAATTGCATCTGCTATAGCCATCAAATCAAATATCGCTGCCATTAGATGCACATGAAGATTTGAGAGAAGGCATTTGGCAAATTTGTAAGCACACATTTTTGTTGTCCATTTTTTTGGAACTTGGTCGACGTGATTGGAAAAGAACTGTCAAGATTTTACTAAATTCCCATTGTTTGTTCTCTACTGGAAAAATAACAGCATATGGGTTTGGAATAACATGATGGTGGGTCATTATTGAAAGAATTTTCATTTTGTTGACTCATTCAGTTTGGTTTAACATTAACTTTCAATAATGCATTTCAATACCCTTCAAAACTTCCCTCCTGAAACTAAAAGTCTGGTTGTGTAATCAGCGTCCGTGAATGAGCGGATGATCTCAGTCTCTGGCCTGGCATCTTTCCCGGGTACAGAGAGGTCCATTAGCCTGTGGTGCACCACCAGAGGGTGTCAGGTTCATCTGTGGGCTCCCATTCCCAATTATCATGTACCATTAACAACAATAATACTAATTATGTCTGACACGGTGTCACTATTGTATCGCTTGGTGCAGGCTGTATCACTCGGACAGATGGTGTAACTACCAGTGGCCCCTAACAGAGATCCTGTTGTTCATTTAGACATTGGAATTAGGTCCAGTTTGGAGCAGTAGCCCTAATTACACCAAGATGGGTGCCAGATTTTGCCCATATGGATTTTGGCTATGCTTTGTTTGTCAGTTCATGTTAAATGCTAATGACATGGTACCACAATGGTAATGAACTATTGTGTAGTGGACTAAGAGAAAACCATAATGCTAGTTATGCTAACCATTTTCAGTCAGACATTGAGAATCAGGCAACAACACAATAGCTGCTTTTCCACTGTCAGGCCAAAAGCAAACGTGCTAGTGTGGGGCTTCCTCGGGGCCAGAATACTTTGGTCCAAAGCGGGCCAACTGGGGCTTGTGGAGTGGTCATGAACAACAGTTTTTCTGAGTCAGGAGACGGTCAACACCGCTACTCATTTCCCATGTTATTATATGAGGGTACCAGCAAACATTCAACATTTAAGACATTTTTTTTAAAAATCAGCTCAAAACTCACTTTCAGACACCAGCGAGTGTTTGAAATAACTTCCTTGCGATCCGATGGGGATTCTGATCACCATATGGGGTAGAAATATCTATATGCGAAGCTAAAGGATACTTATGCTAACCATTGGAATAATAACTACACCTATGTTTATGGATATACCAGAGACTGCTTGAAAAGTGAAGACAAATCATATATGATTATAATCTTGTATTTATTCGTTTTTGTTTTCTACTGTATCGGTCTCTTCCCTCCCTGTGCCTTTGTTGATCCCTGATTTCCGCATGTCATAAACATGCACTCTAGTTAACTTGTATAACCAACCCAATCTCACAGCAATTCATATATATTCTATGATGTGGCTAATTTGTACGAATTCATACAATCTCACTCGTACGATTTTTGCTAAATCGTACATATTTGACCTACCCCTGACCCCGCCCCTAAACCTACCCACTGGGGTTTAGACAAATCGTACAAATTCGTACGAATTAGCCACCTCGTACGAATTCGGCTCGCACCAGCCCAACAGTGGAAAAGCGTTTTTTGTTGTTTGATTATCTCTACATGAGTGTTTTTTAAAGAAAAACCTGCTAGTTGTTTTTGCACAGCTTAATGCTAACTTGCTAATTCCCTGCATTATTGTCCAATTGTTATAAACAGAAAGAGCAAAGCCTGACTCAAAGTTTTAGCCAATCATGTGTGTGGCCTGATTTTTGGTAGTAAGGGTTACATTAGTATCAATAGTCTTGTTCAGACTGTAAGTTCAAAACAGATTTTTGAATTGAATATCCAATTTGAATCCTGTCATATTGGGAAATCCGTCTGACCGCTTTGATCTGATTTTGCATAGCTTTTCTGTCTATATGTCACTTTCTCACACCACGTAAAGCGTAAACACGTCCCACATTATTGCCGAAACAAGGTTCCATTGTGTTGTAAATGTGCAGGTCACGCAGAAAATTATAATATAATGGAAACATCTCTGGGGTCCAGTGATGAGATGTCTTCACTTCCTTCAAAGTACAGCCAAGACACTATAAAGCCGCTCATAAGATGCAGTCCAGCGTTGCAGTTACACATTGTCATATTCTAAAGCCTTGTGTACACCGGGATGATTATCGCGTGCGCTTATTGTTACACGTTTGTGCCAATCTTAGCGTCGGTGTGCATGCTCACATTGGCGCCATTTGTTCAGTCATGAGGCGTTAAACGTCGGCGATAAGCGCGCGATAATCGTCCCGGTATGCATGGGCCTTAAGACAACATTGCAAACCCCTCCATGCTATTTTCGGCATAGTCCTACCAACGCAATGTCATTGCCATAGAAAACAACACAGATATTCCAGAAAACTGTTGCGATGCACGGTGTGAACAGTCAATCATTTACATCAGATTCCGGATACACAGATACTGTTTGCACTGACAGTGGGAATGTGGTAAAAGTGTTCGTAATGCATGCTAAATGACTAGGCTACTCATGAAGATGTCCTGTGAAATTTGACTTCATCAAACAACCTAAAGAACGGATTTAAACTGAACACATTTTCTGAAAATGCAAGACTATTTGGTCATAAGTGGTTTTCTGTAAGAATATAAATCACTTATTAAAGCTGTAAGGTGTAAATCTGTTTGAATGTCGCTGCTGGCATGTTCTTGAGGTGAAGATAAACCCCATTCTGTCTCCCCTAGATCACTCCGTCTAAGAGTGTCAGTATTAAATTCCCTCTGGCTGATACTTGGCTCCAAACTGCAGATCAGGATCAGGTGCTCCTGCGCTCCTCCCTGCCCCTGTCATTATAAGCTTAAAGAGGACACTCCTCCCAGATCAATGCCTCAGAGCGCCACTTGAGGAACACAATATGGACCACTTATAGGGTTACAGTATGTGGTCTGGGAGAAGTTTTGATAGTCTTGTAAATCAAGTCATCCTTAAAGGAACAGTTCACCCCCCAAAAATATAACATTTCAGCAAGGGTAAAGATTGTCAGTGACTGTTCAGTTTATTCTTTCAGTTTATAGAACTGTTCTGTTCTGAATAGTTCTATTCAGTTTATAATTTATAACTTCAGAACTCTTGAAATATAGTGTTTGTGTCATATGGATTACATTGGTGGTGGGGTTTTTTGTATTTGATTACACTTGACAGGACTTTTAATAGCAAGAACTACACTCCTGGACAAACAAAAATGGACCAACATTTTCTTAACACTAAGCTTTAATTGGTTTAACCACAAATCATTTCTCAGAAAATTAGCAAAATTTAAGCAAATGCACTACTTGAAAAGCCATTGCTGTCTCAGAAAAACGTCAACAGAATTAAGTTTTTAGGCAAATTGGGAAATTTAAAACACAATGAGTTGAATAAAACACACATGGCGATGCTTCAGAGCGGTGTCTTCGAAAATCTGTTGAGAAATATAATAATAAATGCATCTCTACCACAGTGAAGCATGGAGGAAGAGGTGTCAGGGGATTATTAGCTAGTGGTATTTGTGTGGTACTTCACTGTGAAAAGTCATTTAATGATTTGGAGTACAGGAGAATATTGCTCAACGGCTTGCTTCCCACAATTGAAAGGTTGTTATCGAAAGAGGAAAGGTAAGATGTTATTTTTTAACATGACAATGCTCCTGCCCAAATTGCAAGGACAACCAAGAAGTGGCTTGAGAGCAAATCAGGCTGATGTTTTGGTCTGGTCAGAGATTTGATGAATCCTATAGTGAATAATTGATTTCACATTAAACTCAAACTAACTGGGAGACATTTTTCCTACTCATGAACTGTGCTTGAAGCCATCAATGTTAAGTGAAACAACACTGACTCTTCTTCCTTTAAAAAGCTGTCTGCAAGTTTAACCATGGCTTAAACATTTAAAGAAAACAAAGGGGTACTTATTCCGAGCTAAGTTACTTTATCTACAGTATTTGTGCAAATCTTGCTAATTTCCTAACCAGTGATTTGTGATTAAAATGGTTAAGACCATTAAAAGACCACTAAATCTTTTGCCATTTTTGGTTTAGCCCTTTTTTCTTTTCTTTTTTTTCTTTGCTCAGGATTGTATATGTGATCATTTATCAGATGATGATAAAATATATTCAGTCAATCAGATATTTAATCTTAAAATGAATGTGATTTTGTATAGTTTTATTTTGTTGTTATAAATATTTGTATATATATTTAAAGGTAGTTTCTTGTTAATTTCATACACACAAACGTGTGTGTGTGTGTGTGTGTGTGTGTGTGTGTGTGTGTGTGTGTGTGTGTGTGTGTGTGTGTGTGTGTAGTTAATTATATAATTATACTAATGCATTTTTTCATATTTATTAAAGTTAACATTAGTTAATTTATGGACAAACATGAATGAACAATAGTATATTTCTAAATTATATTTATAAAAATGGTTAGTTCATGATGTCTATTGTATTAACGTCTCGGTTACGTATGTAACCCTCGTTCCCTGAGTAGGGAACGGAGACGTTACGTCGGATGACGACGAATGGGGTTTCGCTTAGAAAGCCTATCAGCTTCGAGTATTACAAAACGAGCCAATGGCAAAGAAATGCCATGGGTCTGCGGAATTTGCATAACGTAACTCCGCCCCACCTGGTGGGTATAAAAGGAGGACGCTGGCAACATGCAGTTATGTTTTATCGCTGAGGAGCCAAGACTGAACTCGGGCGATCCCCGCGAACAGCGGAAGTGGCAGGAAGACGTAACGTCTCCGTTCCCTACTCAGGGAACGAGGGTTACATACGTAACCGAGACGTTCCCTTTCGTTGTCACTCCGAGTTACGTCGGATGACGACGAATGGGGTTACCAGTCAAATCACGCCACCTTCACAGCTGTCGTCCAGCGCCCTGCGAAAAATCTGAGCCCTCGAGATCTTAGGACGAAGGACTCCTATTTAACACAGGAATACCAAGGTACACTGGGAAGCATATCCCAAGCTTTAAGAGGAAATATGCAATTATCACCAACCCAGTGGGGGGGGGGCATTTGAAGATACACATATGACCTGATAGTAACATATGGAGAAACTCTGAGGTGTCCAGCCGCAGGTGGAATATTTCAACCTCAGGGGTGGCAAGGTGGCTTGCCGAGGGAAAGACACATGCTCAAAGAGGCTTACAGTGGAAATACACGTGTGGGGGTAGCTCATGGGAGGGACCATGCACACGGAGGCACCTAGCCGACGCCCAGGCAATAGACACTGGCGCTAGCATCAGGGGTGCTGGAGGAACTCAGGGCTTTCGGAGAAGCTCACCTGAGCAGAATATCGCACGTATCCAGTCCGCGGAGTGGAATGGCGAGCAAGCGAAGACACCTGAGCGGGTCCGGAACTAGCTGTTTGAAGCGAGAACACGAGAGGACACTGGCTCCACTCGGAGATTATAGAATCTGGCGAATGTGTTAGGTGTCGCCCAGCCTGCAGCTCTGCAGATGTCTGCCAGCGAGGCGCCATGCGCCAGCGCCCAGGAGGATGCCACACTCCGGGTGGAGTGGGCGGTCACACCAAGGGGGCACGGTCGACCTTGCTGCTGGTAAGCCAAAGCAATGGTGTCCACGATCCAGTGAGACAACCTCTGCTTTGAGAGAGCCTTTCCCTTCAGCTTCCCACCATAACAGACAAAGAGCTGGTCTGAGGTCCTGAAACACTGCGTCCTGTCTACATAAGCGCGGAGAACGCGTACTGGACAGAGCAGTGCCAAGGCTGGGTCTGCCTCCTCCGAGGGCAGCGCTTGCAGGTTCACCGCCTGGTCCCGGAAGGGAGTGGTAGGAACCTTGGGCACATATCCAGGCCGGGGTCTCAGGATCACGTGAGAACCGGCCGGCCCGAACTCCAGGCACGCTTCGTCAACGGAGAATGCGTGCAGGTCCCCGACCCTCTTGAGAGAGGCCAATGCGATCAGGAGCGCTGTCTTCATTGACAGGAACTTAAGCTCCACTGATTGCAAAGGCTCAAAGGGAGCACTCCGCAGGGCACTTAAAACCACTGAGAGGTCCCAAGAGGGAACGAGAGGAGAGTGAGGAGGATTCAGTCTCCTCGCCCCCCTCAGGAACCTGACGATCAGGTCGTGCTTCCCTATGGACTTACCTTCCACTAAGTCGTGGTGAGCGGCAATAGCGGCAACATAAACTTTGAGGGAGGAGGGAGACAGCCTTCGCTCCAACCCATCTTGAAGGAAGGAAAGCACGAAACTGATCGAACAACTCCGGGGGTCTTCTCGGCGAGAAGAGCACCAATTGACGAATAGGTTCCACTTCAACGCGTAGGCATGCCTCGTGGACGACGCTCTAGCGGAAGTGATGGTAGCCACCACCGCAGGTGGTAGGGTACTCAAACCTGTCTCGTCCCGTCGAGGAGCCACATGTGGAGGTTCCAAAGATCGGGACGAGGGTGCCACAGAGTGCCCCGTCCCTGAGAAAGGAGGTCCTTCCTCAGAGGAATTGGCCAAGGAGGTGCTGTCGCGAGGAGCACTAGTTCGGAGAACCAAGTCCGGGTGGGCCAGTACGGCGCAACCAGAAGGACTTGCTCCTCGTCCTCCCTGACCTTGCGCAGGAGCTGCGCAAGAAGGCTCACTGGGGGAAACGCATACTTGCGGCCCCGCGGCCAGCTGTGCGCCAGTGCATCCGTGCCGAGCGTGCCCTCGGTCAGAGAATAAAACTGGGCGCAATGGGATGAGTCGCGGGAGGCAAACAGATCTATCTGTGCGTCGCCAAACTGGTCCCAAATCAGCTGGACCGACTGGGGATGGAGTCGCCATTCTCCAGGGAGGGGCTGAAGCCGTGACAGCTCGTCGGCAGCACGGTTCAGGGCTCCGGGAATGAAAATAGCACGAAGGGACCTCAGATGCTTCTGACTCCATAGGAGGAGGTGGCGAGCGAGTTGCGACATACGGCGGGAGCGTAGACCACCTTGATGGTTGATGTACGCTACTGTGGCGGTATTGTCTGACCGGACTAGTACGTGTTGACCCATGAGCAGCGCTCGGAAGCGGTGCAGAGCAAGGCGTACTGCCAGCAACTCGAGGCAATTGACATGCCATAGGCGCTGGGGTCCTGTCCAGGAGCCCGCGGCAGCATGACCATTGCACATGGCGCCCCAGCCCGTGGTGGAGGCATCTGTTGAGACAACAACATGCCTCGACACTCGTTCCAGGGGGACACCAGCCCTGAGAAAACTGAGGTTCAACCACGGGGTGAAGGTCTGACGGCAGCTCGAAGTCACTGGAACTCGGAGCTTGCCTTGTTGCCATGCCCACCTCGGGACTCGGTCGCGAAGCCAAAGCTGAAGCGGTCTCATATGAAGCAATCCGAGCGGCGTGACCGCGGCTGCAGATGCCATATGCCCCAGGAGCCTCTGAAAATGTTTCAGTGGAACCGCTTTCTTGCCCTGTATTTGTCTCAGACAAGTCAGCAGTGACTGCGCGCGCGCTCGTAAGCTGCGCGGACATGGCGACCGAGTCGATGTCCATACCGAGAAAAGAGATCCTCTGCACGGGGCAAAGTTTGCTCTTCTCCCAGTTGACCCGAAGGCCCAGACGGGCTAAGTGCCGGAGCACAAGGTCCCTGTGTTCGCAAACCTGGTCTCGAGAGTGAGCTATAATCAGCCAGTCGTCGAGATAGTTCAGGATGCGAACCCCGTGAACCCGAAGGGGAACAAGGGCTGCCTCGACGACCTTCGTGAAGACGCGAGGGGACAGGGCTAGCGCGAACGGGAGAACCGCGTACTGATATGCCTGTCCCTCGAAAGCAAACCGGAGGAACGGTCTGTGACGAGGGAGAATGGAGACATGAAAGTAGGCGTCCTTCAGGTCGATCGCTGCAAACCAATCCTGGGGCCGCACACACTCGAAAATGCGTTTGGCGGTGAGCATTTTGAACGGCATCCTGTAAAGGGAGCGATTCAATACTCGCAGGTCCAGGATTGGTCGTAACCCACCGGTTTTCTTGGGGACAATGAAGTAAGGGCTGTAGAAGCCGGACCTCATCTCGGCTGGAGGGACAGTCTCGATTGCACCCTTCGCCAGCAGAGTGGCAATCTCTGCTCGCATGATCGGGGCGTTGCCACCGACCAAAGTGGAGCGGACTCCCCTGTATCGGGGAGGAGACCGTGCGAACTGAATCGCATAGCCGAACCGGACGGTGCGGGCGACCCAGCGGGACAGTTGGGGAAGCTCTAGCCAGGCTTCTAGGAACTGTACCAGCGGGGTATGCGGACCACCGGCGTCCCCCCGGAGGGGCAGCGAAGCGGAGTAACTGGCCCGGACGTGGACGGCTTAGCGATCCGGTGTGGGGGCGCAGTTAAGCTCCGCGCCCTGACAGAGGAGGCCAGGGAAGGACCAGCGTTCCACGGGGGCCTGCTCTGCCAGGGGTCTGGCGACAGAGCGGGACAGGGACGAAACGGCCCGTGGGCGGCACGCCGTGTCAACCGACTCTGGGACAGAGGGGAACGAGGAGAGCACGGCTGGTGGGCGGCGCTCTGTGTCGTCCGAGAACTCTGTGTGCTCAGAGACGAGAGAGTCAGTGCTTTTTGAATAAGGATTCTTCCCCAGCCCTCCACCGGGGAAAGGAGAGGCCCTGCTACCAACTCCTGGAAGAACTGAGTCCCATCTCTGAGCAGCCCATCTCAAAAAGCGCCGCTTAACCCGGCGTCTAGCGGGGGGCGGGGCTGGAGAGGGCTGAGGCATCCCCCCACGGCCTTCCAAGCCAGCCCGGATGAACGGGCGGGGTTGTGACCATGGGAGGGCGCCTTCGGCGGTTAGCAGACTGAGGGGCCTGAGCGGACGGCGGAGCCGTCGGCAGAACAACCTCAATCTGCTCCCGGGCGGTTGAGAACTATTGGGCAGAAGAACTCAACCGCACCGCCGAAGGGGCCGACCTGGGACGTGGGGGTGAGCAGACGAATCTACCGACCTCCAGCACATCAGACCGGTCAGCCCCAGAGTGGTAAACATCACCTGACTCGGAGAGCGCGTGGCCACCTTCGTCGCTCGGAGAGCAAGGTCAGCAGCGGCGCGCTGAGTAGCTCATTAAGAGCCTCGAGTCAGTCCCGCCCTCCTGCAAAACCGTGAGCATCTGGGCCAGGTAGACCACAGAACGGTCACGGAATGCAGTGAGGCGGCTGCCTGTCCCGTGGCACTATAGGAATTCGCCACAGATTAGTGTAGAAGAAAAGAACTACAGGCTTCGGACGGGTGCTTAGGATAGCGCCGGGAAGCACTCTGAGGACACAGTAGCATCGCAACAGAGCGCTTCAACCGGGGGGACCCCAGTGTACCCATGGGCAGCGGCCCCGTGAGGGGGGAAAGGCGGATGAGACCAACGAACGGTCCTGAGAAGACACGGGGGTCTTTCAGGACATCGAGATCTCATCATGCACGTCCGGGAGGAAAGATATTGGGGTTTGCCGTGGACGCGGGTCGGCGGCCTTACCCAAAACCAATCGTCCCAGGAAAGCATGGCCGTCATCTCCGGATCAGACTCAGGCACAGCATAACACACCAGAAGGTGGCAGCTGTGACGAGTCGTCACTTCCAGAAGAACCAAGCCCACCTTATGATGTTACAACAGACATAGCATCTTTCTCTGTAGCTTCAACCGAAACCCGCGGGCCACCCGAAGGTCGACTCGCGGGAATCGGAGGTTCACTAGCGGGCACCGTCACACAGGAGGGAGCTGGGGTCGCGGACAGATAGTCGGCACCTTGATCCAGACTATAACCCTCAGGTCACCCTGGCCACCAGCCGAAGCAGCACCCCTCGTTCTTTTTTTTTTTTTTTTTTTGGGGGGGCGCTAGATCGGGGTGTGGATGAGGGGACTCTCACTCTTGCGAGTTCATTGAGTCTCGACCTAAATGACGCGATGATCATGTTCCCAGAGAGAACATGAATCACCCACGAGCGCTGTACAAGCATGATAAAAGCCCTACACACTAGACAGCGCTCGTGCCCATCAGAGTCCGATACCAATCTGCCGCCACTTTTTTTTTTTTTTTTTTAAAGCACGGGCGAGCCGTCTTTAAAAAGACGTGCCGCGTGCGAGCTCTTTTTGTGAGAGAGAGAAACACTCTGATGTCGAGGCGCCCGGGGAGACACGCACTCTCTGGCAAAACCACTGCACAGATCAGCAGGAAGCGCGCGCTCGCTGGATATCGCCCACAAACACCAACACCAGAGGAACTCGTTTGTAAAAAGCTGACAATTTCAGAGATGGCTTGTGGAGTGAAGAGATGCTCTTGGCTCCGAAGCGAAAACATAACTGCATGTTGCCAGCGTCCTCCTTTTATACCCACGAGGTGGGGCGGAGTTACGTTATGCAAATTCCGCAGACCCATGGCATTTCTTTGCCATTGGCTCGTTTTGTAATACTCGAAGCTGATAGGCTTTCTAAGCGAAACCCCATTCGTCGTCATCCGACGTAACTCGGAGTGACAACGAAAGGGAACTAATGTTACCTTACTGTAAATTTTTACACGTGATTCTTGATACGAAGATGTGCTGAAGTGTGTGATGCTAAAAGTAAATTTATGTACTACTGAATGATAGTTTAGGAGTCTTATATTATTGCTGAACTGTTAGGTTGATTGAAAGAAGTCATAAATTGGAAGTGGGACAGTTTGTTTAGCAGTCACTTTGAGTTCATTCGACATTTTCAGCATCATTAGTGCAAAGATAAACCATGTGTGTGTGTGTGTGTGTGTGTGTGTGTGTGTGTGTGTGTGTGTGTGTGTGTGTGTGTGTGTGTGTGTGTGTGTGTGTGTGTGTGTGTGTGTATGTGTGGTCGGGTGATTCCCCTGTCTAGCTGCACCGTCTGGACTCGTCACAGATACAGATGCAGCCCAAAAGCTTGCCAGATCTCTCTATCTCGTTCCCTCCCTCTGTTGCATCCTGATCTGTTTGTCTTCTTTTTCTCATCAACTCTAAATCTTTTTTTATCATTCTCCTGCTGTTACTCTCATTCTCTCTCTCTTGTTTTCTCAGAACTTCACAGAAATGTATTCAGGTCATCAAATTACACTCAGATGTTTCCTTGTAAAAACAGGAAAAAAAGTGTCCTTTTTTTTTTTACTGGAAGTGGTGATGGGCGATTTGCGTAATAATCCTCAGTTGAAACAATTATGTAGAACGAATCTTGTAAGCTGTTTTTGGCTTTCAAAGAAAATGTCTATGATGGGGATTAGAATGTGAATTGAGTCAAAGCATCAATATTGTGCTCTTCATGAGCTGCCAAGGCCCTAAATCTGGAAATGAACTAAATCAAGTCCCATTTATTTGTAGGACTGTTCACAATACACATCGCTTCAAAGCAACTTTACAAAAAGTCATGTTATTATTGTTATTTGTTTTAATGTAGAGCAGTGTTAGGGTTGGGTGATATGGCTGTATGGCTATACAGTATGTAATGTGGTATAAATGATAAGAATTTAGCCAGATTTTTTAAAGCTTTAAAGGAAAAGTTCACCAAAAAAAAAAAAAAAATCTGTAATCATTTACTTTGATTTAAGTTGTTACAAACCTGTATAAATTTCTTTCTTCTGCTGAACACAAATTTTTTTTTCGAAGAATATGGGCAACCAAACAGTTGATGGACCTCACTGACTTCCATAGACATTGTTTCCTCATTCTATGAAAGTCAATGGGGTACATAAACTGTTTGGTTGCCCATATTCTTCGAAATTTCTTTTTTGTGTTCAGCAGAAGAAAGAAATTCATACAGGTTTGGAACAAGTAAATGATGACAGAATTTTCATGTTTGGGTGAACGATCACTTTAAAGGGGGGTGTGGCCAAAAAAGTTTGAGAACCACTGAGTTTGTCACGATAAAACTGAAGTAGAGTCTGTCATTTTCACCAAAAAAATCGAGATCTGGTATTTGGTTAAAAGGTTTTTTATTATTTAAAAAAAAAATAAACAGACATGGATTATTCACAATAAAGGCCATTGCACACCGAGTCCGAAATTTTCGTATGCGTTTTTTCGTATTCGTGATTCAGTGGCTCTGACTTGTCAAAACACTATTCAAAAACCATTCAAACTGCTTGCTACGGATGTGAAAAACGCAGAAAAACGAACCCGATCCGATTCTTTTTTATTACGGACGAAAGTTTCGGAGGCAGTGTGCAAGCTTGATTGACCTAACGTGAGGTCGTATTTATTTTTTAACGTGCGAAAATTTCGGATGCGAATTTACGACTCAGTGTCCAATGGCCTTAAGACTGTTTAAATTAGAGTGAATCTTTAATGCCAAATTTAAGAGATATACACTATATTGCCAAAAGTTTTGGGATGTTTGCTTTTGCATACAAATGACCTTTAATGACATCCCATTCTTAATCCGTAGGGTTTAATATGGAGTTGGCCCACCCTTTGCAGCTATAAGAGCTTCAACTCTTCTGGGAACCTTTCCACAAGGTTTAGAAGTGTGTTTATGGGAATTTTTGACCATTCTTCTATAAGCGTTCCTGGCTAGGACACTCCTGTAAAAGAGGTTTTAATCTTAGTCTTCTCTCCTGGTTAAATAAAGTTTTTTGGTTTTTTTTAAAGCGCATTTGTGAGGTCAGGCACTGATGTTGAGCGAGAAGGCCTGGCTCGCAGTCTCTGCTCTAATTCATCCCAAAGGTGTTCTATCGGGTTGAGGTCTGGACTCTGTGCAGGCCAGTCAAGTTCCTCCACACCAAACTGCTTTGTGCACTGGTGTGCAGTCATGTTGGAACAGGAAAGGGCCATCCCCAAACTGTTCCCACAAAGTTGGGAGAATTGAATTGTGCTTTACACCACTGCATCCGACGCTTTGCATTGCACTTGGTGATGTAAGGCTTGGATGCAGCTGCTCGGCCATGGAAACCCATTCCATGAAGCTCTCTATGCACTGTTCTTGAGCTAATCTGAAGGTCACACGAAGTTTGGAGGTCTGTAGCTATTGACTCTGCAGAAAGTTGGCGACTTCTGCGCATTGACCGCCTCAGCATACGCTGAACCCGCTCTGTGATTCTATGTGGCCTACCACTTCGTGGCTGAGTTGCTGTTGTTCCTAATTGCTTCCGCTTTGTTATAATCCCACTAACAGTTGACCGTGGAATATTTACTAGTGAGGAAATTTCAACTATGGACTTATTCCAAAGGTGGCAGCCTATCTCAGTACCACGCTGGAATTCACTGAGCTCCTGAGAGCGACGCATTCTTTCACAAATGTTTGTAGAAGCAGTCTGCATGCCTAGGTGCTTGATTTTATACAACTGTGGCCATGGAAGTGACTGGAACCCCTGAGTGTCCCAATACATTTGGCATTATAGTGTAGATCGGCTGTCAAAGTCTGATGTTAGTTGAACTTTTTCAAAATGAGTAGTCATTTAAGTGACAAACTGAACAGAAATTGATTATGCAGTAGTCTTGCCATTTGTTTAAATGTAATTTAAAATTCACTTGCAATCATTCATGATTAATTTATTCCTACAGCGGAAGTGTTCGATAATGTTAAAGAGATAAAGAGATTAGTATTTAGCTCATTGTGTGATAGCCCTGATCCACATAAAAACCTACTGTTATAAGGCTACTAATATGACTGGATTTTGACTGGATTTTTGTGATTCTTTCAGGGTAAAACTTTTTTAATATGGAAAATCTACCAATTAAACCCATCAGATAAGCTACAGTGGTAGAATAGATCTGTATTATACAGCACAAACCCTGAGATTTAATGCTGCTTTTGAGAGAGTCAGTCATGAAATTCCACCCACATTCTCCTGAGGAATAATTCATGCAGTTAAATACTTTATTAGGCTTATCTTATTGAAAAAGAGCTATTTCTCACAGGATGTTGAAGTTTCTGGCTTGCAGACGTGACGTGAAACTTTTCCGTAGGTTAGAGTTTCTGTACTACAGCCTAATCTATTAAACGAAAAAGTTAAATGTTTTTACACATGTAATATTGAGGGAGGCAGAGATGGTACATTGCAGCATTAGGCATTTTTCAGTAACCCTTTTACACATCCACCTCCGGTTTCACTGACACCTTGTATTAAGGCTGTGTTAAGCTAGTCCCAGACTGAAATTTTAACTCAAAGCAACTTGCACTGACATATCTTAAAATATGTCAGTGCCATTGTTTTGTCTCAAGATGCACACAGTAATGTTTTCATAAAAGCTACTTTAATGTCCTAATTGAACCAAGGCCTAATCCTGGCTTAATCTAAGCCCTGTCTTTGAACCCAGGCCCCAGTGTTCACTGTGTGTGCCTAGTGATTAAATTACAGTTCAGTTCTTTTCCTCCAGGGGGCGCTGTATCATACACCGTCTCCCACTCAAATGCCCTCGGCTCCGGCTGTTATATAAACCGCTGTCCAAATGCTTATCAACAATGTGTATTATAAAATAAGCTTAAGAGTACACACCAACTCAACTCAAATCAGTTGCTTGTGATATCATTATCATTATTATGTGATTATCATTATATGTATTTATTTGACGTTGGAAGCGGATGACCGCATGACCCGCCACAAAAAGTATGTAAGTTGGTTATTACATATCTCATACTTGGTAAGCACTTGTATTGTCAGATATAGTGACATCCAAAAAGTCCAAAGTGGGACAACTACTAATATACTTAAATTCTGAAATTCATATTAAGTCAACTTTTTATGCAAAGTTTTATAGTAGTATAATTTGTGTGTGTGTGTGTGTGTGCTCTTGTTTTTGTGATTTGTGAGGACACAAATGTGTATAATGACATGGGTATTACACTGGTATTACAACTTGAACGTGATTTATGAGGACATTTCCTGAGTCCTCATATTTCAAATGGCTTTAAAAACATACTAAGCAGTGTTTTATTAAAAATGTAAAAATACAGAACGTCTCCTGTGATGGGTAGGTTTAGGGATGGGGCAGTGTAAGGGGATAGAATATAGTTTGTCCAGTATAAAAACCATTACGCCTATGGAATGTCCTCACAAATCACAAAAACACAGCTGTGTGTGTGTGTGTGTGTGTGTGTGTGTGTGTGTGTGTGTGTGTGTGTGTGTGTGTGTGTGTGTGTGTGTGTGTGTGTGTGTGTGTGTGTGTAATAACTGATCATATTTAAATAATTTTTTATTTATATGTTTATAATTGTTTTAATAATTAAAAATTGTACTAAATAAAAAAAATGCAAAATAGAAACATTTGCTATTGGTCTCAGATATTTTGCACCCACTGTATTGTTTAAATGTGTCGCTTAGTAAGTAACCTGTAATATTCTTTTTTTAATAGGTTTTGTTTGAAAACAAATTGTGAACATTGAATATCTCAAACAGTTCCTAGATACAGATTGAACATTTGTTGTAGAGATGAAATATCTGTGACTATATTCTTCCTTTTTGCAGTTTCACCTTCCTCCACAGCTCAGAGGTGAGAGATGTAGATCCATGAATATTTTAAGCAAAGAAGAACCGTATTCTTTGTTTGTTGTGTTGTCATATATCAGATGGCTCATGCGAAGCTTTCTTTCAGTCACGATTATGTGACCAGAGTGAAACAGAGAAAGAGATTAAGATATTTTCTATGGTGGAAGGTGAAATATCTCCCATTCAGTACGATGAACTACTTGGCAATTCTTATAAAGTACGTTAACAAAAGAAATGCCAAACCACAGCCAACTGGCAGGTTGGAAACACAAAAGCTTATCATGAAAGTGTCACAGTGCAGTTAAAACTGAAATGAACACACACAAAGAATCATTTCAGGCCAGCAGGTTTGAGCCTGTGTTGCAAGATCAGTCAAACATGGTTTTGGATAATAAAGACAATGTCTAAAAGGACTGATAACATTGAGGATAATTTCTTTGGAACTTTCCATGGGGAATAATGTTTGTGCACTTAATATTTAACTTTTTAACTCTTTTCCGCCATTAATGGAATTTTTCATGTTTCCAGTCCATGTTTTCACTGTTATACGTTAGGGGGCGCTATGACGGATCTTCTGAAAGACTACGGAATCTCTGGATCAAAACACAGGGGAAGAAAAGGGCCCCTCTAAAGGAGTTACTGCCCTGAGCAAATTTGAAGGTGAAAGCGAAAAATGAGCGCGCATTCTAAATTGATTACAAATGTGTGAAATACACTCACCTAACTCCCCATTGGAAATATAAATGTCCCCCCGATTTATGTGTCCTTGCTCCGGCTATGGGGAAGAAGCAGCAGAAACAAGCGATAGAAGCATTGCTTATGCACGTTGTAGTCTTTGACAAAAATGTGATTTTCTCAGATCTTTGTTTGAAATGCTGCTTTTTTATGACACTTACCCACCTTCATGTGTTGATAAAAAAGAATACATGAAGCTAGAATGAAATGTAATTGTTTTTTAAAGCAGAGTTCTTTCTTTTAAAGCTCTTTCTTTTAATATACTGCATATTTAGATATTCATTTAACAAAATATTCTGGGGGCCATGACATTTTTGTGAAAATATAAAATTCCGCACTATTTTGTGCACTTTGTATAGATGCACGGATGTTTTCCCTTCCATTGAAGCCCAAGATGCTCTTTGGATCATGCTCAAATCAAGCTTGAGAACTCGAGTTTTGCAAAGACGCATTTTCACTGGTGGTCTCAAACTTTTTGGATGTTGTGTGTATATTTGTTTCTTGGACTGTTAGTGCACATATCGTCCTCATAAACTAAACAGGTTAAACAGAGGTGATCCAAACTTTATCTGAGGCGGAACTCGCTCGGTTCCGACTAATTTACTTATCAGTTTTTTGGCCACACCGCAAACTGCATCAATTCAAGTCGCAAAGTCCAAAATTGCTGCTGGCCAGTTTGAGGTTGGGCGCGCAGACGGGTTGAAACACATCCTGCAATTAGAGTCTTTGTTTTTGAAAAGCGGCACGGCTGGAGGTGGGGAAAGTGTCAGTGTGCATGAGCGGGAGCAAAGTGAAGCTCCTGGTGCCTCAAGGGTTTTTCAGCAAGCGCTAATTTGGGGCCCAGCCAGGCCTCTCTGAATCGCATGGCCCAACAGGCCGACAACCATGAGAAACGAAAGAAATGACCTTTTATGATGAGAGACTGAGCTAAATTTACTTCAAGAAAAAAGGCAGAGAGTGCAGACAGGAAACGTCGATCTTTCTTTCATAACTACAACCTAACCTAATATTTATTGTGTATACAAAGCTTTGTGCTTCACTCGTGTCGTAATATTCATGTAAAACAGCATTCACATACAAAAAAAAAAGTGTTTTGGCGTACCACTGCCATTGTTACTCGATGCTTGTTAAGTTGACCGGCATGGTCCTAATAGATTTACATATCTAGGGACCGTTTTACTTTTAAAACGCTATAAAATAGCAAGCAAAACACTAAAACCTATTCATATCAACTTATCAACAGCATAGCAACACCCTAACATTGTGAAGGCAACTGTTTTATGGGCAGCACTTAGATGTTCTTCACAAAAAATAAACAAATAAAATACTTTTTTCAATTGTGTGTTATTTATAAAAGCTTTAAATTGGATTTGGTTTCCCCAAGCTAAAAATACACAAGTAAACAAAATGTTTTCAACAAAAGGCAGTGGTTTCTAAGCTATATGTTCATTATAAAGGCCATAATCTTTGCGCTATACATTTTCATTTGGCTAGAAATTAAAGAGGAGCTCTCCACCAGTCTGCTAAACGCCTCCATTTCCTCTACAAAAACCGTATATTTGTGACAAATAAGATGCTAAAACATTATATCTGGCCTATGCAAAAGCTTTGTTTCATGAAAAAAAAAATGTAGACTAACATCTCTTGCATAACCACAGAAAATAATCCATCAAAAGGATGTTTTTGCAGTGCACTGCCTCTTGCAAACTTTGATCTTTTTTTAATGCTTGTCATCTTTCTCTTAATCTGACGGTCCTTCTAAGTACTGTTAATATCCATTTTGTTTGTTTAGTGCTTAAGAATTCCTTTTACCCTTTCTGTCTCATTTCATCTTGTCATTCTTCTTCATTCTTTATCCCTCAAACGTCTTCTAATCTGTCTTCTCCCTTTCTCTCGTTTGCTGCTAATCCTTTTCATCCCTTTGGTTTTCCTAATGCTACCATCCTTCAATGTCTTGTTCTTTTTTAGTCATCCCTTCTTTCCTCTCGCTTTCACCCTGTGTTCCTTCTCTCTCCATCTTTTACCCTATATTTAGGCGTAATCCTCTATTTCTGCTTCCGCATCTGTACTGCGCTCAACAGCTGGGGCTGAATTTACAAAAAAGATCCACACCCACACGCTGACACACCACTATAAACACACAAACAAACCCGAGTAAACACATGCAAAAGCCTCTGGAAACACACATACCCCTGCAAACATGATGTTTCCACATTTTGCTCTCCAAGCACACATGCTAACCAATGTTGGGGAGCTACTTCACACATTTTTTTTAGTTAAACTATATTTAGAATATAAGCTAATAAATTTGAGGTCATTCCAAAAAACTAATGGTTTTTTTTGTCTAAAGCTGCACTATTTTAAGTAAATGTAAATGTGCATTTAGATTCAAAGATGTTTGGCAATTATTCACAGGAAAAAATCCTGGAATCCATGCAATCTGGAATTGTGCGTGAGTGCGAAAAATGTCCCCATGCTGATTTTTTCAATGGGTTCAAGATGGTCACATGGATTTGCCACACTAACCAACAGAAAGCTGCTAAGTTTGAAAGTAATTTCAGTGTGAGCAGTGCTACTCACAATAGACCATTTTTTACAGAAATTTTGTTAAACTGCACATTTATGCGACTGATGAATAAAGTTAAAGTTTGTTGTTCCAAACCTATATGCATTTCTTTCTGCTGTGGAACACAAAAGATTTTTTGAAGAATGTTAGTAACAGTTTCAGGTCACAATACAACGGCAGTTAATGGGAACCAAAAATATTTGTTTTTCAATATTCTTTAAAATATCTTCTTTTACGTTCCACAGAAGAAATGAACTCATACAAGTTTGGAACGGCATGGGGGTGTGTAAATGATGACAGAATTGTAATTTTTGGGTGGACTATCACTTTAAGATAGTAACCTTGGTTAGCTATTTCCCAACACTCATTTTAGCACACTCACGCACAAACAGCCACAGGCAGCGTAATCCTTATCCTTGAGAGCTGCAGTTGTTCAGCAGATTCTCCAGCTAACTACAATCGAGCTGGCACCCCTGGAGCTTTTAGGTAAAGCAGTGGTTTAATTGATTGCAATAAGACAGTCATTACTTTGCATCCCGGAGAGACGCCCTGCCGTGTGTGCACTGGACAACATCACAGCCTATTCTGTGGATGAAATTCAAACAGATTTATCCCGATTTAGCACTCTCATTACTGCTCCAAATGAAGGGAGGGGAAATGGCTGTAACTTTGAAGAGGCAAACAAAACCAGTTACTGATGTGTGCGTGTGTGCGTGTGTGCGTGTGTGTGTGTGTGTGTGTGTGTGTGTGTGTGTGTGTGTGTGTGTTGTTGTTGTTGTTGTTTCTGTTGACTTTTTGCTGCACGAAGATAAAACTTTGATAGGTGTGGTGGTGAGCCACGTATAGACAAATCTGCTGATGAAATTAGTCCTGAGGGACATTTCTTTAGCACCATTTGGCATATGGGGAACAAATAGAGTTGCCCGCATGTGGGGCTAACAGAAGTGCTTGAGTAGACAGTTCTGGTTCTGTGGCAGTACATAAAGATTCCCTCCAGTAACATTAGCACTCTGCAGTTATGTTGACATGATTCAAATCATCATGCTTGTTTGTTTAGCCTTGCCACAGGTGTAACTTATAACTTGTTTTCAAACAATGTAGGCCAGGGTGTATTTGACGAAACAGTAGTTTGGCTATAATAAAGAAAAACTAACAAAGTTCCCTTTCGTTCGGGAACTCCTACGTGTCGTCGGAGGAGTTTCGAACTAATTGGGATCGCGCTAGGAAGACCAATCGGCTTCGAGTGAACTAAAACGAGCCAATATACATTGGGATGCAAGATTTGCATTCCGCGACCCGCCTACCAGTGCGGGTATAAAGGCGGAATCAAGCGCATACACAAACGCTTTTTGCTTCGGAGCCGACCGGTTGTGTTCTCTGAGTGAATGAGACACGAGTCTCAGTTTTCACGAGACCTCTCTGTGTTGGTGTTACGGCGCTTCAGTGATCTTCGCGAGCTCCCGGGTACTGGCTGTTACTGCACGTGATCTACACATTTAAACAAAGGATGTTTTATAAACAAAGTTCAGGAGGAGCACGTTCAAATAAATCATTCCAATCAACTCGTCACCAAACTATTACATGTCTACCCTATCAGCACGAGAGGAAGCATATATAAATATCCACTGTCAACTCACCTAACATTCCTTGACAGTTTCAGCATTTGGTCCCGCCCTTTTGCCACAATGTCAGAGATCGAACTCTACCCTTCCGATGACGACTCCTTCATCAGCCAGGCTCCATCTCAGCTCCCTATCACCGCTACGAGCTCCCATGCTCAACAGGATACCGCTCCCGAACCTCCAGCTTCACGGCGCGGCCGCCGGCCTAGCCAAGCCGCCTCTCGTACCCCGAGGCGACGTGGTTTGCCCTCACCTCCACCATCAAGACCTCCACCATCTCCAGCTTCCTCCTACACCTCAGCACAACCCAATATTCCAGCAATTGAGAAATGGACAGTGCTGAGACAAGCGCTAATCAGCGCTGACGTTCATTTTTCTAGGAGGATGAACAAATCACAACTGTACAACTTGTATGTTTCTCTCCAGGCAGCTTTCCCTTCTCCGAAATCCACTCCACCTTCAAAAACAGCAAAAAAGGCAAGTAACAAAACATCAAACTCATGTTTTCAGAAAACTCCTTCTCCCGACGCCGCAGGGCCCAGTTCTGCGCGAGCGCCAGGCCACAGCAGGCCTTCAGCTAGCCTGGGCCGCGCCCCAGATTCCGCCGCCGCCAGGCCCCACTACTCTCTCCGCTCTGCTGAGCTACAGACCGTGGCGTTTTCCAGCACCGCACCTCACGCCACTTTGCCAGTTTCATGCGAAACAGGCCGCTCTTTAAACAAATTCAGGCTGTTGGCACCAGAGGCGGACCCATGCCCAACCCCAGTACCTCACTATTCAGAGTTAATATTCCCATAAACCATCCATTGAAACCACTTCTAGATGCCTCTCTTAACTCCATTCTGCAAGCCGTTTCACCCAGCCCCCTCCAATCCTACCTAACCGCATGGAAGTGTTTTAAGTCTTTCCACTTCACATTCAACCAGCCTTTTCCCAGTTTTTCTCTGCTCAACATCACTTCATTTATATCCTATCTGGACAGCACCAAGAACCTCAAAGCCCGCTCCATCAAGGGCTATCTAAGCGGAATCCAATTCTTCCACACACTCCTTTTTGGTTCACCCTCCGCAGACATAGCAAATTCCCAGACATCAATGCTTATCAAAGGCATCCAAAAAACGCAACCAACCCGTCCAGATGCCAGACAACCAATAACCTTGGACATACTCACCAAATGCATCTCTACCCTCCGCCAAGGCTACCACTCCACCAACACCGCCTGCACACTGGATGCCATGTTCATATTGGCTTTCTTCGGTTTCCTCAGATGCTCAGAACTCACCATCACCTCCAACTTCAACCCTAAAGTTCATCCCACAATCTCAGATCTTTCAGTATTAGACAACGAAACCCTTACTTCATCAAACAAAGCAAGTAGGACCAAATGAAAAAAGGCCACTTCATATACATCTTCAATCTCCAATCACCAATCCAACCATACCAAACTCTCTTCGCGTACTCACAGTTCAGAAACTCTCAGACCAAGTCCCCTTCCGACCCACTCTTCACCGACGATTTCAATCGCCCCGTTACACGTTTCTGGTTCCAAAAACATCTCAAATCCATCTCACTCCAATCAAACATCCCAGCAAATAATTTTTCCAGCCATTCATTCTGCATAGGTGCAGCAACCACAGCTGCCCAAAAAGGCCTTCCCCAGCAGCAAATCCAAGAGCTCGGCCGCTTGTCGTCGGAGGCCTTTAAGAGTTACATCCGTTCTAACCACCTCCATACCAAAGAAGCCCAACGATCCCTACTCAGCTAACTTCCTCTCAACCCATCATAGGATCCCAGGAAGCAAGCCAAAGTCAAGTTCATCTATCGTTGCAGCAGCGCCCTCTACTCCGCCCCGCAGGGACTCCATTAACTCGAACAAAGTCTGATCCACTGCCGCAGCAGTGTCATCTACTCCGCTCCCGCAGGAGCCCCATTATCTCAAGCAAGTCTGGTCCACTGCCGCAGCAGTGTCGTGCACTCCGCTCCCGCAGGAGCTCTGTTATTCCATCCAGCTTACTCCACTGCCGCAGCAGTGCCATCTACTCCGCTCCCGCAGGAGCTCCATTAACCTAAACTAAGTCTGGTCCACTTCCGCAGCAGTGTCATGCACTCCGCTCCCGCAGGAGCTCTGTTACTCCATCCAACTTGCTCCACTGCCGCAGCAGTGCCATCTACTCCGCTCCCGCAGGAGCTCCATTAACCTAAAGCAAGTCTGGTCCACTGCCGCAGCAGTGTCGTGCACTCCGCTCCCGCAGGAGCTCCATTAACCTAAAGCAAGTCTGGTCCACTGCCGCAGCAGTGTCGTGCACTCCGCTCCCGCAGGAGCTCTGTTACTCCATCCAGCTTGCTCCACTGCCGCAGCAGTGCCATCTACTCCGCTCCCGCAGGAGCTCCATTAACCTAAAGCAAGTCTGGTCCACTGCCGCAGCAGTGTCATGCACTCCGCTCCCGCAGGAGCTCCGTTACTCCATCCAGCTTGCTCCACTACCGCAGCAGTGCCATCTACTCCGCTCGCGCAGGAGCTCCATTAACCTAAAGCAAGTCTGGTCCACTTCCGCAGCAGTGTCATGCACTCCGCTCCCGCAGGAGCTCTGTTACTTCATCCAACTTGCTCCACTGCCGCAGCAGTGCCATCTACTCCGCTCCCGCAGGAGCTCCATTAACCTAAAGCAAGTCTGGTCCACTGCCGCAGCAGTGTCGTGCACTCCGCTCCCGCAGGAGCTCCATTAACCTAAAGCAAGTCTGGTCCACTGCCGCAGCAGTGTCGTGCACTCCGCTCCCGCAGGAGCTCTGTTACTCCATCCAGCTTGCTCCACTGCCGCAGCAGTGCCATCTACTCCGCTCCCGCAGGAGCTCCATTAACCTAAAGCAAGTCTGGTCCACTGCCGCAGCAGTGTCATGCACTCCGCTCCCGCAGGAGCTCCGTTACTCCATCCAGCTTGCTCCACTACCGCAGCAGTGCCATCTACTCCGCTCGCGCAGGAGCTCCATTAACCTAAAGCAAGTCTGGTCCACTGCCGCAGCAGTGTCGTGCACTCCGCTCCCGCAGGAGCTCTGTTACTCCATTCAACTTGCTTCACTGCCGCAGCAGTGTCATCTACTCCGCTCCCGCAGGAGCTCCATTAATCTAAGAAAGTCTGGTCCACTGCCACAGCAGTGTCGTGCACTCCTCTCCCGCAGGAGTTCCGTTTACAAAAGAAGTCCGATCCACTGCCGCAGCGGTGTCTTCTCCTTCTTTTCCATCCTCCTTATTTCCACCATATCAGCCATACCATCCTCCTCCGTCCCTGCACCATTTACAACCTTCCACCCAAGAGGCACACCCATCCAACTCCAAGTCAACCAACTCCCGTCCTACGTTAAAGAAACCTCCCAGCAACCACCTCTTCCCTCAGCTGATATCTTAAGCTTTACATTTCACAAGTTTTTGAGGGGTCATCAGCATAATTCTGGCGGCTGCCCTGCATTTTATTTCACAGCTTTTTGGGGGAGCACTATGGGTTCGGGCCGCATACCGAGCCCGGAGCCCTCTCCTCGGAAAGCACGCCAAATATGCATTTGTTCTATCTGACTTATTTGTAAGTGTGAACTCGTGAAATGATGTTTTATAAACAAGGTTCGGGAGGAGCACGTTCAAATAAATCATTCCAATCAACTCGTCACCAAACTATTACATGTCTACCCTATCAGCATGAGAGGAAGCATATATAAATATCCACTGTCAACTCACCTAACATTCCTTGACAGTTTCAGCATCCCTCCACCACCCCGACTCCTCACTCCTGGCTCATTCTTCCACAGTCAGGAACGGGGGGAGCACTATGGGTTCGGGCCGCATATCGAGCCCGGAGCCCTCTCCTCGGACAGCACGCCAAATATGCATTTATTCTATCGGACTTATTTGTAAGTGTGAACTCGTGAAAGAGCTGTTATCACAGCTGGTATTCGGTTGAGTGCTCACAGCTGGCTTGCAGTTTCCCCGCTGTGTTGCCGCGTTGATCGCTGTGTGCTTCAGCACAATAAGAGAGAGTTTCTGTTAAAGAGCAACACGGGTGAAGATCGCGTCCTTTTCAGGATGACGTTTCACCCGTGTATTTCTGGATGCGGTCGTTTCCTGTCCTCATTTGACGGCCACGATCACTGTTTCACATGCCTGGGCTTAAGCATGTTGAGACTGCGTTCGTGGGTGGCTCATGTTCTCTCATCAGAGCATGACCACGTCGGCACGTTGTTCGTCTCCCCTTTCTCGTAAAGGCTTGAGCCGCTCAGCGTGCCCTGTGCCGTCGAGTTGCCGGCTGACAGCGCGGGTTGTCACGGCAACCCAGCGCGCGTCATTCGGCGCTCTAGATGCGCGGTCGAGACTCAAGTGCCTCAAACGAGGTGGAGTCCCTTTGCCTATTCCCCGATCTAGTTCCTCTTCGGGTGGCCACCAGAAAAGGGCTACTTTGGCTAATAGCATTGGTGATCTGAGGATTACAGTGAGCGTTCCCCGACGAGACCACCTCCTCGGGCCCCTCACTCCTCTAGCGCATCGCAAACATGTTGAGACTGTATTCGTGGGTGGTTTATGCTCTCTTATGAGAGCATGACCACGTCGGCACGTTGTTCGTCTTGCCTTTCTCACGAGGGCTTGAGCGCTCAGCGTTCACTGTCTCACATGCCTGGCAGCTTTCGGGTGGAATTACTGGTCCTTCTCGTGAGGGACCAAGTATTTTCATTCGGGGCTCCAGGGGAGGATCAGATGTCGATCACTGCATCGGAGAGAGGGCTGTTACACTCTGGAAATGATGATGCTGAGTTCCCACTGTAATGGTGTGTGTGCTCATGCTGAATCAGATTCAGACTTGACAGCCACACTTCCCGGGCTATTCTGGGGGCGCAGTGCAACGCGTAATCGCCTTGCCCCGCCCCTGTGCCTGCCAGATGTGTGTGGAAAAACTTTGGCAGTATGGAAGCATATTGGTGCCAATTTGGGAAGCCAAACATGCCAAAATCTGCAGAAAAAGTTTTTCCTCTCTCACTACCCTTGGTGGTGGGGTGGCTTTGCTAATGGCAGACCACCTCTTCCCTGCATGTATGGCCACACTACAAGTCTGTGTAAGGCCAAGACATGCAGTGCTTGAGGGTAGTTCTGAGTCGAGGTTGAGCTGTGCATAGTGACTGACCATGGTTTAAGTCACAGAACTGGCCCTCGGTCAGACGATGTCCACACTGGTGGTCCAGAAGCGTCCCAGGGCTAAACCTTGCAGAGGTGCGAGACATTGCCAAAGTTCACTTTCTTGATGCTCCTATTTCACAAGATTTGCCTTTTTTTGCCTCGCTCCTCGTTTCCCCTCCTTCCTTCGCCTCGGGACAGCCAGCAGCCGAACGCCTCCGGGCCTTCCCTGCCGTCTGCCCCCCGGTGGAAGCAGGTAGGTGTTGCCCCGCACACCCAGACCTCTCTCTTGGCAGCAGTAATGTCTCCGGAGTTCGGTCCCTGCCTTCCACTTCGCTACCCCTCAGCGGGTACGCCGGTGGTCTGGGTAGGCTCGTTGATGTGGTCTCTTGAAGCCTGGCTAGCGCTTCCAAGGCCTTTCCGCTGGCTCATCCATACCATCCGGCTCGGCTATGCAATTCAGTTTGCCCGCCGGCCTCCCAAATACAGGGGGAAAGAGATCGTCGTCCTGCTGGCGAAGGACGCAATCGAGCCGGTTTCTCCAGCCGAGATGGGGTCTGGGTTCTCAGCCCTTACTTCAGTGTACCCAAGAAAGGCGGTGGGTTACGGACGATCCTGGACCTGCGAGTTTTGAATCGGGCCCTGCACAAGCTCCCGTTCAGAATGCTCACGCAGAAGCGCATCTTTGAATGCATCCGTCCCCAGGATTGGTTTGCAGCGATCGACCTGAAGGACGCGTCATGGTGCTCCGGCACCTCAGCCGCTTGGGACTTCAGGTCAACTGGGACAAGAGCCAACTCTGCCCCACGCAGATGATCTCTTATCTCGGTATGGAGTTGGACTCGGTCGGTCAGACCGCCTCACAGAGTCCAGTCAGCGCTCAACTGCCGCAAGTCCTTTCAAGGCAGGTCAACGGTCCCACTGGAACAGTTTCAGAGGCTCCTGGGCATATGGCAGCCGCAGTAACGGCGCTCGGCCTGCTTCATATGATACCGCTTCAGCGCTAGCTTCACGATCAGGTCCCGAGATGGGCGTGGCAGAGCGGCAGGTTCCGGGTCAACATTACCCCGCATTGTCGCCAAACCTTCAGTCCCTGGTCGGACCCTGCGTTTCTACGGGCCGGAGTGCCCTGAGTCCAGGTGTCCAGGCATGCTGTGGTTTTCACAGACGCCTCTGCCAACGGATGGGGGGCCACGTACAACGGGTATGCAGTTTCAGATCTGTTGACGGGGCCTCAACTGCATTGGCATATCAACTGCCTAGCGTTGCAAGCAGTACGCTTAGCCTTGTGCCGCCTCAGGGGGCTGCTTCTGCACAAGCACGTACTGGTCCGAATGGACAGCACTGCGACCGTTGCGTACATCTACCGCCAAGGGGTCTACGCTCCCGTCGTATGTCGCGACTCGCCCGCCATCTCCTCCTATGGAGTCAGAAGCATTGAGGTCGCTTCGGGCCATTCACTTCCCTGGTGTGCTCTACCGTGCAGCCGACGAGCTCTCACGGCAGCCGCCTCTTCCGTGAGAATGGCGACTCCATCCCCAGGCGGTCCAGCTGATATGGGGAATCTTCGGAGCCGCTCAGATAGATCTGTTGCCTCTCCGGACACGACCCATTGCCAGTGCTTGTATTCTCTAACCGAAGGATCTCTCGGTACAAATGCACTGGTGCTCAGCTGGCCCCGGGGCCTTCACAAATATGCGCCAGTGAGCCTTCTTGCTCAGACTTCTGCAAGGTCAGGGAGGACGAGGGGCAGGTCCTGCTCGTTGTGCCGTATTGGCCCAACCGGACTTGGTTCGTGGAACTGGAATGCTCCTCGCGACAGCCCCTCCATGGCCGATCCCTCTGAGGAAGGACCTCCTTTCCCAGAGACGGGGCACCCTGTGGCACCCGCGTCTAGACCTCTGGAGACTCCATGTCGGGACGTGGAGGTTCTAGGTGGCCTACCACAGGCTGTGGTAGACACCATCACTTCCGCTAGAGTCCCCTCTACGAGGCGCCTCTATGCGTTGAAGTGGAACCTGTTCGTCGATTGGTGTTCTTCCCGCCGGGAAGACCCTTGAACTTGCTCGATCAGAGTCGTGCTTTCCTTCCTGCAGGATGGGTTGGAGCAAAGGCTGTCTCCCTCCACCCTCAAAGTGTATGTTGCCGCAATAGCCGCTCATCACGATGCAGTAGAAGGTAAGTTACTGGGGAAGCACGACCTGGTCATCAGATTCCTTAAGGGTGCCTGGAGGCTAAATCCTCCTCGTAATTTGCACCCCGTACCCTCTTGGGACTTAACTCTGGTGCTCAGAGCACTCCAGAGGCCCCCTTTTGAAGCCCTTATCTACGGTTGCATTAAATATCCTGTCTATGAAGACAGCTCTCCTATTGGCTTTGGCTTCTTTAAACAAGAGGGTAGGGTATCTGCAGGCTTTTTCGGTCGACGAATCGTGCCTAGAGTGCGGTCCAGGCCTTTCTCACGTTGTTCTGAGACCCTGGCTCGGATATGTGCCCAAGGTTCCTACCACTCTGTTGTAGACCAGGTAGTGAACCTGCAAGCCCTGCCCCTGGAGGAGGCAGACCCAGCCGTTGCTTTTCTCTGTCTCGTCCTCTCTCGGGTTTCCCGACGCCCCTCGAAACAAAACACTAAAGTTCAAGAGGGTGGTGAAGTGGAGGCGGTCTTGGGGGAGGGACGGAGGGCCAGGTTCGTGCAGGCGGCCATGACGGAACAGGCGACCAGGATGGAGCAGGCGACCAGGACGGAGCAGGCGACCAGGACGGAGACGACCACTCGGGCGGCCACTGCGGCGAAGACCCCTCGGGCGGCCACGCCGGCGAAGACCGGCTCGGGAACAGCAGACACCGGCTCGGGAACAGCAGACACCGGCTCGGGAACAGACAAAACACTCACTGGCTCGGGAACAGACAACACACTCACTGGCTCAGGAACAGACAACACACTCACTGGCTCAGGAAGAGACAACACACACACTGGCTCGGGAACAGACAACCCACACACTGGCTCGGGAACAGACAACACACTCCCTGGCTCAGGAGCAGACAACACACACACTGGCTCGGGCTCAGGAACAGACAACACACACCCTGGCTCGGGTTCAGGAACAGACAACACACACACCGGCTCAGGAACAGTCAACACACTCACTGGCTCGGGAACAGACAACACACACTGGCTCGGGAACAGTCAACACACTCACTGGTTCGGGAACAGACAACACACTCCCTGGCTCAGGAACAGACAACTCACACACTGGCTCAGGAACAGACAACACACACCCTGGTTCAGGAATAGACAACACACACCCTGGCTCGGGCTCAGGAATAGACAACACACACACTGGCTGGGGAACAGACACCACACACTCGGGCTCGGGAACAGACAACACAAACACTGGCTCGGGAACAGACACTAGAACAGTAACGGCCACAAGGACAGACATAAACACAGGAACAGACGTTGGCTCCGGCTCAGGAACAGATGCTGGCACTGGCTCGGGAACAGACAACACACACACGGGCTAGGGTTCAGACAACACACACCCTGGCTCGGGAACAGACAACACACTCACTGGCTCGAGCTCAGGGACAGACAACACACTCACTGGCTCAGGAACAGTCAACACACTCACTGGTTCGGGAACAGAAAACACACTCACTGGCTCGAGAACCGACAACGCACTCACTGGCTCGGGAACAGACAACACACACCCTGGCTCGGGAACAGACAACAGACTCACTGGCTCGAGCTCAGGAACAGACAACACACTCACTGGCTCAGGAACAGACAACACACACACTGGTTCAGGAACAGACAACACACACCCTGGTTCAGGAATAGACAACACACACCCTGGCTCGGGCTCAGGAACAGACAACACACACACTGGCTCGGGAACAGACAACACACACACTGGCTCGGGAACCGACAACACACACACTGGCTCGGCAACAGACACTAGAACAGTAACGGCCACAAGGACAGACATAAACACTGGAACAGACATTGGCTCCGGCTCAGGAACAGACGCTGGCACTGGCTCGGGAACAGACACCACACACACTGGCTGGGGAACAGACACCACACACTCGGGCTCGGGAACAGACAACACACACACTGGCTCGGGAACAGACACTAGAACAGTAACGGCCACAAGGACAGACATAAACACAGGAACAGACGTTGGCTCCGGCTCAGGAACAGACGCTGGCACTGGCTCGGGAACAGACAACACACACAAGGACTAGGGTTCAGACAACACACACTCTGGCTCGGGAACAGGAACAGACTCTGGCTCGGGAACAGGAACAGACTCTGGCTCGGGAACACTAACAGACTCTGGCTCGGGAACAGGAACAGACTCTGGCTCGGCCATCTTGTCCGTAGACACTGGCTCAGAGGAAGTGAGGTGAACGGTCTCTGACTCTGCCATCTTGTCCGTAGGCACTGGCTAGGAGGAAGTGACGTGAACGGTCTCTGAATCGGCCATCTTGTCCGTAGACACTGGCTCGGAGGAAGTGATGCAAATGGTCTCTGGCTCGGCCATCTTGTCCGTAGACACTGGCTCGGAGGAAGTGACGTGAATGGTCTCTGGCTCGGCCATCTTGTCCGTAGACACTGGCTCGGAGGAAGTGATGTGAACCGACTCTGGATCGGCCATCTTGTCTGTAGACACTGGCTCTGTAGAAGTGATGTGAAGCATCTCTGGCTTGGCAGAAGTGACGTGAACAGTCTCTGACATGGCAGACGTGACGTGAACAGGCTCTGACTGGGCAGACGTGACGTGAACCGGCTCTGGATCAGCAGAAGTGACGTGAGCCGTCTCTGGATCGGCAGAAGTGACGTGAACCGTCTCTGACTGGGCAGAAGTGACGTGGACAGTCTCTGGATTGGCAGAAGTGATTTGAACAGTCTCTGGATCGGCAGACGTGATGTGAACGGTCTCTGGATCGGCAAACGTGACGTGAAGAGTCTCTGGATCAGCCGGAGGCTCAGGAAGGGCCTCCGGGCATTGCAGGATGCAGGAAGTCCTCTTCCTCCTCTTCCGTCTCCGAGAGGGTGCTGGGCTGGACGGGGCCAGCGGTGAGGGCTCTGGGCTGGACGGGACCAGCGGTGAAGGAAACTCTGGGCTGGACGGGACCAGCGGTAAAGGAAACTCTGGGCTGGACGGGACCAGCGGCGAAGGAAACTCTGGGTTGGATGGGACCAGCGGCGAAGGGAGCTCTGGACTGGACGGAAACAGCAGGGAAGAGGGCTCCAGCTCTGGCTCGGCAGGCGTGATGTGAAGCTCTGGCTCGGCAGGCGTGACGTGAAGCTCTGGCTGGACGTGGCGGACGTGAGGCTCTGGCTGGATGTGGCTGACATGAAGCTCTGGCTGGACGTGGCTGACGTGAGGCTCTGGCTGGACGTGGTTGGCGTGAAGCTCTGGCTGGACGTGGCTGACGTGAAGCTCTGGCTGGACGTGGCTGACGTGAAGCTCTGGCTGGACGTGGCTGACGTGAAGCTCTGGCTGGACGTGGCTGATGCAAAAATCCAGTGGGGCGTGGAGACCAGCTGATGACCTGGCGTACCATGGGAGGAAGCTCTCCAGACATTGGGAGAGTGCCTCTCTCCAGTCCAGTCCGACGATATTGGGAAGCTCCCTCGGGTTGACCTCCTTGGCCCCCAGACGGTAACACGCCTTAATTGCCTCGTCTCCGAGGGAGCAGGAAGCAGCAAGAGGAATAAATCCCCACGTGAACCGAAACAGATCGGGGCTATCCAGGGCCAAGGCCGCGATCTGACCCGTGAATTCCCAGTATGTTACGGCGTGTTACGGCGTGTTACGGCGTGTTACGGCGTGTTCCAGCGAGATCACATTACCTGCTGCTGGTCTGTGCAGTGATCTGTCAACAGTGTGTGTGTTTCTCCCTGGGCACTTCAACACACTGCTGAGTTTTTTCACTTCTCTAAAAGAGCTTACACGTGGCACATCTTTTTAAAGATGTCCCGCCCAGCTGATCCACATCTACCTATAGGAATAGGACGCCTATCACCGACTGTGTATATATAAGCTCCTTCAGTATTATTAGCAGCTGTCGTGTTTCTCAGGAGCTCATTACCCTCCTCCATCCCCAGCTCCTCCTCTCGCCAGTCAGGATTTGGCATTCTGATTCCCCTTGAATCAGACTAAAATTCTCTAATTATGTTGTACATTAAAATGAATGAATGATATCTGCAATACATTCATGTTGGTTCTGTTCGGTTTTCCCCAAGGGGGGTTATTGCTGCTCTCCCTGCTCTTATCCATGCTTGGCTGCATGGATGCACAGGGAGTTCTCGCCCAGAACGGAACCATACCGCCAATCCAAACTGTATGCTAATTGTCAATCGTATTTGTCGATAGTGGTCCTGACAGAGGTGTATTTCTGGGTGCGGTAGACATGTTTTGCCGTCTGATGGGCACAATCGCTAGCTGGGGTGTTTTGGTTTAAATCACGCTCAGGCAGCATTTGTGGATGACTCATGTTCTCAATGCGGGACCATCGCAGTGTTGCAGTCAAGACTCAATGACCTCCGTAACTAGTCTAGTCGCCCCCGATACCTTTCTTCCCGGAAGTGCATGAAGAGGTCTTCTTTGACTTCCCGGGATCCTTCATTGACCTCTTCCGCCTTCTCTACCCTCGACGGTACCCTAAAGGGTACACTGGGGTCCCCCGGGTGGAGCGCTCTGTGGCGATGCAGCTGTGAGCGCTTCCCAAGAGCACTTCTACCTGGCGTGGTGATCCTAAGCACCCCGTCAAAGCCTGTAGGTTTTCGTCTACTCTGGTGGCGAAGACCTATAGAGCTGCAGGGCAGGCTGCCTCCTCAATGTATGCGATGGCCATCCTTCAGGTCTACCAGGTCAGGGTGCTCAGAGACATGCACAAAGGTAGGGATGATCCAGGGCTCATGGAAGAGCTGCGTGCCGCCACCGACGGTGACAGCACACTCCCTGGTCAGGTGATGTCTACTTGTGTGGTCCAGGAAAGGCACCTGTGGCTTAACCTGATTGATATGAGGGAGGCTGAGCGAACCTGTTTCCTCAACTCCCCCATATCCCAGGCTGGCCTCTTTGGCAGCGTGTTCGAGGACTTTGCCCAACAGTTCTCGGCCGCCCAGAAGCAAACTGAGGTGATTAAACATATTCTGCCTCCACCCAGCCGCCGGTTCAGATGCCTCTGTCCGCTCGCCGCCGAGGGCGCCCTCCTGCTGCTTTCGCCGGCCCCAGCAGCAGCCTTCACCCGGGCCGCGCCGTGGAGGTAGCCGCAGGAAGGAGATGGTTGCAGGAAGGAGATGGTTGCAGGGCCACTCCTTCCCCCTGTGGAGGGCCAGGGGAGAATCTTTTGTTGACGCTCCGCCTCGCCACTCTCATCCCCCTCAAGTGCTGAATTACTACTCACACAGGTCAGTTTATTTGATGAATTAAACTTGTGAGTTAACGCAGCGCTGTTTCACTTGGTCTAACGTTACACTTTCAAACACCATTCGAGTGTGTTGAAAGTTATAATCTTATTCTATGTGTTAGTTTGTTGGCTGTATGAGACTAGCAGTAAGCTAGATCAACATTAGAATAACATACTGATCATATTCTAACATTTCATCATGTTGAGCTATGTAACATTGGTTTGTTTTATTTACATTTGCTCACCTGTCTAATACAGTACATGTAAGAGCGGCGTCTCTGTCAAGTCGTGAAGCTCTGTCAAGTCGAAGTTTGCCACGAAGCTCTCAGCATCTCGAAAACGCCACGCCGATATTGATCCTCGTTTTATTTCTCCTTTTGTCCCGAAGTCTGCTTGCCACGATCCATAATGTTTGAATGAAATTTTGCAAAGTTCAATTGAGATGCAAGTTGTTTTTGGATATTTTGATACAAAATTCTTACATATTGTACCTTTAAGTTTAAAATGAAAAGAAACACATTCATAACACTCAAAACAACTAAACAATTCCAATTACTTAAAATTTGTCATTTTTGTGAACTCAAAAGAAAAAAGTTCTAAATACTCATAAAAGTTAATTTGATTGAACTAATTTGTTTCATTTTAGTTTACCCTATTCAAACCATATATATAGTTTAAATAACATTTTTCACAAAAATCAAGTATTCTTTATCTTCAAAGCAAAACTATTTATTTATTTATTAACCCTAAAACTTACTTATTTCCAGGTTTTCAGTGGTCTCAGACATTTTGGACCATGTTTAAAGTGTAAAAGTAAAAAAAAAACGGTCGTTGACACTCAACAAACTTGTTCAAATGGCACATCTGGTGTAATGTCTTTTTTCTTCTTATCATAACACCAATCAAATGTCCTGTGTTTCCGGAGAAGAACTCAACTGACGCTGAGTTGATTTGAGTGACCTGTTATATCCTCAATAATATGGTGAACATCCAATTCAAATTTAAGGGTAATCTAGTGGTAATGCCATGAGGAATACTAAAAGTTTATCGGTAAAAAGCTTTCAGGATTATTGACTAAACTAACACAGACAAACTGGTGTCTGCACAGAGCAGGCTCAAAAACTCAAAAACTGAACTACAACATTGTTCTCAATGTGTCACACTAGTCTAAAAACACAGATATAAAAACTAATTCTGTCAGGATTTAAATGTTAAGCTAAACGTTTGACAAACAAGTCAAAATATTTATTATTTTGACAAATTATTGTAAAAGGTCATTTTGGGATAAACCATATATGACCTTATATGAACTGTACTGTGGCCACTAACGGCAACCCATCAGCCCTCTGAAGAGCAGTTATGAACTTCACAACATGCACTATGTCATAATCTCACCATAGCTAATCCACTGTAGAAATATGCATATTGTAAAGGTTTAATAGTCGCTAAAGGCCTCATATTAATCCATGAACTCTCGTTTACGGATCAACCCAGGACACATAATGGTTTTGAAGCACATTATAAGATGGAAAGTAGAGTTATAAATGCCCTTGGCAATGTTATTAGTTATTAGTGCCATTGAATATGGAATATATAGGAAAGCCAGAACATGAAGGTCATTCCATCTGTCAATAAAGACAATTCGATGTGGAATTCCTCATCAGGGTAATGGTTTTAAGGACAAATATAATTTCACACATAATCCAGAATGACAGACAGAAAAAGGGGAAAGTACAGCACAGGACTATTAAAGAGGAATGCTTGGGACTGATTGAGTTAGTTAGTTCATATTCTCATAATGTAAACATCTTTAACAAGAAGTTACGTCTCTTTGTCTGGTGGTTACTTCAGTTTATTTTATAGTTAATTAATAAATTATTTTAAAGATTTTGCTTGTAAAAATAGTCCCCTGAGAACTATGTTCCCCATGGCCATTTTCCTGGGTGCATTCGCACCAACAATAGGAACTCTGCAGCGATGTAAGAAACTGACGTCCTTCCGCTTTTTTGGTTAAACCTTATTTTGCACTGTGCTCCCATTCTCCGTCTTCATTCGTTTACGATATGTTTGATGGTCCTATCTACGCTATTAGATAGAACTGTTAAACAAAGAAAGTAAATGGAATAAGATTTTTTTTTATATTTTGCCGCTATTATATAAGGCGAAGCACTGCTATACTTGAGCGGAGTGATTAGCGCAACACACTGAGCGGACTCTGCTCCTCACCACAAGCTTCTCGGGTGCTGCGAGCAAATCACCCAAGTAGCAGTGCTTCGCTTTCTGAGAATATAGTTCCCAGTATGTATATGGTTAAAAGATAGCTGTGTCTCATATGACCTTGTTATTTGTACACACTGTGACTATACAAATCACAACATATAAATAGGAAAATGATGGCGTTATTTTGTCACTTATTGGGAGCAGTATGCTAGCTGGAGCCATTTACTTCCAGTCTTTGTGCTAAGCTATAGGCTAGTGGTGTGTGCGTCAGACAGCTACAGCACGCACAGAAATGAAAAGGGTATTTATGGACTTATCTAACTCTGGGGGATACGGTGCATAAGCTAATGTCCGAAAAAGTCGCCGTGTTCCTTTAACATCTATAAACCTTTCCATTCCACAAAAGGTTCATGGAAAAGTTTTTTTAGATTATTAAATAAGTTATTCAAGCTAAGAAATAAATGAACCTTCTAAGAAATGTTCACTGGAAGGTTTTTCTATGTCATTGCAACAAAAGCCCTCTTTTGGAACCTTTGTTTTTAAGAGTGTATAGGTAAAAAAAAAAAAAAAAAGGGAAACTGTCAGTGATATGTAAAATTAGCCCCTCAAGCAAGTCAAATTAAAGTACTTTATGTCAAAAGTAAATTCCATTCAGATTGAAAAGCAAACACACTGTGCAGATCATATATGAACATTTTTACAAATATTTTTTATATTAAGTGTGATGAGTTTTGGTATCATGTGTATAAATATAAATAGTGTAAGTATTTATTTACATCATTTATTTACATCTTATGTTGCAGACAACACAACATGCTCTACAGATCTTCATAAAGATGTTCAACCTTTGTGTTTTGCTACAGTTCAGATCAGTCAGGTGGTTTTTGACTATGTTCAGTAATTGTAATCATCTTTAGTCTGGATTAAAATCCCTAGTTTCAACCAGACTTAATCTGTGCTCTGGGATTTTAGGCACATTGCTGTCTGTTTGCATGTGTTACCACAAATCTGCAGTCTTTATTTCCATAACTAAAATTTTACAATTGGGGTATTCAAATTAATTAACCAAGCATTAATACCATTGATCAGCCCTACCAAACGTGGATGTTTTTTCCACTAAGAAACAAACATTGTTATGTTATTTGATTGATACTGCGAAGCTGCTTTGATGCAATTTATATTGTGAAAAGCGCTATATAAATACACTTGACTTGACTTGACTTAAAATTATCTTTAATCATTTATTTAAATTGAGGTGTTATATTTTATAAAATGATTACTTGCCACATCATAGACAATATGTTTATAATAATATTAATCAGGGTTTATGTATGTTTTTATATCAAAAGATGACAGATATTTAGTTTGTGAATCGTACACCTTTAAAAACAATATACAGGACAGTACAATGGTAGTTTTCATTTACCATTAAGTAGGAGCCATTTAATAAGCCAAGCAAAATTGAAACTGAACTTGACAGCCATTGCTTAACATTGTATTCTGTTTAAAAACTATAATCTAAATAACATGCAAATCTATTCACATTTGCACATGAGAGTGTGATTTCTGTTTCAGTGTTGTACACACATTATTTTACCTACATTAATTGTGCTTAATTTTGTGGAACTTAATTTTCATTGATATAGTTTTGACAGTTACATTTAAAATGGCTCTTTTCCCTGTGATGAGATACTGCACCAAAATGTCTGAAATACAATGTGGTCTTGTGTAAAACCATTAGCCAAGACCCGGATCCAGACCAAAGCCACATTTATGTGGTCTTGAGAGATCTAAGTACCAAGAACATAAGAACAAGACTCTTAATTCCTGGCAAACACAGAGAGGACTGAAAGGACTAGATAGTTCAACTAGATACGTCAAACTGTTGACTGTCACATGGTAACCCAAAAATGATAACATCTGCAATAAAATAACTGGTTTTATTCAAGTCAAAAACTGTATTGCTGAATCAATCTAAATGCATTAATTTACACCAAAAAAAAATACATTTTATGGGTTAAATCAAGGAAAAAACTGTTCTTTACCACATTGTACAATGTGTTTATTCTAAGTATATAGAAAATGTATCTTAAATAACAAATAAACACTTGAAATATTTACCATTAAATCCTAAGGACTGAAAGTATTCATGTTTACAAACCAAGTTCATTTGAGGTATCTGGACCAAAGAGATATTAGTAAACTTCATTGTGCAACAAAATGCTTTTCAATGGATTATCATAATGCCATGGTCTGAACATATATGCATAAACAGAGTTAAGGATTTAGATTGAGGACATTTAATGTTATCCACGAAGATCATCTCAGGCTGTTTAAATATTCTTATGGTTGTCTTTTTGTTCCCATATGTTTTAGTCCCAATCAATGAGTCTAGTCTGAGGTCAATATAATGTTATTGTTGGCTGAGGACACTAGCATTGTTTTTGGTTTGAGTGGTATGAAATTTGACATTCAAACACAGTAATCCATAATTGTCCTCATGTTAATAGCATCACTTCCTCCCTTGAGGGGAGAATTAAGGTGAACATACTCTATGGTTGCTTGATTTTGGTCAGAACAATACCTTGTTTTAATATGGTATAAATGTACAGCTGAAGTCACCATAGAAGTGCATGAGTGTTGTTAGTGCAAAGATGTTTTATGGGCACAGTTCCACTTATGAACTGTTACACATGCTGAGTGTTCACATACAATTACAGATTATACATCTAACCACAGTAAAGCAGAACATCACCGCCTCAGGCTAAGAAATAGTTTTGAATTTAAATTCCAGAATGCACTAAACAGTAAATATACCATGACAAGTTTTGTCATGATTTTTATGCAATAAATGCTGTTTAAAATATTTAAAAGGGAGAGTTCACCTAAAAATTAAAATGTATTGTTAATTTACTCGCCCTCAGTCCATCCGAGATTTGACTTTTTTCTAATGTGACGATTTTTAGCTGAAACCCTTGATCCTTGGTGATTCGTATAATGCAAGTCAATAGCTACCATCCTTTTGAGAGGCAAAAAAAACATATACACGCAAAACAAAATAAATACTTGAAATAAATAAAAATTACTTATTCTCAGTTTAATTTTTTTTTTTAATTATATTTTAATTGAATGTCATTGTTTTATTTTTAGTTATTGTAGCACTTCAACTTCAACTTTATCTTTGCATTAGTTGTCAAGGCAATATTTAAAAATTTCGTTTAGTTTTTCATCTAATATTTATATTGTGTTTTATTTCAGTTTTATGTCAATTAACAAGAATGTTTTTAATAGTTTTATTTTTTGTTTGCAATAATAACTTCTCAGGTTACATACAGTATGTAACCCTGGTTCCCTGAGAGGGAACGAGACGCTGCGTTGAGACGCGGTGGGAATGCCCCAGCGTGATTGCGTCGTGAAGCACGTGTAATCAGTCCAAAAGAGAGACGAGACGTCATGGGCGGGTGACGTCATTGACCAGGAAACTATAAAACACACCTAAAACAGGCCGTGTTAGCTTCTGAAAAGCCGAAGCAAGTCGATCACAGGCATGTAGAGAGTATGGCAGGGTGACACAGCGTCTCATTCCCTCTCATGGAACAATGGTTACATACGTAACCTGAAACTCGAGCTGCGTCAAGACGCGGTGGGAACACTATACCCACAACGCCACAATAGCAAATGCCTGTTCTATGTGAAGTCATTGCACACACTAAGAACCAAGACCCCTAGACCCCGGAGTGGAGCCTAGATCCAAGTCATAAAATGCCTGCCGCATCACAGATGTCATGGAGGGAAACCCCTGATAATAAAGCCTTTGAGGCAGCCATACTCCTAGTATCTTGGTCAGACATCTCACAGTGCCGCGAAGGAAACGTACTACAGGGTACCCTACAGCTACACCCCAAGGATACACCACTTAAAGGGATGTGGTAACCAGCACTGCAACAACAAGCCAGATAACTGGGTCCAGCTGGTGCACTCTGCACCAGGAAGTGAACAATATCCACTTCAAGGTGTAGAGTTTCCTCGTGGAGGGAGCTCTGGAGTGGAGGATGGTCTCAACAGCCTCAGTTGAGAGACCTGTACTTATGAGCTGGGCCCCCTCAGAGGCCAAGCCCAAAGTCTCCACAATTCTGGGCGGAGGTGAAGGATCAACCCGGTCGTCTGAGAGAAAAAGTCCCCCCTGAGCGGAATCTCCAGAAGAGAGCCGTCTAGAAGACTCTAGATCCAAGAACCATACTCGGGCCTGCCAACATGGGGCTATTAACAGAAGACGGACCCAGTCCCGGGGAACTCTCACCAGAACTCCCTGGATTATGTAAGAGACCACCGATATGTTGTCCGTGCAGACAAGCACATGGTGACCTCTCGGTCTGGCAGGAAGTGCTTGAAAGCTCGAAACACCACCATCATTTCTAGCCGATTTTTGTGCCAAGAAAGTAAATGGTCCTGCCAAAGACCTTTTACCGAGCGACCACTTGGGCGAGGCACCAAGGTTTCTTCCACATGACTAAGGCACGTAGGCATCTCCGCGAAAAAGATTTCCCCTCGGAGAAAACCCCTTGGTTCTGCGCCACCACTGCAGGGGTCTCATGTACAGGAGGCCAAAAGTTTTACGTTGGACGCAGCTGCCATGAGACCCAAAAGTCAGTGACTGGCCTAGTTTTACCTAGGTTGAAGGGAAGAAACCGATATTGGTACACTTCATCCCCGAAAGCGAACCTCAGGGACTTCCTGTGATGAGGACGGATGGCTACATGGAAGGACGCATCCTAAAATCTATCGTGACAAACCAGTCCTCAGACTGAATCTGTGACACAATCTGTTTGAATGTAAGCCTCCAATTTCTTTGGAACAATGAAGTAACGGCTGTAAACCCCTGACTCCCCGCTGGAAGGAGGAACCCTTTCTATTGCCTCCTTTCACAGAAGAGTCTGTACTTCTTGCTCCATAATCAGAGTCTGATTATGATATAGAGAGGACATCACATAGATAGGACCCCTAGAAATCTGGGCAGAAGAACCGAACTGAATTCTGAAACCATTTCTATGGTGAGCAGGACCAAACGAGAAATATTTGGCAGTAGCTTACACGCTGCCAGAAAATCTACTAAGGGGACCAGTCTCTCGAGACTGGCCTCTGGTATTGGTCGAACAGCCACTTTGGTGCCCTGTAACAGCGAACCGGTTAGGTTAGGGTCCTCAGAGAGTCGCCCCCCAGAGGGGGTCGAGGAGACACGGATTCTCTAACCCGTCTATCCCCGGAGGGGGCCACCCTCAGAAGGCTGATAGCCTCGGCGTCAGGACTTCTTCTTAGTCGAAGCCTTCTTCGAGATAACGACTGTCCTCAGATATGTCTTATCCCAAGATGACTACGACTGAGACTACTAAAGGAACCAGCCTCTCGAACTGGTCTCTAGTATAGCTTGAGAAGCCAATCCGGCGTCCTGAAACGGATGACCGGCAGGAAATAACCGAACTGACCCCTCTTAAACCCCCTTCTGCGAGTCAGACACTCAGACTAGAACTTGCTGGAGGGCACCGAAGGGAGATGGGCACCATATAATGAGGTGTTATCCATTTCCCCCTGGGAATTAACCATTTATTTCCTCAGAATTAAATGACTCCTCAAAGATCAGATGAGTACATATTTCATTTTCGCAATTAAATACAGCCAAATATCAACCAGACAAGTAAACACGGTTTGGATGAAAAAGCTGAATAGTATATTAATACAGACATAACTCCAAAGATAAGATGAGTACATATTTAATTTTCTCAAAAATTAAATGCAGCCTAATATCAACCAGACAAATAAACACAGTCTGGAAGAAAAAGCTGAATAGTATATTAATACAAACTCCTCAAAGATTAGATGATATTTAACTTTCTCAAAAATTAAATGCAGCCAAATATCACCCAGACAAGTTGAAACGGTCTAGTTGAAAGGCTGAATATAGTATATTAATATAGACCTCTTATTATAATCTCAAACAAATAAAGTATACAAAATTAGTTTGGACACAATCATAAGAGAACGAGAGAAAGGGAAATTCCCGTCTTTAGTCATTGGTTTGGAGCGGTGCAATTAGCAGACCGCGTTTGGCTCTCTCTACCATAAGTGATTGTCCTTCCTCAGATCATTAACCCTGGCACTGTTCGACAGTGTAATGAGCAACCGGAGGAGCACTATAATGCACACTGGTTATGAAACACTCATATTATGAGAGAATACGCTGGCATAAATTTTCACAGACGCACATGCGCACACCCACACACACTCACCTATTACGAAACACTAAGCACTGAGATTCAGAAAAGGGAAAAAAGTATTAATTCCAATGAACCAGTGGCATAAATATGCTCTAAAATAGATATGAAATTATAGAAAAGAGCAATGATGTTATAAAAGCAGATTTGAAGAAGAATTATAGTGATGTTTTGATATTTATATGCATGTCTTCAACTACTGTATGACTCTGTGGACTTTATAAATGGAATATATGGGAAAAAATGCTTTTAAACTCTTTTCCCACTCGTTAGTTGATTTTGCATTTTTCTGAAAGCCATTTATGTTTTCATTTCTTTCTACCACATCTCAAATGATGTATTGTTTAATCCCATTCTTTGTTGGAAAGGACATTTACCAAAAAAAAAAATGGAAGTGCTTTGTCTTTCTTATAGGCTAATTATGTTATAGGCATCATAAATATACAGGATTAATTTATCATTTCAACTTTCACAAAATTGCAACTTGGCAAAGACACAAAAAAAGTCATATTTTATGATTAAAGAGTCTGACTTTGGGAAAAGGGTAAAAACAATAAAATCTATGTGTGTGTGTGTGTGTGTGTGTGTGTGTGTGTGTGTGTGTGTGTGTGTGTGTGTGTGTGTGTGTGTGTGTGTGTGTGTGTTATATATATATATATATATATATATATATATACACTATATTGCCAAAAGATTTTCGACCTCTGCTTTTACATGCACATGAACTTTAATGACATCCCATTCTTAATCCGTAGGGTTTAATATGGAGTTGGCCCACCCTTTTGTAGCTACAAGAGCTTCAACTCTTCTGGGAAGGCTTTCCACAAGGTTTAGAAGTGTGTTTATGGGAATTTTTTATCATTTTTCTATAAGCGCTTTTGTGAGGTCAGGCACTGATGTTGGACGAGAGCGCCTGGCTCGCAGTCTCTACTCTAATTAATTTCAAAGGTGTTCTATCTATGAGGTCTGGACACTGGTCTGTGCAGGCCAGTCAAGTTCATCCAGACCAAACTCGCTCATCCATGTCTTTATGGACCTTGCTTTGTCCACTGGTGCGCAGTCATGATGGAACAGGAAAGGGCCATCCCCAAACTGTTCCCATAAAGTTGGGAGCATGAAATTGCCCAAAATTCCTTGGTATGCTGAAGCATTAAGAGTTCCTTTCACTGCAACTAAGGAGCCAAGCCCAAACCCCTGAAAAACAACCCCACACCATAATCCCCCCTCCACCAAACTTTACACTTGGCAGAATGCAGTCAGGCAAGTACCGTTCTTCTGGCAACTGCCAAACCCAGACTCGTCCATTGGATTTCCAGACAGAGAGCGTGATTCGTCACTCCAGAGAACACATCTCAACTGCTCTAGACTCCTGTGGTGACGTGCTTTATGGTACTGCATCCAACGCTTTGCATTGCACTTGGTGATGTAAGGCTTGGATGCAGCTGCTCAGCAATGGAAACTCATTCCATGAAGCTCTCTATGCACTGTTCTTGAGCTAATCTGAAGGCCACACGAAGTTTGGAGGTCTGTAGCTATTGACTCTGCAGAAAGTTGGCGACTTCTGCGCATTGAGCGCCTCAGCATGCACTGACCCCGCTCTGTGATTTTACGTGGCCTACCACTTCGTGGCTGAGTTGCTGATGTTCCCAAATGCTTCAGTTGACCGTGGAATATTTACTAGTGAGGAAATTTCAGCAATGGACTTATTCCACAGGTCGCAGCCTATCACAGTACCACGCTGGAATTCACTGAGCTCCTGAGCACTGAGTTTGTATATTTACAAACTTTTATGTTAGATGTGATTAATCGCGATCAGTCGATTTGACAGCACTAATATGAAAGCATTTGAAAAGTGGCAAAAATAAATGAAGAAGGCATGATTAAAAAAAAAGCCATATCACAAAAGAACATACAGTAAGAGACATAAAAGTGCAAGAAACAGTTGAAGAAACCACCTTGTATGGCCAATGAATAGCAGGTCAAAAAATCTTAAAACATAGGAAATTACAATATAAACTGAGGCCAAGAGGAATTTTTTGGTTGTTTGAGTGAGTCAGACTTTTGGCAGTGGTAAACCTGCTTTTACTTTTGAAGTGAAGCTTTGTTAGCTTTTTTTTTTTTTTACACAAACTGCTTGGGGGTCTATTTCTTTGCTAGGGATTATGAAATGTGCCGTTACATTAGCATGTTGCCCACTCTTTGAGTTATGTGCAGAATATCTGAGGCGTTTGATCTCACTCCTGAGACAGATCAAAACCTAATGAGCAAGTGTAAGTGTGTTGATCCATCCCAGAAATCCTGCATTCGTACTGAGCTGTGTGACCTTCAAGGCAGCAAGATACAGGTTGCATTCTGCTCCGTTTTCCTTGATGTCTCTTAAAACGTTTTATAGCACCGTTAGCATCTGGATTGTCTTGATCTAAAAGATCTACCGAGACAATTACATCAGATTTGGGTCCTTTTTCCTGGACTTACTCGAGGTAGTGAAACCTTTCTCAAGTCCAAAGGCCCCCTGGAGGGAGATTTAGCAGTTAGCTCATCACACCAGATGTTTAACCCACACTGGATGAGGATTAGCATCCAGCCTAGCACTTGAATTAATGATTTTAGAAGGGTGGATCTGACACTGATTGTTTATATCCTTCTCTCTGGAGTGTTCTTTGTAAAGTCTCTGGAGAAACAGGAAATAGTAACTGAGTTTAATCACAATTAAGCTGCACTGATGCAATTGCATTTTGGGAATGACTCTAGTAAATGATGATGATCTGTCTACGTCAAACACTTGAGTGTGGGGGGGTTAGTATAAGTACACATACAGAGTTGGACCAACAGATTCAGTCGTGTTTTTATAACCACCCCTGCGGGATTAAGATCTGTGTCAAGGACACAGTGGTGTTTCTCAACATCCCAGAAGGAGGATGTTAGCACACTGAGATTGTACCATGGCATTGTGGGAAGTTGTCATTTTTTTACTCTGCCTCATACCAGCATAAGCTTGGAGCTTAGTTCTGAGTTCTCAGTTGCTCGTATTTGAAAGCAATAGTGTTCAATAGATGCATGATAATAACACAAGTGCATTTCATGTGTTTTTACATCTGAATAATGTGAACATTTGTCTATTGAAATAGAATTTTACTTTAAGATGCAAATATCAGCAGGCTGTCCCAAAAAAGAAGTTGGCTCTCTGAATGAGATCTCTCGGCATAGGTTACAATAGAGAGCAAATACAGACTTTTGCTTTTATAAACCCTGTCTCAAATTAGGTTTGTTTTTTAGTAAAGTGACTCCAATTTAAAAAAAAATCTCAACAATGTCTCAAACAGTGCTCAGTCTCAAGTCTGCAATCACAAGTCAGAAATTTCAGTATGAACTCAGATCATTAAGTGAAGTTCACAACGTAATTTCAGGAGGAGTGAACCAATCTAATCTTTCAATTAACTTCCGAAGCAAAGCACCTTGCTCTGGCATCAGCTGTTTTGACATCCCTCCACCTCCCCAACTCCACCAACATAATTTAGGCATCTTGTTACCATGCTCATGACCCAAGCATTAGTAGTCCCACTGGGGGGTATTTCTAAGCTGATTTCTAAGAGTTGAAGCTGCTTTCTTTAGCCCCTCCATTGCGGACAGCAAGCCAAATGCGCTTAAAGCTGCAGTCAGCAAGTCTGGCAGATTGAGGGGACTTAGACAAAATTTTTACAACTCCCATGCCCCTCCCCCACTGCCACGGAGCACCCTCCCATCGAGTTCGCGTGTGCACCAGATTTTCTGTGAACGCGCCCATCTCTTCAGGATCAAAGCATCATTTTCTTTTCCTTGGTTGTTTTGGACCTCCTAGCTCTGGTTCTTAACCGAGGAATTGGAAGCTTGTTAGTAGATTTTCTCTCCCCCATCACGCTTCGTACAATCCGACACACCTGCGAACTTCAGGCGTGTGCATGTGATATTGTAACGTGCTCAAGTGGGGATCTGTGATTGACAGTAAGATCTCACACAGCCCTGTGCTGATTGGACCAGAAGAACCGGGAGCGGTGGATTTTTGCAAAACAAATAACAGGCTCGAGGTGGAGGTAGAAGCTCGGGGTTCTTTCTAAAACCGGCTGATTTATGTTGTTCTCTCAGAGCATAGTGTCGGTTTCAGTGAATATGATCAAAAAAATCTTGCCGACTTCAGCTTTAACCTTATTAGCTTAAAGATTAAATGGGCATAGGAACTTGTGAAATTCTTCAAAGATCAAATGATCTGATCACCCTCTTTAATTTTAAAGCTTTATATTAGTACTATGACAACAATTGTCGCATTATCTCATTTTGTTAAATTTGCGTTGTAGGAAATATCTTTAGAAACTTGTTTCCGCTAAAGAATAAAACATTTTAAAAGATAACTGCGACTTTTTTATTTCACAATTGTGAGTTTACATCTCGCAATTCTGACTTTATTTCTCAGATTTGTGAGATATAAAGTCACAATTGCATTATATAAAGTTGCAATTGCGTGTTATAAAGCCAGAATAGCGAGTAAACTAGCAATTGTGAGAGAAAAAGTCAGAATTGTGAGATAAAAAGTCTCAATTACCTTTTTTTATTTTTTATTCTGTGGCGGAAACAAGCTTCCATAAATTTCAGAAGACAAATCTGAGACCATGATGTTTTTGTTTGCCTTTTAAAAAACGTACTTAACATGTAGATAGATAGATAGCCTACTATAATTATTGTTTATCATAAATGCAGTAAAGTCAGTATGAACCAAACATAAAAGTTAAAGGAATAGTTCACCCAAAAATGAAAATTCTGTCAGTATTTACTCACCCTCATGTTGTTCCAACTCCGTAAGACTTTCGTTCATCTTCGGAACACAAATTAAGATATTTTTGTTTAAATCTGAGAGCTGGATCACTTCTCCATTGGCTTATATGGGATTGAAATTTGCCGGCCCAAAAAAAGTTATTAAAGACATTTTTAAAATAGTCCAAGTGACTATAGTAACTCAATCTTAAGTTTATCAAGCGACGAGAATACTTTTTGTGCGAAAAAAAAATTCCTTCTATGTGGGCCTCGAGTGAGTTCACGTCACTTGGACTATTTTAACGATGTCTTTAATAACTTTTCTGGGCCGGCAAATTTCAATCCCATAGAAGCCAATGGAGGAGTTATCCAGCACTCAGATTTAAACAAAAACATCTTAATTTGTGTTCCGAAGATGAACAAAGTCTTACAGGGTTGGAACAACATGAGGGATTACTGACAGAATTTTCATTTTTGGGTGAACTATCCCTTTAAATGACACAACTGTGAACTACATCAAGTCTCCTGGGCTATAAAAGAGCAATAGAATCTTCCTCTGGGGTTTCTTCAGTAAGACATCTATGACAGTCGGCATTAACAGGAATAATCTAGAGGTTTCGGGAAACAAATGAAACTTTTAGTTTCAATGGTGCAGAGGAACTGAATAAATGTCACATCTGACAATCCTCAAGGAAGAACATAATAGCAGTGGAGAGTCTTGCACTGGAACACAGACTCAAACACACACCCATATGAAACAAGAGAAAGAGGGCAGAGGAAGTGGCTCTCAGTGGCCTGTTCTCTGTAGGCTTTTGTTCTTTTTATGCTGTTGCTGGGTCTAAGATGGTGAAGCTGCTTTTGACTGTATTGTTCACACTGGACCCCATTATTCTGCTACATTCATAGAGACTCTATTCACTGAAGAAAAAAAGACAGAGAAAAGATGAGAGACTGTTAAATATAAAATATAAACTGAACTTTTAAGGGATGAATAGTAGTCAATAATAAAATCTTGATATTTGTATAGATACAAAAAAAAAAAAAAATCCAGATCTCTCTTTTTCTATCAGTCTTTCTGTCTCTCTCTCCAGCTTTTTGTCCTTTGGCCATGCACCTATGTCACCCGCCCACCGCTTTCACTCAGAGCCAAAGCACCAAGTGAACACATCAGCCAACCTTACGAAACCTCTTCCACTGTGACCATTAAGCCCTCGTCTGACAAAGTAATGTTTATCATTATAGATGAAGACACATATACACACACAATGTGCTAACTGCAAATTTAGCCAAATATCCAGCGAAAGTAAATACACAGTAAAACAGCCCATATGATGTTTATGGTGCACTCTAGTGTATACATTTTAGAAGGTTAATTTCGTCTCAAATTAAACACTAATGTTTAGTATTCACTAAAGGAAGTATCGTCTCGGTTACGTATGTAACCCTCGTTCCCTGAGTAGGGAACGGAGACGTTACGTCGGATGACGACGAATGGGGTTTCGCTTAGAAAGCCTATCAGCTTTGAGTATTACAAAACGAGCCAATGGCAAAGAAATGCCATGGGTCTGCGGAATTTGCATGACGTAACTCCGCCCCACCTCGTGGGTATAAAAGGAGGACGCTGGCAACATGCAGTTATGTTTTCTCGCTGAGGAGCCAAGACTGAACTCGGGCGATCCCCGCGAAACAGCGGAAGTGGCAGGAAGACGTAACGTCTCCGTTCCCTACTCAGGGAACGAGGGTTACATACGTAACCGAGACGTTCCCTTTCGTTGTCACTCCGAGTTACGTCGGATGACGACGAATGGGGTTACCAGTCAAATCACGCCACCTTCACAGCTGTCTTCCAGCGCCCTGCGAAAAATCTGAGCCCTCGAGATATTAGGATGAAGGACTCCTATTTAACACAGGAATACCAAGGTACACTGGGAAGCATATCCCAAGCTTTTAAGGGGAGATATGCAATTATCACCAACCCAGTGGGGGGGGCATTTGAAAATACACATATGACCTGATAGTAACATATGGGGAAACTCTGAGGTGTCCAGCCGCAGGTGGAATATTTCAACCTCAGGGGTGGCAAGGTGGCTTGCCGAGGGAAAGACACATGCTCAAAGAGGCTTACAGTGGAAATACACGTGTGGGGGTAGCTCATGGGAGGGACCATGCACACGGAGGCACCTAGCCGACGCCCAGGCAATAGACACTGGCGCTAGCATCAGGGGTGCTGGAGGAGCTCAGGGCTTTCGGAGAAGCTCACCTGAGCAGAATATCGCACGTATCCAGTCCGCGGAGTGGAATGGCGAGCAAGCGAAGACACCTGAGCGGGTCAGGAACTAGCTGTTTGAAGCGAGAACACGAGAGGACACTGGCTCCACTCGGAGATTATAGAATCTGGCGAATGTGTTAGGTGTCGCCCAGCCTGCAGCTCTGCAGATGTCTGCTAGCGAGGCGCCATGCGCCAGCGCCCAGGAGGATGCCACACTCCGAGTGGAGTGGGCGGTCACACCAAGGGGGCACGGTCGGCCTTGCTGCTGGTAAGCCAAAGCAATGGTGTCCACGATCCAGTGAGACAACCTCTGCTTTGAGAGAGCCTTTCCCTTCAGCTTCCCACCATAACAGACAAAGAGCTGGTCTGAGGTCCTGAAACACTGCGTCCTGTCTACATAAGCACGGAGAGCGCGTACTGGACAGAGCAGTGCCAAGGCTGGGTCTGCCTCCTCCGAGGGCAGCGCTTGCAGGTTCACCACCTGGTCCCGGAAGGGAGTGGTAGGAACCTTGGGCACATATCCAGGCCGGGGTCTCAGGATCACGTGAGAACCGGCCGGCCCGAACTCTAGGCACGCTTCGTCAACGGAGAATGCGTGCAGGTCCCCGACCCTCTTGAGAGAGGCCAATGCAATCAGGAGCGCTGTCTTCATTGACAGGAACTTAAGCTCCACTGATTGCAAAGGCTCAAAGGGAGCACTCCGCAGGGCACTTAAGACCACTGAGAGGTCCCAAGAGGGAACGAGAGGAGAGCGAGGAGGATTCAGTCTCCTCGCCCCCCTCAGGAACCTGACGATCAGGTCGTGCTTCCCTATGGACTTACCTTCCACTAAGTCGTGGTGAGCGGCAATAGCGGCAACATAAACTTTGAGGGTGGAGGGAGACAGCCTTCGCTCCAACCCATCTTGAAGGAAGGAAAGCACGAAACTGATCGAACAACTCCGGGGGTCTTCTCGGCGAGAAGAGCACCAATTGACGAATAGGTTCCACTTCAACGCGTAGGCATGTCTCGTGGACGACGCTCTAGCAGAAGTGATGGTAGCCACCACCGCAGGTGGTAGGGTACTCAAACCTGTCTCGTCCCGTCGAGGAGCCACACGTGGAGGTTCCAAAGATCGGGACGAGGGTGCCATAGAGTGCCCCGTCCCTGAGAAAGGAGGTCCTTCCTCAGAGGAATTGGCCAAGGAGGTGCTGTCGCGAGGAGCACTAGTTCGGAGAACCAAGTCCGGGTGGGCCAGTACGGCGCAACCAGAAGGACTTGCTCCTCGTCCTCCCTGACCTTGCGCAGGAGCTGCGCAAGAAGGCTCACTGGGGGAAACGCATACTTGCGGCCCCGCGGCCAGCTGTGCGCCAGTGCATCCGTGCCGAGCGTGCCCTCGGTCAGAGAATAAAACTGGGCGCAATGGGATGAGTCGCGGGAGGCAAACAGATCTATCTGTGCGTCGCCAAACTGGTCCCAAATCAGCTGGGCCGACTGGGGATGGAGTCGCCATTCTCCAGGGAGGGGCTGAAGCCGTGACAGCCCGTCGGCAGCACGGTTCAGGGCTCCGGGAATGTAAATAGCACGAAGGGACCTCAGATGCTTCTGACTCCATAGGAGGAGGTGGCGAGCGAGTTGCGACATACGGCGGGAGCGTAGACCACCTTGATGGTTGATGTACGCTACTGTGGCGGTATTGTCTGATCGGACTAGTACGTGTTGACCCATGAGCAGCGCTCGGAAGCGGTGCAGAGCAAGGCGTACTGCCAGCAACTCGAGGCAATTCACATGCCATAGGCGCTGGGGTCCTGTCCAGGAGCCCGCGGCAGCATGACCATTGCACATGGCGCCCCAGCCCGTGGTGGAGGCATCTGTTGAGACAACAACATGCCTCGACGCTCGTTCCAGGGGGACACCAGCCCTGAGAAAACTGAGGTTCAACCACAGGGTGAAGGTCTGACGGCAGCTCGAAGTCACTGGAACTCTGAGCTTGCCTTGTTGCCATGCCCACCTCGGGACTCGGTCGCGAAGCCAAAGCTGAAGCGGTCTCATATAAAGCAATCCGAGCGGCGTGACCGCGGCTGCAGATGCCATATGCCCCAGGAGCCTCTGAAAATGTTTCAGTGGAACCGCTTTCTTGCCCTGTATTTGTCTCAGACAAGTCAGCAGTGACTGCGCGCGCTCGCTCGTAAGCTGCGCGGACATGGCGACCGAGTCGATGTCCATACCGAGAAAAGAGATCCTCTGCACGGGGCAAAGTTTGCTCTTCTCCCAGTTGACCCGAAGGCCCAAACGGGCTAAGTGCCGGAGCACAAGGTCCCTGTGTTCGCAAACCTGGTCTCGAGAGTGAGCTATAATCAGCCAGTCGTCGAGATAGTTCAGGATGCGAACCCCGTGAACCCGAAGGGGAACAAGGGCTGCCTCGACGACCTTCGTGAAGACGCGAGGGGACAGGGCTAGCCCGAACGGGAGAACCGCGTACTGATATGCCTGTCCCTCGAAAGCAAACCGGAGGAACGGTCTGTGACGAGGGAGAATGGAGACATGAAAGTAGGCGTCCTTCAGGTCGATCGCTGCAAACCAATCCTGGGGCCGCACACACTCGAAAATGCGTTTGGCGGTGAGCATTTTGAATGGCATCCTGTAAAGGGAGCGATTCAATACTCGCAGGTCCAGGATTGGTCGTAACCCACCGGTTTTCTTGGGGACAATGAAGTAAGGGCTGTAGAAGCCGGACCTCATCTCGGCTGGAGGGACAGTCTCGATTGCACCCTTCGCCAGCAGAGTGGCAATCTCTGCTCGCATGATCGGGGCGTTGCCACCGACCAAAGTGGAGCGGACTCCCCTGTATCGGGGAGGAGACCGTGCGAACTGAATCGCATAGCCGAACCGGACGGTGCGGGCGACCCAGCGGGACAGTTGGGGAAGCTCTAACCAGGCTTCTAGGAACTGAACCAGCGGGGTCATGCGGAGCGGAGTAACTGGCCCGGACGTGGACGGCATAGCGATCCGGTGTGGGGGCGCAGTTAAGCTCCGCGCCCTGACAGAGGAGGCCAGGGAAGGACCAGCGTTCCACGGGGGCCTGCTCTGCCAGGGGTCTGGCGACAGAGTGGGACAGGGACGAAACGGCCCGTGGGCGGCACGCCGTGTCAACCGACTCTGGGACAGAGGGGGACGAGGAGAGCACGGCTGGTGGGCGGCGCTCTGGGTCGTCCGAGAACTCTGTGTGCTCAGGGGTGAGAGGTTTGTTTCTGTCTTTAACCACATTAGGGTGCTGCCCACCCGTGGGTGAGCAGCGGGGAGTGGAGAACAAAAGATTCTCCCCCGGCCCTCCACCGGGGGAAGGAGTGGCCCTGCTACCATCTCCTGTGAAATAAACATCATCCCTGAGCAGCCCGTCTCAGGAGCGCCGCTTGGCCCGGCGCTTGGCGGGGGGCGGGGCTGGAGAGGGCTGGGGCGCCTTCCTGCGGCTTCCTCCGCGCGTCGGCCTGGGTGAAGGCTGCTGCTTTGGCCTAGCAGGAGGGGCGGGAGCTTTAGGAGGGCGCCCTCGGCGGGAAACAGGCTGAGGCGTCTGCCCGACCGACGACGAGGCAGCAGCGGGTCGGCGGGGCAGAATATGTTTGATGGCCTCAGTCTGCTTCTGTGCAGTTGAGAACTGTTGGGCAAAGTCCTCAACTGCGCCGCCGAAGAGGCCGGCCTGGGACAGGGGCGCATCGAGCAGACGAGTCCGCTCGGAATCCCGCATGTCAGCCAGGTTCAGCCATAGGTGTCTCTCCTGGACCACCGCGGTGGACATCACCAAACCCAGGGAGCGCGCGGCTACCTTCGTCGCCCGGAGAGCGAGGTCGGTTGCGGCACGCAGCTCATTGAAGAGCCCTGGGTCTGTCCTGCCCTCGTGCATGTTTCTGAGCATCTGGGCCTGGTAGACCTGCAGAGTGGCCATAGCATGCAGAGAGGTAGCCGCCTGTCCCGCCGCTCTGTAAGACTTCGCCGCCATAGACGACGAAAATCTACAGGCCTTGGATGGATGCTTAGGCTCGCCCCGAGAAGAAGCACTCTGAGGACACAGTTGCATCGCAACAGAGCGTTCAACCGGGGGAAGCCCAGTGTACCCACGGGCGGCCGCCTCATCGAGGGGAGGAAAGGCGGATGGGATCAGCGAGCGGTCCCGGGAAGACAGGGGGGTCTTCCAGGACTTCAAGATCTCATCATGCACATCCGGGAAGAATGGTATTGGGGTTTGCCGTGGACCATGGGGGTCGGCAGCCTTACCCAAAAACCAATTGTCCAGCCGCGAGCGCTCAGGACAGGGTGGAGGCCTCCACTCTAAACCAATGCTCGCGGCTGCCCGGGAAAGCATGGCCGTCATTTCCGGATCCGACTCAGGCACAGCCGTATGCACACCGGAAGGTGGCAGCTGCGCTGAATCTTCACTTCCGGAAGAATCAAGCCCACCTTGTAAAACTGCTACAGACATGGCATCTTCCTCTGTAGCTTCAACCGAAACCCGCGGGGCACCCGAAGGTAGACCCGCGGGAATCGGAGGCTCACTAGCGGGCACCGTCACTGAAGAGGGGGGCTGGGGTCGCGGACACATAGTCGGCGCCTGGTTCCAGACCGTTACCCTCAGGTCACCCTGGCCACCAGCCGAAGTCGCACTCCTCGGGGGAGCATTAGATCGGGGTGTGGATGAGGGGACTCTCACTCTTGCGAGTTCACTGAGTCTCGACCTTAGTGACGCGATGGTCATGTTCCCACAGAGAGAACATGACTCATCCACGAGCGCTGCTCTAGCGTGATCCATGCCCAAAAAGTGCACGGGCGAGGCATCTTTAAAAAGACGTGCCGCGTGCAAGCTCTTTTTGTGAGAGAGAAACACTCTGATGTCGAGGCGGCCGGGGAGACACGCACTCTCTGGCAAAATCACTGCACAGATCAGCAGGAAGCGCGCGCTCGCTGGAATCGCCCACAAACACCAACACCAGAGGAACTCGTTTGTAAAAGCTGACAATTCTCAGAGATGGCTTGAGGAGTGAAGAGGTACTCTTGGCTCCGAAGCGAAAACATAACTGCATGTTGCCAGCGTCCTCCTTTTATACCCACGAGGTGGGGCGGAGTTACGTCATGCAAATTCCGCAGACCCATGGCATATCTTTGCCATTGGCTCGTTTTGTAATACTCGAAGCTGATAGGCTTTCTAAGCGAAACCCCATTCGTCGTCATCCGACGTAACTCGGAGTGACAACGAAAGGGAATCACTGTTATTCAAGGTATCTTTCAATAAGATTTCTATTTTAAATAAATGCTGTTTTTTTGTTTTTTTTACTTTCTGTTCAACAAAGTATTCTGGAAAAAATGAAGTTTCACGGTTTCCACAAAAATATTAAGCAGCACAACTATTTTCAACATTGATAATAATAATGTTTTTTTGTTTTTTTGAGCAGCAAATCAGCATATTAGAATGATTTCTGAAGGATCATGTGACTCTGAAGACTGGAGTAATGATGGGGAAAATTCAGCTTTGAGATCAAAGGAAAAAAATATTTTTAAATATATCAAATTAGAAAACAGTTGAAGGAATTTCAGAAGAAATTTCAGAAGAAAAATCGTACTTTTAATCGATAGTGTATGTACTATATATAAATTCCTGTATGAATAGCAAAGCTCTGCATATTATTACACTTCAACTCCAGGTTCATTGTGATTTTGATCATTATGACAGAATCTGAATGACTTGTTTTTGCACATTATTTTTTTTATAAATGTTTTGATTGGACTCTTGAAGGAGCTTTGATTGTGATCCCTAGTGGGGGGAAAAGTATACTTTATTGTATTTGAAATATATTCCCTTTTTCAATAGTACATTGCAAATATACTAACAAAAATTTTACTATGTTTAAATATATTAAAAGTAGTCTATATAATAGCATCATGCGTTTACCTGTTTTCACAATACAACGTTTAACACACTTTAAAATGATTGTATTTTAGTGTATTTTCTAAAAAATACATTTTAGAAAAATAGACTTGAAGTGAAAATTCTGTTTATTTTTTAAAAGTGTATTTTTTTGCACTTTATTAAAAATATATTTTAGGTAGGCTATATTTTAACTGTGTGCTGGAAATGATCATTGTAACAATGCATTGCAAGTAATTTCAAAATACATTATATACAATAGTATTTTGTACAAAGAATAGCTAAGTTTTATTTGTCTAATAATGTACATTTGTTAGTGAAGACAAAGAATAATTTGTAGTATTTGGAATAAGCCAAAGGTATTAATAAGCCTATACTTTTGACTCTAATATATCACACCACGATAGCCTATTTCTTGTATGTTTCGAAGACACTCTTAATGAATTTGTAATGTACTTGTAACACAAATAAAGTACAATTTAATATCACTAATAATCAATTAGTCCCTACACAGGCATATACTTAAAGTATACTATGTATACTTGAAGTTGGTGCAATTTAGTACACAAAAGAACACTAAATACACTTAAAGTTATGCTTTACAATTAAATTACTACTAAAATATACTTAGTACAAAATTAGTTGTTTCAAAATAGCACACATCAAGTTAACTAATCATTAACACACTTGAAGTATACTGATAATTAGTCTGGCTGCAAGTACTTAGCTTTTTTTTCACCAGGGATGATTTGCATAGGTCTAATTAATATTAATGTGAACTCTTTTATTTGGGAATGGATCTCATTGGTTCTTGCACGTCAAGCGAACATGCTTGAGCTTCCGTTTACCACAACTGATGTATGAGTTAATGAATATGTGAATAAAAGCCTAAATTCAATCTGTTCATCAGAAAATGTGGACTAAATCGCTCAGTTCATATGGATTAGTTTTACAATGTCTTTATGAACTTTTTGCGTCAAACTGGTAGTTGCGTAGCTGTCTATTTTCTGTTAACTATTCATTTAACATTAAACTCTCCAATGCTTCCATTTCTTTCCATTTGAAATAAGCAATTAGTTACTTTTGATAAATTATAAAATAAAGTGTAAACTCCATTCAGTTCAAGATCTGTTGTTTAGATATGGAGGAACATTTGGCAATGGGTTTCAGTTGATTGCTCTAGCATAAAAGTCTTTTTCTTGTCATAGTTACATTTTCTTCATTGTATGTGTGCGCCTCTTTTGTGATTAGACACAGAGAACAGGGCATGACCTTAGCAGTTTGGTAGTGCTCAACATTTAATCAAAAATACCCTCAAGGCAGAGGACACATGTTATTCATGCATGAGAAACGTGCCTTATTACCTTATAATCATGTTCTAGCAATTAGTCATTTTACTTCCAGATTTATGTTACTCTCTAATTTAGATTTTTTTTTTAAATCATCTGAGATGACCAAGAGAAGTCGAAAACCAAAGACCTTCCAAAGTCAAAAGAAAAAGTTTTGATTGTGGGACATTTTTAATGAGTATTTTGGCACCAATGAGTAACCGCTCTCCATGTCGACCTCTTCATCCGACCAGATGACACTTGCACTGCATACAGATTATTTATTTGTGCCAGTAACCATGACACTAGAGCAAACATGTCTCTGTGTGGTGCAGGGAGCACTGGCAGGCCAACTCCGTCCTGAAGAGAGACACAACGGATGGATGTTTAATACACAGAGTTTAGCTCTGCCACTTCCTCTGGGTTTGGCCCTTGAGCTTGATTCTCTCCATGGCTCGCTCAACCCAAGTGTGTGTGTGTGTGTGTGTGTGTGTGTGTGTGTGTGTGTGTGTGTGTGTGTGTGTGTGTGTGTGTGTGTGTGTGTGTGTGTGTGTGTGTACCTACTTAACTATATTTTGGGGACAAATTTGTACCCAGAAGTGACCAAAACCTGACAAAATCTCCAAAAAACTCCCTGTAGGGACGTCCTCATTTGTAAATCAGGTTTAAAAATAATGTAATAAAAGTTTTTTTAAATATGTAAAAATGCAGAATGTCTCCTGTGATGGGTAGGTTTAGGGATAGGGTTAGTGTAAGGGGACAGAATATACAGTTTGTACAGTGTAAAAACCATTACGTCTATGGAATGTCCCCATTTAGATAGCTAAGTAAACGTGTGTGTGTGTGTGTGTGTGTGTGTGTGTGTGTGTGTGTGTGTGTGTGTGTGTGTGTGTGTGTGTGTGTGTGTGTGTGTGTGTGTGTGTGTGTGTGTGTGTGTGTGTGTGTGCAGAGGGTGTTTGATGCGTCAGTGCAGCAGTGTTGGAGTAGTAGTGCTTGTAGCTAGTGCATGCTGCATGCTGCTTCTGCTTGCCACTTTCTGCTTTCAGCTACTGCCACCGGATAGCCTTCTGTTTTCAGGGGCGAAAAGAGGAGCCAAGTGTGTAAGTCTCCTCAGCCGGTACATAGCCTCTCCATTGCCAAGATCTCGTACACGCCTCCCCGCGGCACACGTGGTAACTGGTCCCTTGTGGTTCCAGGCTAAGTTGTACGGGATCTCGGAGCAGCAGTGGGCCCCAGAGACGCGGCATGCAGGCCCATCGGTGAGTGGAAACGCCCCGATGCCCGTCAACCTCTGTCCCAGCTATGGGTAAATAGCCCCAGCTATGGGTAAACAGTGAAGACCCCAACTACCCCAACGGATGTGGAATGGTGGCAGGCACAGGCCAAGCTTGTGGCTGGGAGTGCCTAACCAAACCATGCACACAGGCGGCAATGGAGTGATGGTCGCTAGGACTGCGGAATGGAGCAAGGCATCTTTTCGTTAGCTTCCATTGCGACTGAGCAGCCCCACACTGCTCACCCCTGTGATGGGGAAGGACCCGGAAAAGGTGGTCCAAAATTGTCTGCTCCCCACACTCCGGACGGTAAGCCGCAACCGTCGGAGCATCCCTCCTTGCGGTCGAAAAATGAAAGTGAAAAATAAGTTAAACATTGCTTCATGGAATGTTCGCACACTGCTGGACCTGGCTGAAACTCCTGACAGGCCCCATCGCAGGACAGCACTGGTGGCCCTGGAGCTTGCAAAATATAACATCGACATAGCAGCTCTCAGCGAGACCAGGCTACATGGGGAGGACTCCCTCGCAGAGGCTGGTGCTGGGTACACCTTCTTCTGGAAGGTGGTCCCTAAAGGCACTCGCCGTAACCATGGAGTTGGCTTTGCTGTAAAGTCTAAACTGCTGCAGTGCATTCCGGAATCCCCCATCGGCATCAATGAAAGACTGATGACATGGCGCATTCCCCAGGCAAAGGAACACTTCGCCACTCTCATCAGTGCATACGCTCCAACTCTTGATGCCGAACACACCATCAAAGAGGATTTCTACAGAGCTCTTGATGCGATCTTACAGAAAACCCCGGCTACGGACAGGCTCATACTCATTGGAGATTTCAATGCTAGAGTGGGCACGGAGCACCTGGTATGGAATAAAGTCATTGGCCAGTATGGCGTGGGGAAAATGAACCACAACGGGCTCAGACTCCTCTCCCTCTGTGCAGAGCACCAGCTGGTCATTACTAATACCATCTTCCAGATGAAGAACAGGCTTAAGACCACCTGGCAGCACCCCCGCTCAAAACACTGGCATCTTCTTGACTACGTGATTGTCCGTCAAAAGGACAGGCAAGAGGTCCTTACCACCCGTGTTATGCACGGAGCTGAGTGCTGGACTGACCACCTCATGGTCAGATCCAAACTACTCATGAGTATTCAACCCCATGGCCCGAGGATAGCTCTCAACAAAAAACTCAACTGTACAGCGCTGAATAACCTTACCACCAAAGATAACCTCTGACGGCTCCTTGCTGAAAACCTCAACAAGCTCCCAGAGGAATCCACCGACTGGCCAACACTGCGTCAGGCAATTCATAGCACAGCCACAGAGGCGCTAGGCCAATCAAGGAAACACCACCAGGACTGGTTTGACTGTAACTCAGCTGAGATACAGTCACTCCTAAAAACCAAACATGAGCCCCACAAAGCTCTCCTGCCCTGGATCTCCCACCCTTATAACCTCCTTCATTGCTGCAAGAACAGCAACCCAGCGAGCCCTCAGGACTATGGAGGACACCTGGTGTGTGCAAAAGGCGCGAGAAATCCAGAACCTGGCAGACTGCAATAACAGTCACGGCTTTTACGATGCCATAAAAGCATTGTACGGCCCCAGGAAGCGGGTGATTGCCCCAGTCCGATCAGCTGACGGCGCCATCCTTTTTAAGGACCGCCACGAGATTCTTGCCCGTTGGGCAAATCATTTTGAGAGTCTCCTCAACCACGTCAACCCTGTCGACCCACATATTCTGGATAATCTCCCAGACCTGCCACCTACCATGCAACTGGACACCCCACCACTTTACTCAGAACTCCGGCAAGCTATTGCAGGGCTGAAGAACAACAAAAGCGCTGGACCCGATGGCATCCCTGCAGAGGTTTTCAAATATGGAGGATACCTCCTCACGCGTCGCCTGCACCTCCTGATCCAAAACATCTGGGAACATGGGACCCTCCCACAGGACTGGAAGGATGCTAACATCGTGGTAATTTACAAGCAGAAAGGGGACCGTGCAGTCTGCGGCAACAGCCGTGGGATATCTCTCCTCTCCATCGCAGGGAAAGTCCTGGCCAAGATCATGCTCAGCAGACTGGTTGATCACATCTCGGAAGCTGTGCTTCCGGAAACTCAGTGTGGCTTCCGGAAGACCAGATCCATGACAGACATGGTTTTTGTCTTGAGGCAGCTGATGGAGAAGAGCCGAGAACATCACAAAGACCTTTACGTTGCCTTCATCGACCTCAGCAAAGCTTTTGACACCATCAACCGTGAACTGCTCTGGAAACACCTCTCCAAACTTGGGGTACCACCCAAGTTTCTCCGCATCCTACAGCAACTGCATGCCGGGATGCAAGCCAGAGTGCTCACTGGAGAAATCCAGTCAGAGTCCTTCGACGTAAAAGTTGGGGTGAAGCAAGGCTGTGTCTTGGCTCCGGTGCTCTTTAACATCCTCCTCTCTGCCATCACCTGCCTCTTCCACCGTGTCATGGGACATGAAGACGGTCTCCATACGGAATACCGACTTGATGGAAGCCTCTTCAACATACGTTGGCTCCAGGCCTGCACAAAGACAAAGACCCGCCAAATCTGTGAGCTTTAGTATGCTGGTCATGAACCCCATACCGCCAGCACATCATCAACCTAGAGGCCTTCCACATTCACTGACTACAGAAGATCCTCAGGTTGTCCTGGGAAGACCGAATCCCCCATACAGTCATCCTCAGCAACAATGACTCAATCTGTATGGAAGCAGCTGTTGCCAAAAAACATCTGCAGTGGATAGGGCACACCATACGCATGCCTGAACACCGATTGCCCCGCCAAGTCCTCTACAGTCAACTAATGGGCGCAGAGCGGTCCGCTGGAGGGCAAAAGCGGCGCTTTAAGGACTACACCAGGGACATCCTAAAGAGAGCGAACATTCCCCTCACGCAGCTTGAATCACTGGCACTAGACAGACCTGCCTGGCATGTCACCTGTGCAACTGCAATCTCTCAAATACACCAAACCAACCAAGACCGACGATACAAGAAGCGCATCAAGAGACACCAGTGGGCGGCTGGTACCCCCCTGGTATCTGGTTTCCTCTGCTCCATCTGCGGACGAGTCTGCGGCTCAAGGATCGGACTCGACGCCCACGAGAAGTGGCACCACCGGCAAGGCCGCTAATGAATTTATTATAAAAATGATGAATTGATGAGCAGATAGTGAAGGAAAGGCAGATAACACACCATCATATTTGAATTATAATCTTAAAGCTTGATTTTTAAGAAGAACAAGGAAATGGGTAGAGCCTGTTTTTAACAACCAAACTTTGTGTTTGCCAGGGCTTTACTAGGTTGTTCTGAATGGTTGCTAGGTTGTTGCTAAGTTATTCTCTTTGGTTTCTATGCATTTATGGGTAGTTGTTGCTATGGTATTCTGTGTTCTTTCTTGTTTTTTGCTATTTGGTTGCAAGGGTGTTGCTATGTGGTTGCTATGGTATTGCTATGTCATTTCTAGGAGTTCTGGGTGGTACTTGGATGTTGTTATGTGATCACTAGAGAGTTCTAGTTTGTAGCTAAGGGATTGATTGGTTGTTTCCAGAGTATTCTTCTCTTGGTTGTTAGGTATTTATGGATGGTTGACATGGTGTTCTGTGTGGTTGTTATGTAGTTTCTATGGAGTTCTGGGTGGTTGCTAAGGCATTGCTAGATTGTTGTTAGTGTACTCCCTTTGGTTTCTAGGCATTTATGTGCGGTTGCTAAGATGTTCTGTGTTGCTATGTTGTTGCTATGGAGTTCTGGTTTGTTGCTAAGATATTGCTAGGTTGTTGCTTGGGGTGATAGCCCAATTCAAAAGACCTCACCTCCAGGCATTGTAATATGGCCCCCTGCAGTGCGCAAGCTATAACCACGAAACACTGTAACATCACAAAACACTGTGACACAACAAAACACTGTAACACATGTCTGAAAATGTTAGCGCAAGTACAGAAGTCATGAAATCACATGACCTTGGACAATCTTTTTTTATTTAGCTTTGCCCTTTTTTTACAATTAATAGTATATTAGTGTTAATCAAAAGTTAAAATGCTTTTAAGACTAAAAGACTGAGCCACACTGTACTGCTCTCTTTATCTTGCGTATTTCTTTCCATAACATGTCAACAGGAAATGGGTTGGCTCACTCAAAGTGACTTTAAGTTGTACCTCCGTCCTGCCAGTTTGCAGTGTACGCACTATAGTTATGGATCATGTGGGAAAGCTGGAGGAACCATGATGTTTCTTGTGTCTGAGAACACTTCCTGTGTCCAAGAATGGCATTCACACGATAGTAGAAAAGTGTTGTGTGAGCTGACCAAAACACAGGTCATAAAAGTGCCAGTTGGATATAACATTGTGAGAAGGGAATATATGTCAGGGGCATTATGATGCACATCTTCAATAGATAATAGTTATGTGCAGGCCTATATGTGTGTATTTGTGTGTGTGTATGTATATATATATATATATATATATATATATATATATATATATATATATATATATATATATATATATATGCACTATTCCTCAAAACATGATATTTAAACACAAACACACCCTTGTGGTCGTGTTTGTGAATGGACTGCGGAACTCTTAGAGAGATACGTATGTTGGGATAGTAATTAGGGAACATTTGGAGCATACAGAGTGGAAGACGAAAAAAGTATTCAAGTGTAAAGTGTGTGATGGAAAAAGTAAATAAGAGGGGTTTGGATGCACAGATGAGTGGGGTAACGGTTGGAGGAAACCCCTGTGAGACTGGGGGATGGGGGGGGGGGGGGAAGAAGAAAAGGGGAAAACTGGATGGAGGAGAAAAACAGTGATTGAGAACCACACATCCCAACCACACACTGACAGACTGTAATTTGGAACTCCCCAGAATAGCCGGTAAACGAGAGGGGAGGAGACACGCTATAACATAAACTCCTCATCAGCACGCAAGTCACACACAGACGCACACACAAGCTCACGGGTCACGGGAAAAGCAGAGAAACTGACCCTGATAATATGAGCGGGACATTCAGACAGTTTAATATCTAATTACATTCTGACAAACCAGTGCTTTTCGAAATATTTCTGTTGCAGCTTCAGTTGTAGATATGATATAATAATGTTTCTGTTTTGACACTGTGTTCCTAAAGATATGGGTTATTTTGGAATATTATGAAATAATATTCAGTGTGTGTGAAACAGTGTGTGTGTGTTTGTGTGTGTGTGCGTGTGTGTGTGCGTGCGTGCGTGCGTGCGTGTGCGTGTGTTTTGACAGCATATCTTTTTTCTAACCGCTATATTAATGTTAATATATTAACATTAATGTAATGAGAAAATTGAAGTTAAGGATAAACTATTTACACTTGAGGGCCATATAAAACTCATGTTTGAAATGAACTCTGGATTGACACATGGGTAAATATCATGGTACTGAAGCATCAGGAACTAATTACTGTTTATCCTTACTTACACACAGTTTTTCCTTGCTAGACACGAATGCAAAGCTTTGTTTGTTTGTTTGTTTGTTTTTGGACAGCATTAGTAGCTTCTACTTACTCAAATGAGCTAAAGTTTGGTTGAATGTCTTTGTAGTCAGTAATGCAGCTTGAGTTGTTTTGTATGTCATCCCAGGAAGAGCACAAATGTTCTACCTGGAATTCTGCTGTCAAGAATATCAAACATTTTTAGACATGTTTGTGAGTTCTCAGATGTGTTCGGGAATGTGTTGCTTGTCAGTCAACTCTTATACAACCACTGGTGAAGTAACCACTCTTGCCATTAAACATTGACAGCGTACTAGTGGAGCGCAACAAAAACATGTACTTCTAACATATGTTTTCAAGATTGAATGGCAAGCCTTGCTGAAAGTCCTAGAAATTTACTTTAATTTATCTTTACATACAAGTATTATAATTTTTTTTACTGATGAATGGTTTTAGTTTTAGTAGTCTTTTTCCTTGAGATTATCAAGCATTATTAAGAAGCAATTTATAGCTTATAGCTCATTATTATTTTTTCTTTTAGGAAGGTAATGAAGAATAAATATTCTTGTTTAAATAGAATTGATATACCCTCAAAATTATTTATATCAGGAAACAGCTGTGTCATGTTATTTTTATTCATATATAACAATCTCTGTGCCTCATTTCTCAAAAATACCATCCAATTTCAATTCCATTTACTTATTGCAACACATGCATCTACAAAAACCCTTTCGTGTTTGCTTTCATGTTTGACTTATGATGTTTGACCTGAGCTAAAATAGTCTTTGATGTGACAAGTTACATTATTCTTTGCATGCATGGAATACAATGAATTCACTGTTAAAAGAGCCTCCTCAACAGCTCGGGTGTGAATTTATACTTTGCACCAGTCTGGCAATCATTTCTCACCTAAATTCGCTCCTTTTGGAATGAAACTTGTTCCATCTGGTTGCATTTCAGTTTCTAAGCTATCTTAATCTCTTTCTACTTGCAGTGCCACTTCTCATATCCAAAGTCCAGTATGATGATGTAGATTAAAGGTGGCATGGCACAAAACTTCATGATTATAGATATGAAAGGTGTTGATTTTGTGGATTCGTTTAATTGTGTCTTTACAGCAGTCTCTGTTTAGTTCAGATTCATCGCCAAAGAGCCTCAGTTTTTCTAAGGACCCGATCTTCATTTCTGAAAGAGGCGGATTGCAGCAGATCAGCGTGTGTGCCAGTCCAAAACAGTGAGAACCGGGTCCATAGCAAAACAGTCTTTTTGTATCAGGTTACTGAATTACACACTCAAAAAAGAAATTTCCATATCCAGATGTCGTTCAGGTTGAACCAGCTAACTTCTACTGACACTTTGGAAATGCTTGAAGATTGCAGTCAGGATTCATTCACATGACCTCTCCGCCTGTGTGAAAGGAAAACAGATGCAGCGTTTGAGTCTAAATCTCGTTCAGACCTACAGTACACGTCGTGCATGTAAAATCACCGCTAGACACTCTGGTTCCTCTGAAATGTCTGAACACATTCAAGCAAACCACTGACACCCACTGTGATCTCTGCTGTTTCCACTGCTAAGTTTGAGCACGCAAACAAACGGCCGTTTTTAATAGAGATCTACTTTTACAACAATCCAATGCAAATTCCAGAGAGCCGGAGGGTGACCGATTTGAAAATAATGGGATAACTGAGAAACGTATAGCAGCAATTCATCCGAGACGGGAGTTATTTGCGAGGGATTCCTGAAAACCATGCAGTCTAATTGCATTTGTTTTTCCTCTCACAATTTCATGTGTTCATGAAATGTATGACAACTGTGGTAAACTGTCTGTAGACAGCTTGGCTTTCTGCACGAAATATGGGTCTCATATACCTCCTTCAGACCCGGACGTTAATACGGGGACAAAAAGGAAGCTTTGCTTGTCTTCACGATTGCTTGTATTACATGAACATTTCCTTATTTCATTTAGAATGAACTAGATTAGCCTATAGATTCCATCATGAAAATATACAATAACAAAGTAATAAGTTAACTTTAATGTAATTTAGGTGGGAATCCGGTTGATTGAGACACTTTTTGCTATTGAGATTACCGAGACAAACATTCCAAATCAACACAAATACATCAATAATGATTATTTTCATGGCATTTAAAGCATCATAACACAGTATAAGAATACCTATTATGCTAAATTAACTTTTATATTGTTATATTGTATGTATATTGCATATGTGCGTAACCTCCAAGATAGTTTCTTGTTTTTCTTATCAACCCCCAAAAGCCCAACCAACAGGTTAAACACATACTTTTTTAGCTTGAACGCTCTTTTGGACGTTAGAACTGACAGATGGTGAAATGAAGCTGTGTGGATGTCCACCGGGCAAATCCCTTTGGCCTTGTCAGGAGTCAGCCATGAATAATATGAGTCAAGTAGAAAAAAGAGGTCATCTGATAGGAATATAAACTAGTACTTGATTAACTACACCTCAGGTCATTCTCAAGAGGACCTGAGACCCTAAACTGCTACAATCTCAACATAAATGATGGTTTCATGCACAGACTGACACATGCAATGTGTGCTGTGTAGATTATGCAACAGTCACTGAGGTGATGCTGTATTTTTTATCATTTTTATCTGGGTTCTTGAGATATCTTTATTTGAAATAGAAATCTTTTGTAACCCAAATGCCTTTACTGTCATGTTTGATCAATTTAATGTTTCCTGGCTGCTGAGTATTCATTTCTTTGAAAAAAAAATGACTGACCCCAAAATTTTGGAAACTAATGTATAAATACTTTGTTTATGAATTTGTTTTTGTTCAAATAAATTTGAGCATAAAATGTGCAGACTTGGTGAGATGGAAACACAGGGGTGGGGACAGACCAAAAAGGGGAACCTCATAAAGAAAAAGAAAAAATATATGGTAACACTTTGCAGCCGCTAGAGTTCTTACTAGATCAAGAAAATATGATCATATAACACCGATTTTATCATCACTACATTGGTTACCTATAAAGTTCCGTATTCATTTTAAGGTATTGCTACTGACTTATAAAGCCCTAAATGGTTTAGCTCCAGTCTATTTAACGGATCTTCTATCGCCCTATAATCCATCGCGCTCTTTAAGATCACTAAATTCAAGGCTTCTGGTCATACCTAGGATATCCAGATCCACCAAAGGAGGGAGAGCAGTTTCGCATTTAGCTCCAAAGCTCTGGAATAGCCTTCCTGATATTGTTCGAGGATCAGACTCGCTCTCCCAGTTTAAAACTAGACTAAAGACGCATCTCTTCAGCCAGGCATTCATATACATTTTTTTATCTTACAGTTACTGTAAATCCAGCCTCTAGTTCATAAACGCCAGAGGAGAACTGGCCCCCGACTGAGCCTGGGTTCTCCCAAGGTTTTTTTTTTCTCTCCATTAAGTCACCTGATGGAGTTTTAGGACACCAGTAGGTCACTTGATGGAGTTTTTCGGTTCCTTGCCTCTGTTGCCTTTGGCTTGCTCAGTAGGGGATATTCAAATTAATTAACCAAGCATTAATACATATAACCAATGCATTGATCAGCCCTACCAAACGTGGATGTTTTTCCTCTAAGAAACAAACACTGTTATTTTATTTTGATTGATACTGTGAAGCTGCTTTGATACAATCTATTTGTGAAAAGCGCTATATAATTATACTTGACTTGACTTGACTTTAGTTTAGGGTCCAATTCTCACTATTAACTAGTTGCTTATTAGCATGCATATTACTAGGATATTCGCTGTAAGTACTTATAAATTACATATTACTGCCAATACCTAAACTTAACAACCTTACTAACTATTAATAAGCCGTAATTAGGAGTTAATTGAGGCAAAAGTCTTAGTTAATAGTTAGTTTGTGAGAATGACCAAATATAAGCAAGTTTTAAAATAGAATATGATCATTTTTACAAAACAAAAGTTCAGCAATCTTTATATATATATATATATATATATATATATATATATATATATATATATATATATATATATATATATATAATATGTTTTGAAATCTAATGTTACAGCATAAAACAAACATTAACTTGTTTACTCTTTCTATTTACATTTTTTTTTTGTTGTTGTTTGTTATTCTTTTGTAATATTGCTTGTATGGTTCAATGGATCCAGTTTTTCCAAAAACCCTTTACTGACTCCTTGCCTTTACAGCTTTTCTCTTGACCTCTGCTGGCTCAATATTCCTCTTGACAACCTGAACAGCCCAAACAAGAAAACCCCGGTGACTGCTGTGGGTCTGAATGTGCGCAGCAGCTCGGGGTTTGATATGATTCGTGTTGAAGTGTTTTCCAGCATGTGTTCAGGGCCTAAAGGCCTCTGGTTCTCTGAACACCAGCCCGACCTGTCAAGACCAGCTACACACTTCCATCTGACGCCATTGTGTTCTGCCTTCACAAATGGGTAAGACAAAGACTGACAGAGATATGTGTTTTTCAACATCTCAGGATGTTTTTTACTTTCAGGAGTGACAGCAAGATTACAGCATTTCATCACTGCCATTCTCTGCTTTGTCAATATTTTGACAGAGGTTGCTTTGCACTTTTCTACTCCCCAGCTCAGAGAAACCACATTATCCCCCTTCATTGTTGTGCTTATACTGCCGTATATAAAGTAGAGGTTAAGCAGGACATATATTACTAAAGCACACTGATCTGGATGTTATAGGCAGTACATCTTTCTGTATATTTTTATAGTATTTAATTAATTATCAATATTTATATATACAAATATATACAAGTGTCATATGATTCTTCAGAAATCACAGCAAAATCCCCAGTGTTAAATTAACCTTGCTCAGTGTTTATATGAGTCCACACTCAGAGTGTTATAACACTGAAGCAGCGTTGACGTTAATGAGATAATTAAGTGATTTATTGAGGGATGATTGGGCATTATTGAAGACACCTGATGTTAACAAGCAGAATAGACACATAGACATCAAGAATCAGCCTGTGAATCTCAACAGTGGTGAAAATTATAAAGCATGTTGCAGTGCATTTTGGTGACCACCTATCAAAACTCATTCATGGCTCCCATCATGCACTGCTGCACGAATAAATAATGCATTCTTTATTCTTACTATTTTATTTGATTTCTGCTGTCTTTGTGTGACTTTTTTAGTCACTTATTTTCTAATGTTCAGAGTTGATCTGTTTATCTGAATATGCTGTTTGTCACCATTTCTGAGATTCACACGCTGATTCTTGATGTCTGTGTGTGCCTAATTGAACTTTTTTTTGTATCAGGATAACTTAAGAAATCCTTTGGATTACATTTAAAATGCTAAAATTGTTTTACTGTTCAAAGGCAGTGCAGCTAAATCAATAAAGTAAACCTAACTCAGAAATTGCGCTCTAAATGCATTCAGTGATTCAGGGAAAAATGATTAGGTTAAATCACAACCAACATCACCAGACCACTTTTTCTATTTGTTCATCTGGCTATTATAACTCAGTTACAACAGCCAAACTAAATCTAAAGTTAAAAATGTATGGGTCAATAGCTCCACAAAAGCAAACACTGATCTCTGTAATGGTGACTTAAAATTTGTGATGTTCTCCTTCAGTGATTCTGTTTGTTAACATCAGGTGTCTTCAATAATGCTCAATCATAACTCAATTAATCACTTAATTATCTCATTAACTTCAACACCGCTTCAGTGTTACTTAAAACACTCTGAGTCTAGATTCACAAAAACACTGAGCAGTGTTAATTTAACACTGGGGATTTTGCTGTGGTCCGACTTGATGCGTCACTGTGCAGACCGATGACATTTGTAAATATGTTGATGTCATCAGCTATCTTTCCATCCACCTGTTTTTATGCACAATTTGGAATATCGCATTTAAAAAAAACGTTGGATGGAAACGCCAAGAGTGAGCAAAAAGTGTAGACATGCGCATAAACTACCATAGAAACACATTTACGGATTAAAACTCACGTGACTTTACCTCAACAGTACATGTAATTTGTTAACTGGACTAACCGGTGGATCAGTTTCATTGCACAGCATCTCCATTGTTGGTTTGATCATTCTGAAATGCCTGAGTCAAAGACTTTTTTTCGACTTTTGCACAGTAAGGGTGCTTATGCTATCTTTGAATTAAATACATCTTGATTTTATATTGTGATGTTCAATGCAGTGGCATTCAGTCATTTTCAAGAGTAGCTTAAGTGTCCAAATACTTTTTAGGCCACTGTATTATTGTACATATGGTGACCACACAGAACGGTCTCCAGCTTTGAATGATGGAGTGTTCAAATTACACATGAATAATCATTCATGGAACACGTCTTCATTCATCTCTCTCTATTTCGTTTCCTCACTCTCACCTCTGGTTTGTGTTTGCACAAGGATTTTCATTCCCCAAACTATTATTCTTAGTCTAGTGCTCGTAATGCTTGTTTAAATAACAGTGGACTGTGCACTAAGGCAAGAGGGGTGAATTGTTCTCAGGACTGTTGATTCAGAGGATTAAACCTGTTGACACGTTGATACCTGTTGGAAATATATCCCAAAGACCCTCTATTGAATGTTATGCTAAAGAAGGATTAAGGTGTTTTATTCAGAATTGTCATTTAATAACAACCAAAATCCTTTTGCATAGACTGTATTAGATCTTAAAGTGCACTTCTGTTGCACTTCTGTCTTTGTAAATGCGTTGGAGCGTATAGATGATCAAATATGAGATAGTTTTGATGACTTACTACAATACTAAAACGTGAGAAATATCACAAATACTAAAATGAGTATGTGTGCCAAACTGTTGACAGGTAGTGTAAATGCAGTGCATTAAAATCACATTTCTGTACATCATTGAAATTAAAAGCTTGACCTGATTTTGCCCTCAGTTTTCTGATAGCACTTGTGGTTTTGTGGTTCAGTGCCTCGTAGTCCTCTCTGTCCCGTCTGTGTCCCCCGCTATGAGGTCAGCCTTGTGGAAATGCCTCTAAAACAGCAGTGGACCGAGTCATAGTGAATCTGGAAAAACATCAACCGCTGCCCCTAAACAAAGTGTTGGCAATCAATTGGCTTCCTGGGTTTCCACTCAGCCCCATCCAGACCCATGAAATGCATTTAGCCAGGTCATCTTTTTTCGAGGATTCTCTGTAATATCAATAAAGTTTGATGTGGTTTGAAAATGGTATGTGGTTAATGGCTTGTGGAAATGGAGAGAGCATCATCTCAGTTCAGTGACGAGCTGGCAAACTCTGTAATGTTATTTTTGCCTTTATAATGGGCAGCATTTTTTCTGGGTCCATGATTTAAGGAACATCTGCCAGAAGTCCAGACGGTAACTTAGACCGTGATTTTTGATTCATTTGGTGAACATACTCTACATGTAAATGAGGTGTGACCATAATGACAAGGATGTTGAATCAAGATGATGAAAAGAAAAAAAAATCAATATCCATTTGATAGTTTTGATGACTTTACCGTAATACTAATATGTGAGAAATATCAATATTTGTAGAATATATGTATAACATATTATAAGACTAAAGTTTTGACTTAAATATAAATTGGTCCAATTATTAGGTAAAAAGCAATTTCTTTAAAGATATCATTAAGTTTTATATGACTATTTTAGTGTCATTTTAGCAAAGTATTTATAATTATTATTATTATTATTTTAAAGTCCTCCTGTAGTCAATTTTGTCCCTTAAAACTCATCTTTGATCACCAAAATGACACATTAAAAGTTTTTTCCTTGAAAAACAATTCTTCATGCCTTAAAATAACTTGAATGTAACTCTACACCCTTGCCTCAAGATCTACATTCTACAAGGTGACTAATTGGTTACAAGGTAGTTTGTGACGTCAGAAACACCATTGATTTCAAACCGCGTTTTTGAGACTGTCTTTGGTTCACTGCAGTTTTAAGGAGAAAATACTCAGCAATGGTGGTGACTTAAGAATTTGCACATGGTTTGTCTTTAAGCATATTAAATACATATAAGCAACATTAAAAGCTTGATATTCACCACAGTGGGACTTAAAAACAAAACTTCTGTTCTTAAAAAAAAAGAATAAAAAAAGCAATGAAACTAAACAAAGAAGAATTTGTGCAATATTCAACCTATTACACCACAAAGTCATTTTGACTGTAAGCCCCACAAATATATAAAAATACATTTTTAGTTCAGAAATTGAATACATGTTCATCATAGAAGAGGTCTATTCAATTAAATTTTTTAACAAATTAATACAGACAAAAATTGTATCATATCATTGACCCATATACTGGAATATAGAACTGCATTTTGGTTATTTACCTTCACTGATAATTCTGCAAGAAAATTATTTTGACAACATAGTATAGTTTACCACAATCTGACCTTAAACCTTTGGGGTATAGACAAAAAAAGTATTGATAGTTAGAGGATTTTTTTTTAATGAAGACCAAATATGTTCCCCTCCATTTGTGATTTAATGTGGTCTTTGGCTAATCATTAGAAACGGCAAAGCTGGAATAAATTATAAAGAGGGAAAAGTCAGATTGGAAATCGACAGAGCCAAAAAAAGAGAGACTGAAAAATGAAAAGACATGGGGTAAGAGAAAAAAAAGATATGGATAGAGAGAGATTTGACCGTGCTGACACTCTGGAGACACTGAGATTGGAAACTGTGCAAGACTGTGGTCTCGTCTGAGAGGACAAACTCACACACGTATTCTTGTGTATACCGAAACCAGATGAGGACATACTTGGCCCAAGTGTGTTTATGCATATCCACTGAGTCCACTAAGTTCATTTGATTTGTGTCCTTTTGTTTGCTTATCAGAAATCAAATTTCTCAGTTTATGCCATTTCCAGTAAGAATATTTGCATCTCTGTATCAAGTTCAAATGTTTTTCAAATCTTTGCTCCGAGATCATTCACATCCATTATGCTATCAATTTGAAATAAACACAGTGTTTATGCAACATGAGGTAACACTTTTTTTTTCCGATAGTCCACTTTAGACATGTCGACCAGTCATTAGAGTATTAGTGGACTATCTGCTTATCTGATAACACTTTATTTTGATTCTCCCCAATAGTCTCCTTATTAGTAACTTTGCAAGTACACGTCCACTTATTCTACTAACCTTAACCTAACAAGTCTACTAATACTCTAATGAGAGTTAGTTGACATTTAGTTGCAAATGAATGAGAGTTATTTGGTGTAGTCTAAAGTAGATAATGAAAATAAAGTGTAACACAACATGATTCCAATACTTACTTTCGTGTCAAATTGCTGCTGTTTTAGACTCGTCTTACTGCAAAAACTGCTGCATGTTGATGAAAATGTCTGCGTTTGAGTGTGTGTGACAGCTGAGAGTGTTTAGCAGCAGTAATTAAGACTAAGTGTTCTAAGGTGTAAGAGTGAGACCTCGAACCCCCACTGAGACCCCTGAGTCTGTTCAGCTCGACTACAACTGACCCTAAGGGTGTCCCAAAGCCTGATCTGGAAGCAGATCGCACCTTCATTCCTGTCTACAGTTATCATGTCACAAGGCCAAACTTGCTCTGGTCCTGGCAGAATTTCTCCCTGTAGGTGGGCGTCATTTCTTGCTCTTTCAGTATGGCCTGATGCCTCATGTTTTGATTACTTCTGGAGAGAACGATCTTTAATGTGTGTTTGGGGCTTTAAAGAAGGAAAGTCACATTTATTTTTTCAATGGGACTGAAAGGCATAAGTCTCCTGCTTCTCAGATAAACACCCCAGTAATCTCGAATGTCTCCACTTGAGTTTCATAAAGAATCTCAAACTGTGCCCAGATTTACCAAGATATGAAAGTCTACAATAAAAAATCAGAGATCTCAAACATTTCTCATCAAATTCTTCTAAAACCAATTGATCCAAGCTGTGCTAACCACATTATTTTTATTGCTCAATGTATGTCAACAACTAATGAAATCTAAGTCCCCAACGCTAGAAAAAAATCAATCAACCTCTGAGCTATAATCTTGGTTAAGATGTTTTGGTGTAGTGTAATTGAGAACGATGTTCTGTACTGTACAGGTGTGGATCAAGGTGGCTGGTTTTTCCTGTTCTGTATCCTGATGAAGAGTGTAATACTCGTCCTGCAAGTATTCAGAATGGTTTTGCGTGCAGAAGGAGGCCTGTGTGTTTGCCGTGTGGTTGGCCGTCTGCTGACTGACTCTGTGGGCAGTATTTTAAATGCAGAGGTCCGTTGAGCTTTCTACAAAAACGCAAAGCAGGAAAGCCAAAATGGTGGAGTCGCGGGAAAGTTCCCTCCGACACAGCAGTATTTGAGTGTATGCTTGCATATGTGTAGGCCTGTATTATTTTAGTGAACTTACTACTTTGTGTGCAGCAAAGAAATCAGTGCTGTTTAGGGCGGCCAAAGTTAATGCGTAAAGTTATGTGAATAAAATGTGAGACGCATTTTATAACACTTTTTTTTTCTACCACTTGAGAAACGCTTTCATAAGGACACATTGATTTTTTTAAGTCAAACCCAGGTGGACATTTTGTAAGGTGTCATTTTATTGTCATCGAAACTTAAAGGGCCAGATTTACTAACAGTTTGCGCAAACAGTCAGCGCAAACACTCTTTTGACATTAAAAAACTACTATCAGGATTTACTAAAGACACAAAGTGAAAAATTAGCGTGTACAGGGTTATTTTTGCTGCTGACTTTATTGCATATGCATTTGTTGGAGTTTCCCTTTCAGACGTAAAATTTATGGGAGGGGTTTATTTAAATGAATCACGCATGGTGATTTACTAAGGTTTGCACTCTTCAATTTACTGGCTTTGCGCCATTATTTACCGCATTAAAAAAAAGCACGTCTTAAACCAGATGCTAACTGGTAGATTGCGTTGGTCATTCTGGAAATGATCCGGCTGCGTGTTCTTTAATTTGCATGTTGTCAGTAGATCACGCACAGAACTTTCGACTCCCATAGGCACTTTTATGGAATTGTGCTCTCACGTTAATTTGCCCTGTTTAGTCAATCTGGCCCAAAGTGTTTAATTATGCTATTTTAAAGGTCCCTAGTTTTGTTTTAATTTTCTCACAATATAAATTGCACATCATCTCATTTCTCAAAGAGTCTGAAAATGGTTTGTTCGAAGATTTTGTCTCTCTAAACCTCTCCTTTTCGAGAGCCTACTCTTCTCTGATTGGTCAGAAGGTCCAGTCTGTTGTGATTGGTCTAACCGCTTATAGCGCATGTCGGAAACCAAACAGCCATTAGCATATCTGAAGTTCAAGCTCAGCGCTTGATACACAGTGCATACAGTAACGATGGTGTTGGTTTTTCCATATCAGTTTAAGCCTGAGTCCTCATCCTTTTGAAGTGCATGCAAAGTGGATTTGCTTCAGCAGTGCAGAAAACAGCGTCTTCTCGACATGTCGACAACACGAACCAAACTCTTCCAAGCCTCAACTACAACAGTGTTTGAGGGTCAAAGTAGACATTCACAGGCAGCCAATGAAGGCGTTATGCAATTTCTTTACATTGTTGAGTAGGTTTGTAACAGGAAGTAAGACTTGAATTGCTGAGGACTAGTTTTAGCTGTTCAGAATTGATTCTTTCTTTCAAGAGACAATAACTTTATTTGTTGAGCGCTTTGATCTTTAAAACTTTGCAGACCAAATAAAAGTGTGTGTGTGTGTGTGTGTGTTAAGAATGTTATAATCGAAAACTGTCTTTGCTGTATTAAAAATGTGTTTTTGTGTACCTGTGAGGTGGAAGGTTCACATCAATTTTTCACATTATTTTCTGCAGGTTCACATCAATGAAAGTTGGTGATATTCTATGAGCCATGAAAACAACAAGCAGTGGTCTCTCTTGGCATGGAAAGCAGTTAGCCTGAAACTATATCTCGTTCACATCTTCACAGATTCTTTCTCTCTGTTCTCTCCAACACTCAGTTTCCCATTTGGAGGAAATTCTATTCCACTGTATTGTGTGTGGGTGGTATGAACTCATAAATTCACTTATATCCCCACACACATACAGTATCTTTCAGTGAGGGATGCTGGGATATGTTCCCTTCCAGTGACATCCTAATTCAGAAAAGGCTTGTGGATGGAGTGGATATGTGCAGCATCACAGCTCTTTTGGGCACAATGCTAATTACAAACTGACTGTATCATTTCCTGAATGCACAGTCAAACCACACACTTATTCATATTCACTGGCTATTCAGACAAGCAATGCAACATGACAATACAGAAGAGCTTTACACATGGGGGGGGGGGGGTCAATCATTACAGCGGACGTATACAACACTCACACCAACATCTTACATTCCAGTTGCGGCCCTATGTGTGAGTATTATGATGCTGTTATTGAACAACATTCACAGCAATGGTTCAATAAAGAGAGGGAAAGATGGAGTGGTTAGCATATGGCCTGTAGACATGTTTAGGGCTTGTGGTCTCTGAGAATCTGCTTCCATCTCTGAGAAAAAGACACACACACACACACACACACACACACAATCTCCACTGTTCCACAGGGTCTGAAGCTACTCCTGCAGGCAGTAAACCTAAAACCTCAAGAAAAACCTTCCACATAGACCATGTATACGTTCAGCAGGTTGATGTAAGTCTATATTACATGCAAATTCCATATTTGAGGGTGAAATCTTAACTGTTTGCTTTACTAGTAGACATATCTAGACTTGAGTTCCTCCAGGCCAGAGATGAAGATGAAGAGCATCTGTGCATCGTCTCTCTGTGATAATTAAGGTGTAACTGTGTACGGCTTATGAAAAGTCATATGTTTTTCAGTGCTGTGAGGCAAACTGAGCCGAAAGATGCTTTGAAATATTATCAAATTGTCATATACTATTTGTTCCAACTCTAACAACATTTTCCATAAAAATACTTTAGGTGCAACAGATATTGTTACCGCAAAAAAAAAAAAAAAAAATAGATAGGGTACAACGTGGCTAAAGGCACATTTTAAGAAAAATTTGCTTTTCACTATTCCCAAGTGTATGATTGCAGAAAAAAATGTTTGTATTAAACATTGATAGAGCAACAGATTTAATGTGAAAATAAATAACCATAAAAGTGGTTTCTTTTTTTTAATTAATCTTATAAATGTATGAGGTGGGGGGGGGGGCTTTACGGAGTAAAAGGAACAAAGTATATTGTATACAAATACATTAGCTAAAATAATATGTTTTTAATAAAGTCTAAGTTAATACTTGTTCAAAACAATCACTTTAGCAAAGTTTGTACTATTTTCGGTTTATTTTGATAAATAAAAGAATTCACTTTTGTAAAAATGTGAAAATATATTTAAAAAATACAGGAACAAAATTATTTTAAAAAGTAAAGATTCTGAAAGCATTGAAGGAGATCCCATATAATTTTATATAGATTTACAGTAGTTACAATAAATTATATTTTTGCATATGATATGATTATTATCATATTTTTAAATATGATGGTTTCATTATAAATATGGTCATTATCTCTGGACATCCATCTTAATAAATGATATTTACCATCTGAATCTAACCCTGTCATGTCAACAAATGAAAAAGTCATGATGTTTATTATTGTGCCTTCAGCCCCGACAGCAGGGGCGCCTTCCGCAGATACCATACTTTTACATATTCTTTTGTTATTGAAAAAATGTTGCTTTAATTAGCTTGTAAAAAAATGAAAATCATTAAGAAGACCTTTGTCTCGAAATATATTCATTAAGTTTAGCGATTCTCCTTTGCTACTTAAAACTACATTTTAAAAAGCATAAAATATCAGATCAAATTAGCACAGAGAAATAAGTAAGCAGAACAAACTGATTTTTATTTTGTACTCATACATTTTAATGTTAACATTGTGTAATGTCATACATTTAACTTGAAATATTTGAGTAAACTAATTCATACATTTAACGTAAAAGTTTCATGTAATCTCAACTTAAATATTTTTAGTACTGAAACCTTGGATAGCTTTAGCTTATTCAGTACTAAATGCTAAATATTAGCAACATTAGCAATTAGTAACACAATGTTTTGATAGCATAGCATAGCAATTACTCGAAAGAAATACCTACAGTAGCAAACAAATAGAAATATTTCAAGATCCATTTTATCAAGCAGTATGAATTAAATAGTTAATTTCAAACTGAAAAATAACTCCCAGTTTGGTGAGGGAGTAAGTTGTAAACTTTTCTCATCCTGCGTGTGTCTGATTCACAAGCAAGTTTGAAGTTGTTTCCTGAATCTTTTTGACTGACTCATTAAAAAGAACATCACAGTTCGTTTTTGCTGTGTTTGTTGTCTGGTGTACTCTCTTACAACATAATCTGACGCAACCAATTATGGACGCATATCAAGTATTACCAACTGTTGCTAGTGGTGACTGGATTTCTATTGTCATCCATTGTCATTTTTTGTCGCAAGTAGTAAATCTTGCCCACTAAAATGCAAAGGTAATTGGCATATATATGGGATTCACGTTTGAAATGCAGAAAGTGAATGTATAAACATACAGGAGGAATGGCAAACTCACTTCAACAATGGTGTGACAGGTGCTGCTGAAATACCAAAAGAAGAACGTGTTGAATTGTCTTAGCAACCTCCAAAAGCTCTTCTTTAAAACAATGACACTTCTCAACACACACACACACACAGAGAGAGAGAGAGAGAGAGAGAGAGAGAGAGAGAGAGAGAGATAGAGAGAGAGAACAGATCAGAGGAGTGTGCCTTCACAGAGTGACAGAGCACATGTATGGTAATGTTGTGAGGGTGTTTCAGTGATGGTCTTGTACCAGAGCATATTGCAGTGTGTGTGTGTGTGTGTGTGTGTGTGTGTGTGTGTGTGTGTGTGTGTGTGTGTGTGTGTGTGTGTGTGTGTGTGTGTGTGTGTGTGTGTGTGTGTGTGTGTGTGTGTGTGGGTGGGTGTGTGTGTGTGTGTGTGTGTGTGTGTGTGTGTGTGTGTGTGTGTGTGTGTGTGTGTGTGTGTGTGTGTGTGTGTGTGTGTGTGTGTGTGTGTGTGTGTGTGTGTGTGTGTGTGTGTGACCATTGAGAGGATTTCAGAGAGGAAAATCTCTCTGAAGCTTCTTGAGGTCGAGGGATGAAGCAATAGTGATGGATGTAGGGCTTGTGCCTTTTGTTTTTTGGTTGAGGAGGAATTGTAAAGTTAAAGTCTAAAAAAGGTACACCAGAGAAGGACAGAAGTTTGACATGTGCCATGGTTGGAGAAGAGGTGGAGTTTTGAAATCGATTCTCTTCCCTCTTTAAAGGCTCTGTGAAAGGGACGGTCATTTTGGAAAAGACCTTTCAAATGGATTTTCTGCCTCTTTACAAAGAGTAGATGAGTGAAAGGGTATGAAGGGGCAGATGGAAAGAAGGAAGCTGTAAAATTGATCTCCAACTTTTAAGTGATGTGTTGAAGGTGGAAAATAGAATGTGCCATTCTTTATAAGGTCATTTCAATGGGTGTCATTGTGAAAAACGGTGGCTCCGAGTACATAATGATCCTGATAGGATTCATTCTCCAGTATAGATGGACTTAATGCCTGAGGTTTAGAAATGTAAGGAAGTGGACAAATTTGAGGGCATGGGTCTGATAAATTTCCGTTATTTTTTAAATCCGTATCATTGCTGCAGCAAGAGGAGAAGAAAAAGACAGATAAAGGAATGATGAGAGACACAAATAGACCGAGAGGTAAAAGCTATTGCAACATGGTGACTGTCAGGGAAGAAAAGAAGCAATAAAACACTCTTCCCTCTGTTTCTTTACTTTAACTCTCTACAGTGCAGCCATATGGCAACATACTATTTCTCTTTACTTTCTAGGAATTCACAATAGAAAAATAGTTGGAATTAAAAAGACAGTCACTGAAGAAAGCAATAAAATGCTGTTTTTAACCCACATTCTCATCAATATGCACTATGAAACATGTTTAATAGAATAGGATTTTGCTATATATTTAACAAGTTATCGTTATCAAGGCATCTTTTTTTACAGACGATTGAGAAAATAAATGTTGTCAGGCATCTCCATAAAAAATAATTTTAATAATGTATTTGCTCATAGATCATTTTTAATATATTTGTATCATTTAAATGTAGTACTATGCATATATATAATACAATTTTATATCATGTTTCATGTGTTCTGAGGAAATGTGAACACCTATATTATATTCTTGAAGAAGGTCTCATAGTTGATATTTTATATATTTTAAAACATTTTCACTTGTGGTACAAAATTGCCAAATGAGAATATTTTCCCCCTTTTTTCCCTTTAAAAATCTGTTATTTGAGCTATTTTATGTAAAATCTCATTGTAAAACTATTCCATTTGTTAGAACATAATGGATAGATTGATTTGATTAATCAAAGGAAAGCTAGCCGAAGGAAGTAATTGTAGAAGTGTGGCGTATTGGGCTGGGGGAGTGGAAGGCTCTATAGAGCAATAATATGCAAGGTTTCCTCTTAAGTAATAAGACAGATGAGAAAAGTGTGCGTCTGGAGAGCTTGGTACAATTAACTTTCGCTTTTACCACTCCAAAGGTAAAATTAGCATATATGAGAGAAGACTGTAAAATTGATTTTTTCATTCTGTCTTGAAGTGTTCACCTACTTTTAGGTAATGAAGCAGTGCTTCACTATCTATCTATCTATCTATCTATCTATCTATCTATCTGTATATATATATATATATATATATATATATATCCATCCATCCATCCATCTATCCATCCGTCTATCTATTTATATGTGACCCTGGACCACAAAACCAGTCATAATTGTGGCAACAGAGTACAAGCAATATTATTAATTAAATTTAACACATTAGAATTGAGTAATAATTAATCAAATTAATTCCTTAAAAGTTAACCATTGAAAAAAATGTAAACAAAAATATCAGAATAACAGACAGACGTCAAAGATGAATTAAGAACTCCTTATTTAGTATTGCCAACATCGAAGACACCTGATGTTAACAAGCAGAATCACTGAAGGAGAAAATCGTAATTTTAAGTCACCATTATGGAGATCAGTGTGTGTTTTAGATGGGCTCTTAAACCGTTAACTTTAGATTTAGTTTGGCTGTTGTAACTGAGTTATAACAGCCAAATGAACGAATAGAAAAGGTGATCTGGTGGTGTTGGTTGTGATTTAACATAATCATTATTTCATTTAATTCATATAGAGCCTAATTTCTGAGTTAGGTTTACTTTATTAATTATACCAGCACTGGACTTGTACAGCATAATATTTTTAGCCTTTTCAATGAAATCCAAATGATCAAATCAATAAAAAATAAAAACTTCAACATTTTCTTTTTATGTAGGCAAACACAGACATCAAGAATTAGCGTATGAATCTCATATATATCTCCATCCATCCATCATCTATCTATTTATCTATTTATCTATCTATCTATCTATCTATCTATCTATCTATCTATCTATCTATCTGTCCGTCCATCCATCCATTGATTTATTCATCCATCTATCTTCATGCCAAGTTGCTGAAACTTTTTTTATATATATTCTTTTTATTAAAGAACATTTTGAATTGAATTGAATCTCATATATATATATCCATCCATCCATCATCTATCTATTTATCTATTGTAACTATCTGTCCATCCATCCGTCGATTCATCCATCCAGCTATCACCCATCCATCCATCCATCTATCTATCTATATATATATCTATCCATCCATCCATCCATCTATCATCCATCCATCTATCATCCATCCATCTATCATCCATCAATCCATCCATCCATCTATCTATATATCTATCCATCTATCTATCCATCTATACATCTATCCATCTATACATCTATCTTCATGCCAAGTTGCTGAACACATTTCAGCAACTCCATGTTGTGATCAGCAGAAGTGTGGCAGATGGGGAGATGACCGGACATGTGATGGATGAAGGCTGTAAAATGTACTCTCTCATTCTCTTGAGTGGTAAGAAGCAGTGAATGCAGAAGTGTGCCAGTATGGATGGGAAAAGAATGGACACAGAGGTGAAAGGGAGGGGCAATGTCCATTAAAGTGCTTTTTATTAGCACTCACTAGAACCCAGCAGAGCAACAGCCATTAGTTTATCACTGCATAATGGAGGGTAGACCACACACACACTGTAAAACAACAACTGGAGTGACCACTCGAGTGTATTTAATCGCTTTATTTGACATGGCTGGCAATGTGAGTCAAGTGCCTTTATTGGGGAATTCTACTCACTTCTAAAAAGAAAGTTCTTCAAACTCTGCTCCACTAGGATCAGCAAAGAGCCCAGTGTATCAGGTTCTTGAGGTGTCTCTTTTGTTCTTTAGAGATTTAGAAAGTACTCTAAAGCAAATATTACAAATGCATGCTAGTTTGTAACCCGGATGAAGTCATGTGCATTGGTTTAAATTCTATCTGTCTATCTATCCATCCTACATCCATCCATCCATCTATCCGTCCATTTCTATCCATCCATATCAACACTGCATAGGCTGTATATACTAAAAGTACTAAAAAACACAATCCATCAAATTTCAAGTTTTTTAAACTTTCAAATAAGGCTTTGTTGAGCCAGCAGTGATATTTATCCTGACCAACTTTTTCTAGTTCAAATTAAACCAGTGCCTCTTTGAATGAGTTAAACAAATTATGCATTTACATTTATTCATTTAGCAGATTTTAAAATAAATGCAAACATTTCTATGTTAAAAAAGATCCTTGCATACACAAGAGAAATACATATGGAACCATGCTGGTAAAATCAGTAGAGTTTGGTTGTCATCACAACAGAAACATGCCTCATGATTCCATTATGACATCATTCGTACAGTTTTTTGAGGGAAGTGCTGTCGAATAGGATTTGTCTTGAGCGTAATTACAGTATAGATCCCGTGTCAGTGGTGGAAGTTTGTGGTTCTGTCCCTAAACTACCTCGAATTGCTCTAAATGACTCAAGTTCTTGCTTATAAACAGCTTGTTTGTACATCCATGTAGAAATGAAAGCACATTTTGGAGCTTAAAAACACCCAAAGCTGTGCTTAGAGTATTGTTTCAGTCCGATAACATAAGCTTTAGAAACAAAAAAGTACAGTTTATCAGTATATAAACACATTACTGTTGAAAAGTTGGAGACTATTAATGTTTTTTGAAAGAATGCTCACCAAGGCATTTATTAGATCAAAAATAAAACAGTAATACTGAAATATTATTATGCTTTTTTTAAAACTGCCTTCTACTTTTAATATATTTAACATGTAATTTATTCCTGTGATGGCAAAAAAAAATTACATAATCATGTTTATACTAAAATATATCAGATCATTTGTACATGGCTCTGAGAATAGATCCATGTGTGTCAGTAAAGGTTTGTTCTTCGTAATGATGGAGCTCACGCTGCTCTGAAAATAGTGACAGTTTCTCGCCTCCATGTGAGGATGAAGGTTCAGACAGGTTTAGACAGCCCTGTGTGGATGTACAGAGAGTGGATGGTGTGTTTGGGTTAATGAGGACACCAACCTTAGGCATATGTGGAGCGGTGCAGTGAGAGGATACCCACTTATCTCTGACATCTGGCTCCTGGTGCTGTGTGTGTGTGTGTGTGTGTGTGTGTGTGTGTGTGTGTGTGTGTGTGTGTGTGTGTGTGTGTGTGTGTGTGTGTGTGTGTGTGTGTGTGTGTGTGTGTGTGTGTGTGTGTGTGTGTGTGTGTGTGTGTGTGTGTGTGTGCGTGTGCGTGTGCGTGTGCGTGTGCGTGTGCGTGTGTGTGTGTTGGGAAGCTAACATGCTGTGTATCCGCCCGGGTGGTCCAGCCTCTGTTTAACTCAACGAGCGTGGGTTCTTTATGTGTCCACAAAGACCACTGCATAATACCCTGCTTCCGGCCACTTCCTCTGCGCTTAACTTTAATGCTGTTATCAGCAAGATCTCTGAAGTATTGACTCTTTTTTTCCAGAAGCAACAGAAATTAGCTGTGGTTATGATATATTTTTCAGAATGAAATTAGACCCAAATGACATTTACAGTGCAATGTAAAGAAAAAAAGGGAAAAAAGTAATTATCTGAGGGACTAATTGCACATGGTTTTGGTTAAAGCCATGAGCTCTGTGGTCACATTTAGCATTTAGATGACTTTTCTTCTCGAGAATGTCATCTTGTAGGCTGCTTTAGACAATATAAAGATCTTGATTTTTCATATACAGTATATATATATATATATATACTGTATATATATATATATATATATATATATATATATATATATATATATATATATATATAAACAGTGCTATGCATAAGTTTAGACACCCATGCTAAAGTTGATCTTAATGCTGTAATAAAAAAAAGAGGAAAAACCCAACCTTTAAGGACACCAATTAAGGCAGGCAGATTTTTATTTTTAAAGGCCAGTTATTTCATGGATCCAGGATACTATGCATCCTGATAAAGTTCCCTTGGCCTTTGGAATTAAAATAGCCCCACATCATCACATACCCTTCACCATACCTAGAGTGGGGTATTTCCATAAGATCATCTCTCAATGCAAATCAAACCAGCTATATGCTAACTGAAATAAAACCATGCCAATCTCTAGGTATGGTGAAGGGTATGTGATGATGTGGGGCTATTTAAAAAATAATAATAATAATAATAATAATTTTGTTAAGTAAAATAAAGCTTAAATATAAATATTAGAAGAACAGCTTGGCAAAATTCTTGGCAAATAACTGAAATAAATAAGTTGAAGTGCAAAAAAACTTGTAAATGTAAAACTTAAAATTAAATTAAAGCTATAAAGAAATAATAATACAAAACAAAACTATTAAAAATGACAAAAGGACATAACAAAATGACTAAAATGAAAATGAAAATATGAAAATAAAAACTGATTTAAAATGTAAATAAATACTATACAATTAATAAAAAAATTAACTGATCTATACATTCATTCAAAATATAATTTTTGATGACATTTCAAAGCTTGCTGAAATAGATTATTATATCTTAGAGCATATTAGAAATCTTAGAATATTATTATATATTAGAATATAAATATTAGTACAATGAATGGAATCATGGCAAGGGAGCACAGTCATTTGTTTTTAAAGGGGGAATTGGATGCTGGGAAATTTTAGCCTGTGAATAAGAGAGATGCAACCTGGGTGACTTTTGTACGAAATAAAGGCCTATAAAAATCAAAATGAAGCAACAAGTCTTTAGAGAAATAATAAAACTGGTCCAACAAACAGCAACTCTCCTGGCCAGAGCTAAACATGCATAAGATATCTGAAAGTACCTGGCATGGATTATCAGTGTTGCAAAAAAATGAAAGAATAACCAAAAGAAAAGATTGTACAATGTTGTACACAGGCACAAAACAGGCCTCCCGGTTTCTTTAACGGTATAGTTCACCCCAAAAATTACAATTCTGTTATTTTTTACTCACTCTCATATCGTTTCAAACTTGTATGGCAAAAACATTCTTCAAAATATATTTGTTGTGTGTTTAACATAACAAAGAATGTTATATGACACAACAAGTATATTTTTATTTTTGGGTGACCTGTCCCTTTAAGAAGTGTGAATCTTCTGTGTTGTAGAGGATTATGGCCACAGATCATTCACAGAAGTTCATCTGTGGGCACGGTTTAAATTAGCCTCATTAGTATCTATTCCTGGATTTAATACTACACTTTCCGGCAAATGCTTATGCATTTGGATTTCAGTTTTGACAGTCTACACCTGACCACCTTAAGACACTTATATCACATACATCAGAAGAAAGACACAGAGCACAGTGTTCAGCTTAATGTTGGCAAAGCTTGACTATTTGTATTTATATTTTTCAGCTGTTCTGAAAAAGGTCAAGCTTCTGTGGTCTCTTCCACTTTTTGTGGGGGGGGGAAATGCTTACTTTTCTTGCCAGAAAAAAAAAAGTAGATTTTGTGTCAGTTTTTTTTTTAAGGAAGTATTTCAATACAAGTAACTTTGTCAGCTTGGGAAAAGATACAGTACATTGTGACAACTTATAAAAGTTTCCCATTCACATATTAAACATAGCCCAGGGCTTAAGGTCACCGTTGACATTGATTCTCCTCTGAATACCTTTTATAGTCCAGGAATCGGTTTCTTGGTAACAAAACCTTGGTATCAAGAATAAGGTTTTGTCAGAATGTCAGAATTTTTTTAGAGTGCATATGTATTCACTGTGTGTCAGACATCATCTTTATTTAACAATATAAATATGTAATATATGATGTGATGCCAATATACAGCATGCCAAAAAGTTTGTGCCAACCTCCAGCAATGCCACGGTATTGTTTCAGCGCTCTCTCCTCTCTATCTGCCTGTGATAAATGTGAACAGTATGCAAAAAAGGAAAATCAGTTCCCTGTAACATTTTCAAAAATGTTCAACTTTATGATGCCAAGACCAGGACAAGACCCAAGAAATAAACACGTTACTGCAAGCTTACAGTGGCTTTGTTCCAAAACCTAGTGAACTGCCTATATAGCCAGCATCCTAACCTCATAAATGACTGATTTGGAATGCTTAACAAGACAAAGAGCAGGACAAACATCTCACTAAAAAAGCATGCAAAGTTCACAGAAACTCAACTTAAAATTGTTTACCACAATTGCCTTTATGACGTTGAAGCAGTGTTGGGAAAAGTTACTTTTAAAACTAAAAGTAATGCGTTACAATATTGCGTTTGGAGTGTCTGTTTACACTAAGTGCAAAAAGGCGCCTTGTTGGCAGAGGCTATTTACACTATACACACTGAGTCCGAAATTTTGGACGCTAAAAAATAAATACGACCTCAGTTTGGGACAATCCCGTTTACACACTGCCTCCGAAACGTTCGTCTGTCATAAACAAATTCAGATCCGGTTCGATTTTCTGCATTTTCACATCCGTTGCAAGCATTTAATTTCAGAGTAAAATATGAAATCATAAAAACTGGAAATGTATTATTAAACTTCGCCCGTGTCTATAGACATCTTTTAAAAATTATATTAAAAATATTTCATACTTTATTTTTATTAATACTGTTCAGCATTGAATGAATGACTTAATTTTGAGATTTCTCTTGTTTGGATTTAATTGTTTTACTGAGCTCAGTGTAGTGCACTCTGCGATTAGAATTTAGCCAAAACAAAATATTTTAGAAGACAGCATAATGCTGTAACATTCTACATACAGCCTAATGAGTTTGCTGTACACCATACTGTATATGTATAAGGCCCTGATAGTTTCCCATAAGCAATCATTGACTAATTACGAGGTTGACATCAGGAACCAGATTCAGGTGCTTGATGTTGAGTAATGTTGAATAGTCATGAGGAAGTTGTCTGTTCTGAAGAAGATCTTCCTGCCCTGTCTGGCTTCCCTGTTATGACATACAGCTTTTGCAGACGTCACATACCTCACTTTCAGGAACAAACTGGATTGAACTAGGAGGCTGATGAGTGAACAATCCAACAAATCCTGGTGGATATGTAACTGTTTCAGAGAAGTGAGTAAAGCTAGAGTGTGTTGTGCAATACACATATTAGAAAGTGGGGATTTCATTATATCCGGCCATTTTGATGGTATAAGTAAAACATGAAGATCTTATAGATCTCAAAATAAAATGTAAGATTGTATTGCAAAAAAATGATTGTGAATATGAACAACGACCAGTTGTTTCTGTTTGTGTGTACTTTGTAGAATATTTATTGTTTTTTGCATAATGATCACTTTTAAATTAAGTCCAATTAGGTAAAGTTTTATAAACCTGAAGAGGAAACTTGAAAATGAACTAACATACCATAAAACATGATTTAGAAGTAATGGAATTGGTATGTAAAAAAGCTTAACAGTATCAAAATGAAAAGAGTTAAGATCTTTCTTAAGTTACTAATGATATGCCTTTTGAAGTATTTCTATGTGTTGTTTAGTTCGGATCATTATTAAAAGGAGAGATAGAGGAGACCTGAGCCCCATGATTTGTTCTATGAGAGGTACATGAATTATGTATTAGCATTCAGTAGAAGTAACTGCTGTTTTGACAAGAGTGCTAAAATGCCTGCTGGCTCTTCTTGAATCTGTCAACAGACAGTATGTGTATTATGCAGTACACAATCACAAGTGTGTATGTGTGATAGTGAAACTAGATTGAAGATGTGAGGTGCACTAGACTGAAAAATGATTTCCTAAATAAGCATGGACAGCAAACTACTTTTTTTTTTACGTTACATTATCCCTGCTTCCAAATATGCATACTTCCCTGCTATATAGTGTGCAAAAAGTAGCATGTAGAATGAGAAGACTATTCAAATACACATTAAACAACACCAAGATGACCTGCATGCCTAATGAATGTCTGCTTCAGTGTTTTCAAGAAGTGGTTAATCAAATTAAGTGTTAAAAGTAATTCATACACAGCATTTAATTTGAGCCTATATTAGGAGCAAATGATTTCTTTGACTCTTCCCTGTTAGAGGTTAATCAATTGTATTTAGCTAACTTATCGGTATCAATTGTATAGAAAACAAATGAAGACGGACCAAATTCGATTGACTAAAGACTAGTCTAACTTGCATTTCGAGTCTGTGTGAAAGTGTCAATGGCTTGCGCTTTATAGAAACTTTTGTTGATTGTGGAAGATGAAAGCGTTTATACCCTAAGTGTTAAAAGGGGGCATTTCGAACATTTAGCACTCAAGTTCGGGCGTATAATCCAATCAGAAATCCAATCATGTCCTTTGACTGTCCGGGAGGGAATCGATATTAAACTTTCATTTGTTCCATAACCATGTCAGGTTTCCGAGAAAACTAAATTACAGTATATTCAGGATAAATGTTAACAATCGATTCCACAACCTCTGTCTGTGCTACAAACTACAGTACATCTGTAGAGGGCGATCGACTGCTTCTCGGTTGTAGGGAAGAAAACCTGTGAGTTGATTGGCTGTGAGAAATGTAGGCGTGGCTTGGGCGAATGTCTTTCTACAAAACCAAAATGCGACGCAAAGAAAGTTTCATTCAGCACTGACTAGATAGATAACAGACGCAGAACTCTTGATTTATTGTCCCATCTTTGTAGCGCTGAGTACAAACCGCATATTAACTAGCTTAAGAGCAGTTTCTAGCAACACGGCGCAGCTTAAGTTATTTTCTTAATTTGGATCGAATCACAGAGTGTATAATGGATCTGGTGTGGTTTTTATACATCGCAGCGAGTATGTGCGCTTTGCTCGCCTCTGCTGAGAGACACACTGTTTTCTGGAATAGTACCAACCCTAAGTAAGTCTTAAGTACTTTTTTTAAAACCACGTTTCATTGTAAAATACTGTTTCATTGTAACGTTGTGATAATGCTTAATGTTATTTACTTTACGCTGAAACGCTGCTAGTTAGTCATTTTATTTTATTTATTTATTGCGAACTCCAGCATAAATTTGGCTTTTGTTTGTTTACTTTTAGGGTTTATGTAAATTGTCAGAACTTTTTTCCTCTATGTGTGTGAATGTTTCTTTGCAGCTTAATGCGGGGTTTATGCAGAATTGGAGACTTGTGCTTGTTTATGGATGCGTTTTGACGTTGCGGTGTTACATCTGTAAATCCAGGCACTCTTATTGCGTCATAATCTACTACCCATCACCGGAATGTTTGTTTACCTGTCCTGTGTACATGTGATCCGAGATTAAATCTGCCTCTAAGACGAATTGATGCTTGCTGGGTGTGTGCTGACTCGTTCTCGTACATTAATAGTAGCAGAAAGTTATGGTTTTGGCCATATTAATTTAATGTAAACTCAACAATAAGGTACCCTGAGCGGTCTTGCCATATATACTATATTTGCGTTGCGTTCATGAGTTGAAAAAAAATTAAGACTGAATCGAGAAATACGAGGAAACTTCCAGGAGTGTTTTGCTTTTTTGACGTGTGGCTATGAGTCAGTAAAGTGATGAAATGGGTGCTGACTGCTGAGTGACTTTTGCGATGACTGATTCGCGCAGAGCTGATGATTGGAGCTGGGATTGCAAAACTCGAATTGCCGATCGAGGCATAAGCGAACGAATCAATTCTGGATGTTTGTAAAGATTCGGTTGAACCGAGTCACCGAGCGTTTACGATGGACTGAAAGGAGAACTTTGATTCTGAGCAGGCCTATACAATGTAAGTTGGTACTATCTATTTTCCAGCTGGTAGGAAATGTAATCTGTCAAAACAAACTCTAACAAAATAGTGTATGTAACTAAATACAGCAATATTTAACCAAATATTAAACCACAGAAAGCATATTCATTTTCTCGCATGGACATCTGAGAACACTTTTGAGTGATGATTAAAAGGATTCCAAGATTTTAACCCTTTTCACTGTAACGAACCGATTCGTCCAAATGAATCAGATTTCTTAAAGCTAAACCTGGCCAATAAGATAAGTAAATAAGTAATGATTTAGTCATTTTTTAACAATTGGTGTTAATATTCTATTCCAAGAGCCTGAAGGGATTAGTGTAGAAATGCTGATAACAGACAGAAAATTAGAGCAACTGCTCCTCCACACTCTCAAACACTCTCTCTCTCTCACACACACACAAACTCTCACATTTAACCCACTCTTCATAGAACAATAAGCGTTTGCTTCAGCAGATGTGATGATTGCGTCAATGTCCAAACAACAGTGATCATTTTAGTGCCTGTGTAATCCACACACTTACTATTTTTATTCCACATCTTAATCTCTCTCTCTCTCTCTCTTTCGCTCTCTCTCTGTGATCTAATCCTGTTTTGATAGAAATACTAGAGGGGCTGGGGGAGATGCTTTCTTTTTTTTCTGCCTTTCTGCACTTTTTTTCTGCATTTCCTTCTTTCAACACCACGAAGGAAATATAGTCTGGTAAATATCATAATGTGATTGCATTTGTATGCATTTGTGTCTCTGATGCACATGTTTGACAGAGTGGGCGTGTAGGTGTGTATAAGCCTTGGGGGAAGGATGACTCTAGGGTCGACAGACCATTGCAGCTGAGCACGCTTTGTTTTTCAGCATGAGAGGTGATTCTGAGCCAGGTCGTGTCAACGTGCATGTTTGAATTTGTTGGTGCATGTTCTTGATGTGCTTGCAGCTGCTTGCTGAAACACATGTGTTGTAGTGTTGCTCACGGTCAATAGTTGATCAACTGGAAGGTGTGTTTCAGTGGGAGCTGATTAAGGAGTGTCCTGGTGAGCAGTTGTGTCTCAGCACTTGTTTATGATTCACTGACTCACTCATATATTTATTAACCAAACTTCCTCTATTAAATTCTCTGTGCACTCCTGAAGAGTGTGTTTTTCTCTGTTTGACCATTTGGAAGTACAACTGTATGACTTGTAATTCATTAAAGGAATGGTTTACCCAAACATTTAAAATAAAATTATTTATTCGTATTTGTGCAAGCAGAAAGCGACAGAAAGCAGTGCACCATCATTATATTAATAGATATCATAAAAGAGCTCCAAACGACTATAATTGAAAATTTCTAAAGTCAAATGATAGCTTTGTGTGAGGTACAGAACGAGTCATTACTCACTGAAAATGTGCCCTAGATTTCTTTGGCATGTTAATGAAAATTCATGAGATGAAGACAAAGTCCAATTCATTCTTTTAAGTGGAATCTTTTCAATTTTCAGTCAGTTTATCCAGTTCAAAAAACTTGTTTGTTCATGAATCACATTCTGACCAACTCAGTGATCTGGTCCTAATGATTCTTTTAGTGAATAACTTCTAAAATGTTGTTTTGTTCTTCACTTAAGCTACTGTATGACATCATAAGATTTGGAATATAGTACATAATGCACATTAACCACTTGTGATTTTTTTTTTATTGTTTTATGATTTTGAAGCTTGTTATTCAAGTCCAGTCCCCATTTATTGTAATAGAAGACTAGTACACTGTTCACAATTGTTTCCTTTTATGTTCCATGTAAGGACAGGAGAGGAAGTAAAAAAAATGACAAATTTCATTTTGTTGAGTGAACTAATCTTTTAATATTACTCATGAATGCTAAAACTTTTCTGTAATTGTTGTTCTTGTTATTTTATCATCACTCAAAGGCTTATAGAGATTTCTTCTCTTTCTGTATCTTTCTTCTGTCTCTTTGTCTCTTTCTGTGGCTTCTCTCTCTCTCTTCTACAGTACCTGTCCTTCCCAAACCTCCTCCCTTTCCCCTGGCTGCGTGCCCCGTACCGCATGGTTAACTGGCACAAAGTTCAACCTCTCCTCTGCTCCTTTTCTTTAACTCTTTCCCTCTATCGTTTCGCTATGCCCCGATCCCATCAGTACCCCAAAACTCTCCGACCTCCTCACATTTTTGTTTCTTCTCCGCTTGTCCACGATCACCCCATTGTGTTACTGTTTCACCCTGTAAAAAGGCCTTTTACATGGTTTAATTCAGCCAGAAATGGGGCTTTCTTGGTTTTCTACCAAAAATGTCCCATTCACTTGTGTTTTTTCCAGGGAACGGGGCTTTTTGGTTGTGGGGTTTTGCCAGCTAAGTGCTTTTTTGTTATACGTTCCAGCCAAATTAGCACGCTCCCACCGCAGATCTGCAACGGAACAAAACCAGGGGCTAGTGTGACCAATTGCGGGGCAGAGTTCACAGCCGAAATGAAGTGCTATTCATGTGGTGTGTCTGTCACTGTGCGAGTCTGTAGATGTGTGCGGAGAGGAGAAGTGGAGATAGAAACCGGTGATAAAGTGCCATTTTGCTTTTGTCTACATGTCACTTAGCATTAAACTCATCAGATCTGTGTGTGTGTGTGTGTGTGTGTGTGTGTGTGTGTTACACTGACAGTGAGAGAGTGAATGATGAAGTGCCATTCACTCTCTGTAGTCTGTCACTCTCTCTGGTGGCCTTCAAATAGGGAGCCGCCACTCGAGCCCACCTCTCTCCCGATCTCCTGTCTGGCTTCTCCCTCGTTCCCTCTACCTTTTATCTCAGCCGTACATGGCAGTGCTTTTCATCCTTTTATTCGGTTCCTGTCCTTATTTCCTTTCCCTCTGTGAAAGAAGGCAGAAAAAGAGGTGTTGAATTTTTTTCCTTTGCCTTTCTTTAACAGTTTTGGCAGCCATAAACACCAGTCTGTCTCACTCCCCTTTTCTCCTCCCTTTCACCTTCTTCATGCCTATTCCGTCCATTCTCTGACTCCGAATTCTGCGATATCCGCAGAATTCAAATGGCCGTCCTTCACAAAGCTCTCCAGATTCTTTTGAATGTTTGTTTTGTTTTGTAGCTAGTTTAGTGCACATTTACATTTACCCAGAAATGAAAATGGTCATTGTTTACTCACCCTTACGTCCATAGGCGCCAATCCCATGAGTGATTGGGGTTCAAGCACCCACAGAAAAACAAGATATTCTCCATTTATTTTAGCCAATACATTTTTTTTATTGAGATTCGAGAACCTCTCTAATTAACTCCATAGTCATCAGCAGTGGTGTATCCTAGCATAGGCAATATAGGCAGCCATCTAGGGTGGCATGGGGAACTATAAAGGGCACATGCAGCTTCAAGGAGTATAGGCACCAACAGGCAGAAACATAAATCGGCACTTAAGTCATTCAAATCCATATGACTTCGAAAAACAAATGAAGATCAAGGAAGTACTATATTTTTTGAGCTCTAAGTCAGTCAATGTTTATATGAATATAAAGTGCTCAAAATAAACCTCTGTTTATATGGATCATGTTTCCTTATGCTTTATAAAGCGTGAACGTTTTGGGTGTATTGACTTTCAATGGAGTGACCAAAATCTCTCAGATTTCATTAAAAATATCGTAATTTATGTTTCAAAGATGAAAAACAAACATTTGACACAACAAATTTTTAAGATAAATAAACCCATTCCGCAGAATTGACCTCTCCATTCCCTCCATTCCTTCTCCAGATTGTAATCACCTTTTAATCTGTCGTCTTGTGAATTGAATCTGGCTTTTTTGCGCTGATTGCTGAACCATGATAATCTTTTCCAGCAGAGTCCTTGTCTGTCCAGGCTTCTACATACACAGGCAGAAGTGTTTTCTTAAGTAATTACATAACAAATTGTATGATATTTGTCAAATCATGAGGGATTTGCCATGCATATTGTGATTTACAAACCTCAGTGAGCAAGTGAACTCTGTCCAAAGGTTCAGGAGACGGCCTTTTCCCTCGTTAAGCTTGAGTTTCCTGACCAAGTGTTTTCCCGGGAAAATGGCACATCCTGCACGTACAATAAACAATACCTTTCTCACACACTCGCGCACGCAAGCAACCCGCTTCTTACACAAGTCTCAGATACACACTTCCTCATACACACGTACTCTTTGAATTATTATTCACATGAGTTAAAGGGCTTGGGAAAGTGATAGTTTTGTCTAAAGCTCAGTATCAAGAAAACGCGTGCCTTTACACCCAACTCTCCCATTTGTCCCTCACTACTTTCCCACACACATTGTTTTAGATATTTGTTCATTACACCTGCAGTAATAATACTGTTATCTTTCTGTTATATCATACAGTGCTGTCACAGCATTTCATGGCCTTATGATTCCCAGAATTGTTCTTCCTTCTCACAGTCATTCCTTTTCCTCCCTTTCAACTTATTCTTGAACATCTTTGATTTATCTTAAATCTTTAATCAGGTCCTTTCATATTTAAGAACATATGTCCAGCCGAGTGTATTAAACTGCTTATTACAATCATACGCTAAGTATTTGTCAGGAATGTGTTATGTTTGCACGTGTATGTGTGTTGTGTTAGGATCTTGTTGTCACAATCTCAACCCCATGAGTTTTTGTCTCCGGCACTCTTGTTGTTTGTACTGTTCTTGAATGGACTGGTTTTTAAGGTGAAGGTCCATTCCCACGACACGTTGCACGCATTTTATTACAACACGGTGCGAGAGGCCACTCCCCCTGCTGGTTGGCGAATGCTTGAACAATGCAAGGACTACTGAATCCATTTTCATAGCGATACGAGTCCCCTTGTGTGACTCTCATTTCCCTTCACACTGACTGTTCCCGTGTTTCTAATTATTTATGTAATTTATTTATCTATGAGAGGATATCAGAGCTGGGTAGAGCAAATTGGAACAGTTGAACAGTCAGGACTGTAGTTAGTGTGACAGATTGGACTAAAGGAATTAGACGAATAATTCTTAAGGCAGCTTTTAACACACCACCATACTAATTAAGAGTTTAGGAATGTATCTTATGTTATTATACACACCTTAGATTGTCAGATATATTTGCTTTAAAAAAATGGCGAAACATTGCATTCGAGTAGATCTTTATCACATGCCATTTCTTTACAAACGAGAAAAGAGTTCAGTCATTTGAGAAAGCAAATCTGACAAGTTGATCTGTGGTGCTGAGAGACAAAAGAAAAATTGAGCGATTTGAAGGGACAGAAAAAAAGATTGATGTGGATAAGATGAATGTAAAAAAGATGGATTGAAAAAACCCCAGTGTGGAATATTGTCTTGAATGGGGGAACCGGTCGATTTTGGTTGCCATGGCAGTCGCAAAGGGCCAGAGTTAGTGTCCACAAACGTAGGTCACTAACCAACATACCGTGAATTCCAGCGAGACGGTTTATGATTGGTTGAGAGCGCCTTGGGGGCGGGTTCGCAGGGAGAATGAATGGGGGATCAAACAGGCTTATTGAGTGCTGAGAGACAAACCGAGGAAGTGGACAGAGATGGATGGATAGAAGAAAAGATGAAAGAACAGGACTGGTCCGAGTCAGGGCAAGGACAAGCACAAGAGCCTGCTGCGTTTTTGGTGTATCAAAGGATTCTTTGCTTTTCTCCTTTCTTCACATTCTTTAACTCTCTTACACCTGCACAGTACAAAGGGTTTTTTTTAGTTATTTTTTTTATTAATAGACAATTTTCTCTTTCCAGTACAAACTGCCACACCAACTCCTTTCCCTTTTTCCTTATATCGCTCTCATTCTATGTCTCGCCAGCCTTTGTTGCATTTCCACTCCACTGTAACGCTCCAACTGTGTTTCAGAACAATACAGAGCTTGCTATGGGCCCCTCATCTCTCTCTCTCTTTCTGCTTGCATTAAACTGAATGAGTCCCGAGTCCCCTGGCCCCTCGGCAACCTAGGTCGGGTAATCCCGGAGCACAGAGCACCCGATGATCCTGCGGCACTGCATTCCGAACCAGTCACCCAGAACAACAGAGCCTGCATTAGCACTGAATTAAAACGGCAGAGGTTTCAGAGGCTAATGACAGTCATTTTAGCCAGCAAACGCAGGTGTGAGGGCTAGAGTGGAGGATGGATATTTTAACAGATCGGGTGGTCAGAATTTCATTAATTACTGTTTAGACTGTAGGATCAGGTGGTGAAAGCTACAAAAGATCACAGATCGAATGACAGGGATGTTGGTGGGCCTATTGTTGGAGAGTGTGTGTGTGTGTGTGTGTGTGTGTGTCACACATTCCATTTTAAACAGGTGAGTGTGGAAAGAATGTTAACTTGTACATTTCCTAGAGTATTAACCAACATCCCTGCTTCTGTGTGTGTGTTACAAGTGTGTGTTAAGGTCTCCACTGCTGACTGCGAGCATTTCCTCAACCTCTCACCCCCCACTGATCATCCCCCCTTTCTCTGAGCTCCAACATTCCAGCGAGTGATAGAGTGTTGAAATGAGAGAGGGAGAGGGAGGAGAGACCAATTGATAGACAGACTTAGAGGGGGTAAAAAAGAACAACAACGACAAAACTTTGAACTAAAGATTAAGAGACCTGAGATTAACCCTACAGTTGCCCATTTGGCATCAGGTCAATTCTATTGACTGAGAATTCCACTGATATTTACAGGAAGATGAGTAGAGAATTAAAGAACTTCAGCTATTCACATTTTCCGGTAAGCACTGATGTGACTCACAAGCACCTGCATTCGTCCGCCAAGTTTCAGGCTTCATTAATGAAGTATAGAGTTCATTCATTCATTCACATTTTCACTCTAATAATTAACTCCGCACTCTAATAATCTATCTATAACTATTTATTTAGACTTTGCTTTATTAATATTATCCATGTATTGTCAAAGCAGTGACAAATAGATTTTTAAAAAATCTTATTAATCTACATGTTTGAGACAAAGAGAATTTTTTTGAAAAACCTCACGACCATTAACAAGCCTCTTTTGAAGCCCAGGACAAAGACAGGAAAAAGCATAAAGGATAAGGATTTAAGTTCATCTATGGATGCTCAAGATGAAGTTGAGCCCAGTATGTGTGATGAGTGATGAAAGAATGAGCGAATGGCATTAATGTATGAATTAAGGCATTGATAAAGTAACTGTAGCGTTTGAAAGGACACTGGCGTAGGGAGCACCCGCTGACCCCTGTATTGAGACAGAGTCCATCCCCCACTGCTTTCTCCCACCCTCCCCACTGACTCCCAGCCCCCGGAGGCTGAGGGGGGGGAGCAGCATAATTGCCCCCCTCTGGGACCACTTTAATTCCAGTCTTTGTGTTTTAATTGCCCCCCCTCCCGACCCCTTTTTGATGAACACATTGGGGCCATACCACAAACAGATTTTAATCAGGGATTTAACAGGGTGTGTGTCTTTGTGCCGGTGCACCAGATGACTGCTCCCAAGCATCTGGTGACAGCAGTTAAAGAATGTGAGACGTAAATTATTATTGGCAGTGAGGTATATTTGCTTCATTCATCAAACAAAGATGCATCAGTATGTGACTGCTGTACAAGGCCACCAGAGAATTGAAGTGTGTGACTGGGAGTGCTAAGTTTGGCTTTATGTGTAGCGTGTGTGTTTGGATCTGCAGTGAGTGAAAGCAGCAGGCCAATTAGAAGGGCTGTATGTGTGTGTGTAAGACTAGAAGGGGTCTGGAGCCAGATCGTCTGTCCTAAGACCAAGGGGGTCCCCCCCATCAACAAATAAGAAAAAGAGAGAGCGAGAGAGACTCAGCAGACTTTGATCATCGACCAGACGTGTGGATGTTGTCACACACTGACAGAAACACCCATTCTGGGATATAACGCTACTGGCATTTAGAGCAGACAGGGAGGAAAACTGAAATGCTCCAGAATCTACGAGGATCGCAGTTAGTGTCTATGATGCTCATGTTGGCCCTTGAGATGTTTGTGATCCAGTATTTCAATATTTCAACTGATTCTTTACAACGCTCCTTCATTATAAGTACTGGTGATGTTTCCAGATAGAGACTGTAAGTCTAGATGTTATACATTTAGAAGCCACTCAATTCAAGGTATCAATCTTGATACATCAATCAATCACATCCTTACGGTAACCTGTGCAAGTTACATATATGTGTAATACTTAGTTATTTTCTAAATGATTGTCATTGATTTTCTTAACAATTCATCCATGCATGTTTCATTTTTTTTTTTTTTTATATTCACATCAAAATGTGTTAACTTGATCTTCTGATGAAATTACATGAGACTTTTCTCTGGTTATGTATGCTGGAATTCTCTAATAATTTAGCCCACATAAACCCTGCCCATTTTTTTTTACCATCAAAGGCCACCATCCAATCAACCAATGGAAAGAACCAAGACCCCGCCCAACATTTAATCCCCCGCTAGTCCTTTTTACTCGGATGTACGTCACAGTACAGAAGAAAAGATTTGTCACTACTTCTGTTTCATCATGACTTAAAGGGCTAGGAAGCATCATTCACAAAACTTCACATTTAATAGCAAATCTCAGACTGCAAAAAATTTGACTCCTCATACTCTCAAAAGTATCTCGCTCTTGTGAAGTGAACCTGATCACCATCCAAAAAGTTGCGCCCAGGGAGCCCAAAAAAGGTTTTATAGCTGATTTTAGACCTGGCTGAAGTTGAGCTCATAATGAAAATGTCTGAACCTGAGCTGAGCTCAGAAACGAACATATGGAAACTAAAGTGGCATCCGATGATGGATGGATGTATAAATAAACGAGGGCTTTCTTTCTACCTCTGGCATTCTTCTATCAGTGGGCAGCACATAAACAGAGAAAGCACACTGCCAGAAGAGCTACAGGAGCAGAACTAAGAATGAAGCAAATGCTGGAGAGAGGGAGGTAATGGAGAGAAGCAGACAGACAGACTGTCTCCGCCGCCTCCCTCCGTGTGTCAAATGAAAGGGAGAAGTGTGGCGTAGTGTGTGTGTGTATGATTGGGTGTGTATGACTCCGTCAGCCGGAGTGCGCGTGTTTATCTGTAATGAGTAAGGGAGTGTTGACGAAATGCAGATTTATTTCTCTATTTCTGTTTATGAGTCTGAGCGTGTGTTTCTGCAGATAGTCAATAGTCATCACCTGGTGATACAACCTGACAGATTGCAAATGTCTGCACAAATAAGAATCTGCTCTCACGAGGCGAGCAAAATCAATACATAGCAAACATTCACGCCAACATGTCCATGTTCCTTCCATTTTCACCAGTTCTGACCTATTCTCTGTGTACGGACAGCATGTGGTTCGATCAATGAACCGATGTTTAGAATAATCTATATCCATTCATCTGTCCCGGATCTTCTTCTGCAAAGAAATCAACACACTCATCTGTCTTTCAGTTGTTCGCATTTTTTGGCTTTTCTTCCCCTCCGCCATCCCTTTGTGATTTGCCGTCTGGCCATCTTTGAGATGGTATTGTAGATCAATGCAAGGGCAATTGAAAATGTGATTGCATTAGGCTTGGCATTCAAGTCACTCGCTCTGTGAAAGTTCTCTAAATGAAGAATTCATGTCACCACTGAGAGTGATATCGCTGGAGTTATTCTCGTTTTTTTGCTGCTCGTTTTCTGCCGATCTAGATGATCTTGTCTCCCAAAATTGAGTTTTGAAATTTTATGTATTTGCTTCATTGCATTGCTCTTTTACAAAAATGTTTTTTTTATAAAATCCCTCTTATTCTTTCAGGTTCCGATGGAACAGCTATGCGGTTGAGGTACGCCTGAACGACTACCTAGACATCGTGTGCCCTCACTACCCACTGGGCGAAGTGCCGTCACAGGATGCCGAGCGCTACGTGCTCTACATGGTGGAACGTGAAGACTATGACTCCTGCCGTCCACAATCTTATGACCAGATGCGCTGGGAATGTGGCCACCCTTTCGCCCTTCACGCACCCGAAAAGTTCTCCGAGAAGTTCCAGCGCTTCACACCATTCACTCTGGGAAAAGAGTTCCGACAGGGCGAGAGCTACTACTACATCTGTGAGTACAGCCCTTAAAAAGTCAGCTTGCACTTAAGCTATGAAAGTGAACATTTATGGTGGATCGTTTTGAAGAATGGTTAGGGGTGGAAATGTTTTTGAACATCTGATAACCGGTTATAGATTTATTGCCCCACAAACCATACGCTGAATGCTAAGTCTGTGAGTCATATTTGAGCCCTTCTTTAGCACCACAGTAATGAATACATTTCAATTTGTGTTGCGGACTGCTAAACTGACAGCAGAACCGCTACGTGTCTTTCTGGCATCCCCATGGGCTATCCTTGGGGAGTTTGGGCTGTCGGAAACACAAGGAGCGCAATTCAGCGAGCATGTGGACTAGTATATGGAGGTCTAGAATTAACAATGGTGAAATTTGAACACCCAGTATAGACCCTTCTAGGAAAGCGTACTTCTAAAAAGGCTAATTCTGCAAACACTGTAAAGTTAAGGATTGAGAGTTTGATGGATAAAATGCATTAGATCCGCTTTGATGGTGTGGAAAGTTTGAACTCAAACACCAATACAGTGCTTTTCAAAAGCACAACTAAACCCAATTTTCTCAACTTTTTCTTAATGGATTTTCAGCTCTGCCAGAGTGTAAACTCTAGTGTCTAGGTGCCTTAAGGATTAGAGTACAGTTCCACCACTGTCGTAAAATAGATCAGACACAGTTCACAGGTCCAGGTGGCTGCTAAAGAGAAGTGGATTAGCCACTACACGTCTAACACTATTAACCTCCTTTCTAATTAACCTGTCTACTTCCCATTTACCTCCCTATTATCCTTTTATCTTCCTCTATCCTGACGGCCTTCTCTTTTTTTGCCTTACAGCCAAACCACTGCACCACCACGGAGAGGAGTGTATGAGACTCAGACTAGATGTAGTTGCCAATGATGGTATGTAACGCTGCCCTGGTGGTGTGTAGGTGAACTGGCAGATCATAAAACTGCACATATTTTGCATTACAGTTGATTTGTATATTCACTGGTGTTTTCTTCCATTCAGGTTCTCAAGAAGCCAGGGTTGGCACAGGAAGTGGATCTAAGGTGGGCACAGGGGCAGGAGCTCACACACCGTCTAATCGGTTACCAGCAGGTACGGTCACACCAATTTAAGTTTTAAGGGATAGTTGTCGTTCCAAACCTGTAATACTTCTGTTCATCTTTGAACACAAATTATTTTTTAATGTGATCTGAGAGCTTTCTGTCTTTCCATTGACCATCCATGTAACTACCACTTTGGCGCTTCATAAAGATCATAAAGACATCTTAAAACTAATCCATATGAATCATGCGGTTTAATCTCTTTATAGGAGGAACAGGTTGAATTTAGGATTTTAATCGCATATAAACATTCATCAACTCACACATCAGTTGTGGTAAACAGAAGCTCAAGCATGTTCATTTGACGTACAAGGTTATTATAGTTTTGCATTTTTCATTAGTTTTTATTTTTATTTCGTTTTGAATTTTTGTTTTCAAATTCAGTTTAGTTTTAATTCGTTTTTAAAGTGGGTTTGCTAGTTTAGTTTAGTTTTTATTAGTTTTAGTGTTAGTTTTAGGGGTTTTTTTGTCATTTGGGTTATTTGTCAGGGGCAAGATTCAAAAAGGTCAGAAAAAGAATTGTGTAATAATAACTCAACAAAAACATCATACAATTTTAGAACCAGTACATAAAATGTACATATGGGCACAAATATGTAAACAGTCTACACAAGACTCCGCAGTAACATGACTCCGTGTAAGTGACGTGTGCCAGGAAAAAAACTAAATAGCCAACAGACTAAAGAAGACATTCACATTTTTGAGCCACACAAGACAATGCTGTAAGAGTGTCAGGGAGCTCAATCTGAGAAAAGAACATGACAAATAAAAATAAACCTGTGTCGCAACATGGTAAACAAAAGAATGTACGTTCCTTGCATTAATGAATCAGCTGTTTCAAATACAGCTTTTAATTTTTTTTAGTGTGTGTGTGCTGTGGGTGTGTGCGTGGGTGAGTGTGCATGGGTGAGATGCAATACTCATCTGGATTGAAGCAGCAAACATTCAGTGTAAGAGTAAAAGAATGACATAACATTATTTAATATTTGAATCACAGCTTATATAGTGTTTTGACATCGACAACCCAAGTGCATTTTACCTCAAATTTGCGACTAGTTAACTTTCTAAAGAAGACGCAATCGCTTCTCGGGTCGACATTTAACACACTGACAAAATTGTATTCAGAATTTAAAATATTTTTACACCACTTTTTAATGTGTGATTGTGTAAAGGTGTTCACGAGATACCAACCTTTCGCGAACTAGCTTTAAACGTCGAACCCTCGTTTTCATGGAGGCACGGTGTGCATGGAGGGGAGGGGCTGTGTGTGTGTGTGTGTGTGTGCGCGCGCGTGCATGTGACAGAGACGGAGGGAGAGCAGGGAAAGGAAATGCAGCTGAATGAATACACTGCGTGTTTTAAATAGCGTTAAGAAATGAAAGACATTGACAAAGACGAAAACTAAGGACATTTACTCTATTTTATTTTAGTTAGTTTTGCCTAACACACATCACAGTTTTAGTTAGTTAACGTTTTTTTGTAATGCCTCGTTTTTATTTTTCAGTTAACGACTATGTTTTTTTCCACCTAGTTTTCGTTTTTTCGTTCGTTTTCGTTAACGATTATAACCTTGACGAGAACCAATGAGGTTAATTCTCGTGTTACACACCACGTTTGAGCTTCCGCACGAACCAATTATTTTTGTTGTCCCGCGTCAAGCAGGTTCAGTTGAGCTTCTGTTTATGTTTGCTGATCAATGATTATATGTGAGTTAAAGCCTAAATTCAATCTGTTCATCGAGTCGCTTCAGAAAATTTGGACTAAACTGCTCAATTCATATGGAGAAGGTTTACGATCTCTTTGTGAACATTTTGAAGTGTTAAAGTGGTAGTTGCACAGCTACTGGAGAGACAGAAAGCTCATTTAAACAAAAAGATCTTAATTTGTGTTCCGAAGATGAGCGAAAGTCTTACGCGTTTGGAACAACATGAGGGTGAGTAAAAATAAATTACAGAATTTTCCTTTTTGGGTGAACTAACCCTTTAAAACTCTTGTTATGTGTGGCCTTAGATAAGGTTTCTGGCCTTATCTTTGTATACCATCTCCAACAACTAAAAACTGAAATATCTAATGTATTATTTCCATGTTACAGATGATCCTGTTGTGGCTCTTCCTGAAGTGCAGCAAAGCAAGCGGACAAACTCCGCCATTTCAGGAGCATCCTGGACTGTTCTCACAACCTTACTCCCCCTTTTATTGTTGTTGGTCTTACAGTGAGATTAACACTGGACTAAAAACAATTACTAAAGACTGTAATGATGGCGACCTGTGTTGATGGAAGCACACAGAGGTAGCTCTTTACATCCCAGTGCTGGCCATTGGGAGAAGAATACAGGAAGTGGAGTGGAGAAGCCTAACTGGAAGAAGGCTTTCGGACACTTCTAAAGAAACAAAAAAACGAGACGTCAGTATTTTTCTGGAAATATTGTTCATGCAAAGGGAGATGTTTTCCCTTTTTTTCTTCATATAAACATCTGACAACTCAAAACTTGGATAAGAACAAACTAAAACAGTAATGCAGATTTGGAATTAGCATGAACTTGGAATATGGACAACCCCCTTTATTTGAGTGTCATAATGATGGGACGCAAACCAAGAATGAGCCAAAGACCACAGAGCTTCTCACGGCGGAGTAGAGCGAACAAAACTATTCATTGTTTTTTCTCATGTTTTTTATATCCAGAGAAATAATTGAGTTTCATATTAATTTATGTAGCATTGGCTTAGTGGGTTTTATTCTCACTGTCTCATGGTTTTACAAGACTGTGTGCTGTAACTGGATTTAACCTGGAAATGCAGTACAGAACACACACATACCCCTTTACCGCCGAAATGGTGCTGGTGCTTGTGATGGGACATCTGTGGAAATGAACAGAGCGGTTCCAGATTGGGCGTCGGCACCCTGACAGCGGAAAACGGCGGCATCCGATACTGTTTACCAAACCCACTGACACACTTCCATTCAGAAATGCTGTGTTGTTTTTGTACATTCATTGTTTAAAGAGTAAGTAAATTATTAGTTTTGCTGCAGAACAAATTACTGTATATAGTGAGCAAAAATGTTTACTGTGTGATGGAGAGAGAGGAAATGAGACGTGATGTGAGAGAGGAGAAACTCGTTGGATTAATGTGTTGAAGTGTAGATGAAAAGTTGACAAAAAGGGAAATTGGATTATTGGATAAATACACACATTTCCTCCCAAGTGTGTGTGGAGCTGTGATGGTATGTCCTAGCACGGTGGGTCAGATCAGCACCCTCAGCATTTAAACTGCCAAGCACAATCAATGAGAAGCACACAATCACTAATGTACACCTGGAAATGAACTTCATAATTAAGAACAGAAGTTTTACTTCATCTAAGCTGTTCATTGGGTGGAAAGAAAAAGGAAATTCAGGAAAATAATGTCAACTGATTTGTATCGGCAATTGGACTACACTAAATATTGCAGTTGGCCAAATTATATTTTTAATTTTAATACATTTATGCTGGTACTGATATAAAAACATCAGTGTAGCACATGTGTAATATAACTCCGATTTAATTAATGATAGAAGACATTCAAAATCATTAAATTGCATTATATGAACAGTGTTTGTATGTACACACGTATATATATATATATATATATATATATATATATATATATATAATGCAATTTGATGATAGCAATTGAGATTTGACATTAAATGAAAATTTATTTTACATAATATTTAATAAAAATCCACACACAAAAAAGCAGACTGATGAATCCCAAAATGGCCAAATGTTGGCTGATTAACTGACCTGTCTGATATACTGGTCTGTCACTACAATAAAAGCTTTTGTTGCTATTTTGTTGTAAATCGACATATACTATACTAACAGGAACATTTAGTGTGGGGATACTGGACCAGGCTTACACACATTAATAACACTAATCAGCTAAAGCACTATGAACGAAACACCACATACACTGACTCTGACATGATGTAGCCGTTTAAGCTCAATTCTGGACAGTTGTTCGTACGACTGGCACAGCTGTATATGATTAACGTTGGGTCACTTTGATTAATTTTTCCATTTTGTTTTTCTTTTTTTATTCTCATATTCTTATTTTGTACATGTATTGTGTAAAATGTATATTATGTATATAAAGAGGATTATATAAAAAAGACCTTTGATAAAAAAACAGTTAATGTGAAGATTCTTATGTGAAAATAAATGATATTTTTGGAAAATGCGATTGTAGCCGACCTTGTTTCTTTTATATACAAGCAGTTGTCCTGCTTTCATTTATTGCAGTGCTTTCAAGACTTTATACCTTAAAGTCACCATGAAATCAAAATTGAAATTTCTTGTTTTTATGGAATTTTGCAGTAAATTGCAGTAATTATAAATTATTTTAATGAGGGCGGGGCAACCTGTCACTCAAATGAGATCGACCAATAGCAAACCACAACCATCCGATCAATTCCCTAAACCCGCCCTACATTTTCTATTGTTCAACAGCAGTTTCACAGGGATATACGTCACAATAAGGAAGAAAAGACTATCTCTACTTTCACCTCATTTTGACTTTAAACATTTGAACTTTTCTTATTATATTGTATACTTTGACAATAAGCATCCAGGACCAGAACTATCTGAGCTCATTTAGAACAATAATAATTCCCAGGCCGAGCGAAAGCACATATTGCAACGAAATGAAGTATATTGTCTCTCAGGGTTTATGATTCACCGGTGACAGGGAAAAAAAAAATCACAATGGTCGGAGGTCAGAGGCATCAGTTTGACCGTGTGTGTGTTTCAGGAGGATGCCTCTTCCCTTTGTATTCTGGCTAAACTTGGAGCTTTGCCAGACGGCTCAGTAAACATACGCACACTTCTATTATTGTTTGCCATTTTAGAAAGCTCTCATTCGCTTCATTCCAATATTGTGTATGTACGCATCAAGCTCAAACTATTTAAATATTTGTTTGCCATGAAAAAATGACAAATATATTTCTAGGATTTATGGGAAGATTTGTTTATTTATTTAGCTATTTTGGCAGCTCTTTTCCTCTGTTATAAATTGTATACATTTGTCTATGTGATTTTAATGTATGGTACTTTGTTATTGCTAGAAAATTACAAATTCACAGAAATCATACTTGAGTCGCAATATTTGCAAACCTGACAGAAAATGAATAGAAAATAAATTCTCAGGTTCTAACCTCCTTTCACTGACCATTTGTTGAAACTTTTTTCATGCTGTATTTTATACCCTCATGCAGTATCATGACCTTTTCTTTCGTTTTATTTACCCATCAATGTCTCCATTTCTTTCTGTATCGCAGCATCTCATTTTCTCACTCTCTCTTCGTTTCTTTCAGCCTCAGTTCTTCGTTTACCTTCCCTAAAGCTCTCTCTTTTTTCTCTCTCTGTCTCTCTGTCTGTCTCTGTCTCCTACAGACTATTGTTCCTCCCTTCCTCCAGCTCATCTCCAGAGGCCTTTCGTTTTTTTTTTTCTTTTTATGGCTGTGACCGTAAGAGCAGCTGTCACACTGCAGACTGGTTCCGCAGCTCACACCCTGACTGTGTGTTTTCAGAGCTTTGACCCCACGACTGTAAATCAGCCCCTCTCTTAACCGTTTGACCTCCTCTGAAGAGTTTAGGGAGTTTAAAGGGAATAAGTGGCACTTCACTAGAGGACTTCTGCTTTAAATAGTCATTATTGCTAAAGAGAAACCACAAAGAGTCAGTCGAAAGACCGACAAAAGGGGACAAAACAGGAGCCGGTATGAAAAATCATGTCTGGAGACAAAAAGGTCTGTATGATGTGGAAAAAGGACATCTGTTTAGATAGAGATACCTAACCAGTTTAGGGAAAAATAAAAATGTAGGGGAAAAAAATATTTAAAATTAAGTTCATAATTATTTCAATAATTTATTATATTTTTATCTTTAATGCCTTGTCCTGTAGACTTCCATTTCACAGTTTTCACTTTGAACAGACGAGTCAAAGCGTTTTTTTTGTGCTAATGGGCAGCGTTCAATTCCACAAATTTGTGCATTTTTCTGCAATTGAAATAGTTGAACTTCAGTAATTGAAATAGAACTTCAGTAGTGTCAAAGAGTCTAAAAAAACAAGAGAGGCAAGATCTCTCCCTCCTTCCTGCATATTATTCTTCTGACTTCTGGGAAAAATGTTGGCCTTGTCTTATCAGCTTTGAATGTCTCCTGAAGATTGAGTGTTACTTACTTACTTACTTACTTTTCCTTACAAGATAATGCATTAAGTTGGTCCTGCACATCTGTTTCTGTGCTTTATGATAAATATGTTAAGCTATTGTCCTTGAGCTAGAAATACACTTTGAGAGAAGGTTTATATTTACACACACACACACACACACACAACTTTGATCAAGAAATATGCTTAGCACGGTTTATCCTCGTGCAAGTTGGGGCAAATACTGTGGCTTTGTATCCAATTTCTGTTATTCATCTGATAAGACAAAGAACGTCCATTAGATTATGATAACACTTTGTCTAGTCATATTTAAAAAGGTCCTGTTCAACTGTAAAAAAAAAAAAATGAATAAATTAATTTTAAAAAGTTGCTGCATTCATTTTTTAAGTATAATCAACTTGGATGCTTGTCATATCAACTTAAATTGCATTAAATCTACTTTAAAAATTAGTTGAATATTGTATAACTTATAAAAAAGTTAATGTTAACAATAAGCAATGTTAAAACAAGTTGTTTTATCTTATTGATCATTTAATTTTTCACATGTATGCTTTTTTACATTTTAAACTTTCTTTAGTGTGTAATGTTGCTGCTTGAGCATGACAAAGGTCTGCAAAGTTACAAAACACTAAGTTCGGTCCAAAGGGAGTTATGCTATTTTCTATTTCAAGTGGTGCTCACTGCAGAGCCAAATGACGTCTAGTTTCCCCTCTCTGGATGTAATGGGTGGAGTCTAGTCCAGCTCCACCGCTGTAGACCTAATGGGTGGAGTTATGTTTAGCGATAGATGGGGTTATGGATAGGGTTCAGGTGTGGTTGGGCTGTCTAGCTCCACCCATTATGTCCAACGAAGGGGAGTTAGATGTCAAGCTCCATCCATTGGCAGATGAATGAGCAGCTTCTTTTCCATTTACATCGGAAGAGGGATGTAGGAGCTGGGATTGACATCACACCTGAGTTGACTGCGTTCCAGGTTGGAAAACTAAGATGGATGCATCCAGGCAAACCCTAATTTCCCACTTACGAAGACAAATGGAATGAGCCATTATTCTCTATATCAGTAAGCTCTGTTTCTGAACTCCCTGAAACGCCTCAATTGTAGTCTTCATTTTTTTCCCCTGGAATGTACAATATTATATTTAAATAATTCTCGTCCAAACCATACGCAAAAAAAAAAGAGGTGAGACCAGGTTGAGTTACATACTGTGTTGAAACTCGCGGTTATGGTAAGGGCTGTGACATTTCCGAAACACCCTCAAAGAGGTTGGCCAATCACAACACACTCATCCAGCTGACCAATCAGAGCATAATTTAACAGAAATTATATAATTAAACAGTCACAAATTTAACAGGAAGTATATAGTGATATAAACACAGGCTGTTCACGTAGGGTTATGTCTAATATCATTTTCGCTCATTCCCATATTCAGTCATCGGTGGAGGAAGCAGGTTGGAGAGCAGCAGAAACTTGTCTGGACACAGCATGGGCATCAAGGGGAGAGGAATATGACACAAGTCGTCCTCAGACAGCATATGTCTCATACTGTTATCCAACATCAACAGGGGGGTGGAGAGACTCGTAAAATAATGATGCCATTAATATGCAGGCTGAAAAAATGTGCTTTTATGTGTTTTTTATAAAATGAGCATGCGTGATGATTATGTTGATGTGTATAAGTATACACCATTCAAAAATACAGGGGTATTTTTGAAAGAAGTCTCTTATGCTCACCAAGGCTGCATTTATTTGACCTAAAATAGGCTACAGTAAAATCATTAATATTGAGAAAGATTACTACAATTTAAAATAACTGTTTTATATTTTAATATATTTAAAAATTCAGTCTTCAGTGTCACATGATCCTTTAGAAACCATTCTAATGTGCTGATTTGCTGCTCAAGAAACATTTTTTATTATTATCAATGTTGAAAACTGTGCTGCCTAATTTTTTTGTGGAAACCATGTTATATTTTTTTCAGGATTTTCATTTAAAAAATGTAAATAGAAATACAAGTATGTGGAATGTATGTATATAGTCATTTCTAAGTTAATTTTATTAAAAATACAACAAGGAGCTATTTTGAGAAGAAAAATAACATTACTTGGAATTATTATTTATTTATTCTATTTTCTAGGTGATTTCACACTTTCTAGGTGATTTGAACATTTTCTTTTGCAGGACTTTGCATTTAAATAAATATTTGAAAGCAAATTTTAAAAAGAATTTAGGTTTAACCTTCACCAATAACTTGTTCAACAAGAATTCTGTTCTTTTATTTTCTCAGTGTTAAAAACAAAGATAAGTGCTGGGCTGGCCTACAACTTTGTCACCTAACCTCGATTTCTCAATCTTTAGATGAATCAGAGATAGCTGGAGAAATTGGGAAATCAGATTTTAAGTAGACAGGCAGTTCAGTGAACCCTGAGTGAACACGGTACAGTTCCAGCTAGATTCTTTTCCAAGTCAAAGAAAATAAAGCTATGGTGGCGTTACAAGTAATATGTCTTTGTGAGCATTGAGTAAAACTCAATGCTCACAATTGGGGATTGAGAGCAAGCAAATATATTGACACATTGAAGAAAAAAAAAACTTCATTCTTTTTCATTGTTGAATAGGTTATCCTATTTCAAAGACTCAGAGCCAAACCCATAGAAATACTACACCAGTCCAACAATATCAGAAATATGAATACATAAACCCCATAATTATTATCAAGCCATTTAAACAACAAAGACTGTCAAGCAGCTTCTCAGAACGGGGTCGAGGGCCGCTACATCTCGATTTTAGCTCGGCTTGATGGATTGGTCATAAATTCTTCTTCAGACAATGTTAATGTGATTGAATTTCAAGCTATGCTTGCCATAAATTTCAGGAGAAATCCACCACGATGCTATTTCTGAAAGCACAGACCAAACTGCTGAGTTTGATACAGCCAATTTTCTTACAGAGCTGCCGATTTTAGACATCTGTATATCCATTCATTCTGCATGTTTGCTGGCTAAAGAAAATAAAGCAAAAGCTTTGATTAAAAGGTGAAAATAAGACTCACAGTCACTCAAGCCAAAACCATAAACGCTACCAAGATTTTGATCGGACAATTTAATAAGCTATTGAAGCAAACATGTAATACAAACTCTTGTGGTGAACACCAATGTCTCGGAAAAATGGCATTTATCGATTTTGTAGGACGTATTATCTTCTACATACTCTTGGATGGAAGTATCTACTGGTTTCTGTCCTAATAAAGGCATATTTTGGACTTATGGTGAGAGAGAAAGAGAGCTGAAATTGTACCATGGTCTCACATTCTTTGACAAACACAACTTGCTAGCACGTTACTGAAACAGTAAGCTAATTAGCTTTAACAATAAGGTTTATATTCACTGACGTATACCTTCAGAGGAGGTAAAAGTTTCAGGCATTACTTTACCCTTCCACTCATTTTTCCGTCTTTTTTACATTCATATTTATTTTAACAAGGCCATAGAGAACGTTTGGCAGCTGGCACTCCAGATAGTATTTCTCTTTGTTCATATGTTGGCAGCACACGACTCATACATTTTTAGACGTTCAGACGTTTGGTGTACTTGGAGTTTTACTGAATGTCATTTCAAATCAACATGGAATCCAAATTGATGCTATTTACTTTATTGATACACATTCCTGGTTTTCTTGTGTATGATTCATCAGTGCATGTTATTCCAAAGGAAAAATAATGTTTGTCTTTTTTATTTTTCATCAAAATTTAAATCACAAATTTCCTTTTCCTGACATCATTTTGGCTGCGTAGGCCATTGGAAAATGTTAACTGTTTTTCATAGCCTTTTAAGTTTGACATCCAGAAAATGTCCAAATACTTGCACTGTATCTGAGACAATAATTCTGTATAGCCTAATGATATTTTACAAACACAGTGTTGGGGGTAACACAAATAGTGTTAAACTACACAAATATACTTCAAGTACTTAATATCACTTTATTAATCAATGTATTTGCTGCTGATAATCCAATTCAACCATACTAATAAGCAAAAATGACTTTAGATAAACATCACATTTGTTTAATTTTTTTTATTATTATTATTGCTAAAGTAATAGTGTTGAACTTTCTTCTACTGCGTCTGATTCTTCTGGAATCCAGAATGGCAGCACAGCTAAAGGTTTCTTTGAGCTGCGCCCTCTACAGGATTCAATTAGCATTTCCTTCACCCTGAGGCTTTACATTTACCAAAAATGTAACTTTTTTTGTTACTTAAAAACAAACAAGCAAGCCAAGCCGAGAAAATGCAAAAGTAATGTAACATTACTTTACATAAAAAGTAGCCTAACACAATAAGTTAGCCTACTTTATACGAGTAATGAAATATTGTAATTTAAGTAACTTTCCCCAACACTGCACAAAAATAATAATAATAGTACATTTTTAAAAATGAGTAGGCCTATATTGTAGTATACATTTAAAAGCTTTTACTTATTTTATTTATTATTTAATAATATATATTTTTTAATTAAGTGTATGTGCTTACTTTCTTTAAAGGGGTCTTTGATTATGATTTCACTTTTTTTAATTTCAGTTATTGTGTAATGTTGCTGTTTGAGGATAAACAACATCTGTAAAGCGACATCTGCAACATCAGCTGTTATGACTCAAAGTTCAATGCAAAGGGAGATATTTTGTTTTACAGAAATCGCTAAAAGGACTACAACAAACGGCTGGTCGGGACTGCACGCTTCTTCCTGGGTTGGTGACGTCACAAACCCTAAGATTTACATACCCCTGTCCCTAGGAACAGGCAACGAAGGGTGAGGCCATGTTAGGCTGCTTTAGAGAAGAGGAAGAGTTGTTGTTTTTTTACACCCCGGAAAAAGTTTGTCCTAAGGCTGTCGAACTTACTGAGGTTATTTTTTATTTTTAACACTGTACCTTAACGTTTGTCTGTGTGCTGCACATTTTACAGAGAAGAGCTTCCAGAAGAAAGACAGTATAAAGCAGGCTTCTCCTGTAAGACGTAGCCATTTCCATTTTGTCAGGACAATCTGTTGTTTATGGATCACAACTTATAAGTTTGTCTTATTATTTGTAGTTGTGTTTTCTATCAACAGTTCTAATTATAAGCTTTATGAAGTTGCAATGAAGTAAACGAAGGGCCAAGCTTTGCCTCTGCTAGCCTGCTAACTAACAGTGTTGATGTAGTGTTTACTTTAGCTTTTGTAAGCTCTTGCTTTTGTAAGACTGTTCACCACCCCTTAGGAAAATGATTCACGATTTTGTGATCAATTACTGTTTGTATTATCATCGTTTTCTGACCAATTTGATTAAATGGTGGTGGATAACATCATTTCTATAAGAAGAAAAAAAAACGTACCACTCTGAAACATCCTGTGAAATGCTTGCTTGAAATCCCTTCAGCAAAATCCTCTTGTTCGTTAACATTTCAGAGTCTGAAACGGGCTCGAAATGGTTTGAAATTGCCGCCATTGTTTACATATGAGTAGAGCTCGCCGTTATGAAGGGGCGGACATTTCCCGAACACGCGCTACGCGCTGCCAATCACAGCACACTGGGCCAGCTAACCAATCACAGCACATTTCGTATTTCTATTTCGTCAGGTTGGCTTCACCGAAATCGGGGCGTTCAAACAGACTGGAGAGAGAGGATCAGTAATAATGTAAAATATGTGAAAAAATAATGCGCTTTTTTTTAACAATCAGCATGAAAACATATTCTGGTACAACAGAAAAACAAAATCAAAACTTGGTAAAAGCCATGGCATAATAGGACGCCTTTAAATCAAACATTTATAGCCTACATTTCTCAGTGACTTCAGTGTCCATATTCTTTTTTTGGGTCACTGTTGGTTTGAGTTATAACCATGTATTCAATCTAAATGAGGCACATATAGTTCATTCTCCCAACAATAACAGACCAGAAGAAGTATCATGTTGCATAACAGACAAAATGTGAAGTAGGGGCATAAAGGTCTCTTGACGTACAACAGCAGCATGACCTGTCTTACATTTCACAAAATGTGGCGTCTCTAACCCCTAAAGGCAGTTGAAACAGGTCAGCTGAGATAAATGTGCTTGTTTTTTTTTTGTTTTTTGAAGCCATGTTGTACAAAATGTTACTTTCATTGGCAATCAGTCTTTGAAATCCAACACTCGAAATAACTATTACAAATTCTGTTTACTAGCATCTAAAAGCTGTCGGACTTTATACATTCTCTTAAATTAAAGAAAGAATTTGCTCAAAAGAGGAAGATTTACTCACCCTCATGTCGTTCTAAATCTATAGATTTCCCTCTTTAATGGAGCACAAAATGAGGTGTTTAATTTTTTTATTTTTTTTACTTGAGTGCTTTGAACATGCCCAGACTGACAATGCTTACGCTTCAAAGAAAGATTTATAGATCTGGACCAGAAAAATACCGTGGAGCAGAAAATGTTCATTCTTGCTTCTCAATGGCTCATTGAATCATCAGATCAATGAATCTTTCTTCATTCAGGCTCATTTATTCAAAACTCTTAACACTGCTGTGATTCTGCTCAGTTTAAGCTGCATCTCGAAGCATAAATGTGGTGTTAATTAATTTGTGGTTTCAGAGGAAAATGCTGATGCTGTTCTCTCATATGCTACTATGGGTTTGTGAAAAACATGCCTTAACTAACAACAGCTTGGAAGAGGCTGCAGGGGGTGACATCACATCAGAACTTTGAACAGGAGCCAATCAGCAGCTAGACGGAGCCTCCTCTTATGAGAAAGTGCAAACTTATTAAAAAAAAAAATGTTTTTTTCTTGTTCTACAGACAGGTATAGGCCTGCTCACAGGGGCGATAAGGGGCCTAAATATTAAGGTTACAGCAGCCTAATTTAAGCCTGAAGAGAAAGAATTAGCTTTGCTTGCCAGAAGCACCAGATTAATTCAGCACTATATACAACGCCCGTGTGCACTTAGTAGCTTTGGGATTAGTGTTTTAAGAGCCAACACATGGACCTGGATCACATTTCAGAATTTATGTGCTCAGAACTTCATTTTATGAGACCAATATTTAAAGTCACCATGAAATCAAAATGGACAATTCTTGTTATTTTATGGAATACTGCAGTATTATCCGTGCACATCATTTTTTTTCTAAATTCACCCGCCCTCATTATATTTTATTTAATCATCTCTTCTCTGATGAGGTGTTTACTGGCTGAGGGCGGGACAACCTGTCACTCACGACAAAGATCGACCAATAGCAAACCACAACCATCCAATCAACTCCTGACAAACAAAATCAAGTCCCACTTTACTTCTCGAGGATTGGTTTCACTCGAATACGTCACATTAGAAAGAATAGATTTGGGCTGCATCCAAAATCGCATGCTTCCCTACTATATCGTAGACGAAAAACAGTATGCGTCAGAGGAAGTATGTCATTCACAGTAAAAGAGCAGCCAAAAAGTACCCGGATGACATACTACTTCCAGCGAGATTATGAAGTGTGCATATGATGGACACTTTACTATCCCATGAGGCCACAGGGGAGGATAAATGAATGGAAGTGAAGTGATGCTGTTAGGTCACATGATAATGACAACATGGCCAACATAATACGTCCGGATTACATTCACACTGCAAACTTTCATACTAAATAGGACACATTTTTTAGTGGTCTCAAAGTAATTACTTATTCAAAATAAGTACCTACTCAGAGTATACAATTGCTCTTCACAACTTCTGTTTCATGCCAACTTTAATGAGAAGACAGTGTCGGGAAGGTTACTTTGGGATAGTAAGAGGTTACAGATTACAAGTTACCCTATTTAAAATGTAATAAGTGGTGTGACTGTTTCTATTACTTTAATAATGTAACTGATTACATTTGATAACTCTCCTTAATTTCTAATGAATGTTTTCAACTGTTAACCATTTTCAAACATTTAAACCAGCCAGGGTTAACCTTACAGTAGTCCTCAACACTGATTACTGTCAGACTTTCAAAATCCTTCACTTGAATTAAGATTATATAATTTGATTTTAAAGCAAACCACCACAAAATCAGACCTTAGCAATTTAGCTATTTTTTACTTTGAGATTGTTCTGAGGTTAAATACAGATTTAAAATTAAAACAAGAAATAACTATGATACTGTTTTTGAAATCAAAACTTTGTATAGCTATGACAGGAAACACTGAAAATTCAAACAAGAGAAGCAATGAAAAGGATTGCTTTACTAAATGGCAGGTGTCGTGCACATCAAAAACAGGCAAAGCAACCAATTAATATTATTCAACATACCCTAGCTTTTTACAGAACATATTCCGATGTAACCCCCTTTGTAATCATTAACATTTTCATAAGTAACTGTAATTTAATGACATTTTTTTTTCTCAGTAACGGTAATGGATTACAGTTACATTTACTTTGTACTTAACTCAAGTAACACCATTACATATAACTAGTTACTCCCCAACACTATGAGAAGAGCAACAGAACATGAATTAAACACAGTCGAGAATGAATCAGTCTGTATTTTGTATCAAAGTCACATTTTGTATCAAACATACATTTTCAACGTGGAATGTCATATGAGGAAAAACGGTTTTCATCAGTGCATTATTTTCAATACACAAGCAGGTCACTTCAATTAATATGGACTTCATAATTAAATGGTTTGAACCATACTGTGCTTTAAATTACTTGGATTTAATTAAATTTAAACCCTAATTTAAGGTAAAAGAGACAACAGTGTGCGAGCCTCACAATCAATTTTACATTTTACATCAAAATTCTATTCCACATCTTTTAACGCTACCCTTGTTCAAGCGTGAATCAACATAGTGGGTTTGTTTCTAAGTCTGACTCAGATTTCTGACTGTTAAAAACATCTGGGTCAAAAAAAGACGTACTCATTCCCAGGCCAATGCAAATACACACACTCTGGACAAGAGGTTGTACAAAAATAGCACTGCTCTTCATTGACAATACATGAATGTGCCTGTAATGTTCTAAATAAGCCTGTCCTGAAGCTGGAAATAGATCATTCACAGGTGTTTAGGCTATACTTCAAACCATCATTTATATCATGTTGAAGATTTGAACCAAGCTGGGCAGCTTTTAGTGCATACAGCACAGACATCCAAAGGAAAAGTCGGGCACAAAATAAACCGAAACAATGAGACTTGCACTTGTATATGAAGAAAAACAGGAGCTGCATTTAATTCTCACATCTTCAGTCCCTTCTTCTTCAATTCCGCTTTGGCTTCCTTTATTTGCCCTTGCAGCTCCTTGGCTGCGTCCTCACAGTCATTAAATGTGGCCACACGGTAGCCGACAGTTGCCAGTGAATAACATCCGAACGCCACCAGCAGATACACAGGCATCGGCCACGCCAGCTCTCTATACTGGGGAGGCAGCTGCAAATCCAGAAGGTCAAAGGTAACGAGTCCCCATGCCATGCCTATCAGCGAACAACCAAGAAGCCACTCCAGGAGCTTGGTCATGGTTCAGAGGATTGTGGGATAGAGGAGGGCAAAATTATAACCGAAGAATCCACCTATGAGGATAAATATGCTTCTATTAGAGAGTACTGTTTAACATGTGTATTATTTTTAGATGACACACAGTTTTTCTTTAATGATTTCAAAGTGGGCATTTAGATTTGGCTATACTTTCAACGCTGTATGAATGTTTCACATTAAAAAATAAAAATATAACATTACTTTATAATATGCTAATATTACATTAATTACCTAACCCATTTCTTCCAGTGCATTCGATTAAAACTGAAAGTAAAAATTTGTATGGCTAGTGTTTGAGACATCAGATTCGGAAATCGGAAGATAACGAAATAAATAGTACTGGACAACCATGAAATACACTGGCGTTATTTACAAATGCACACTCACTCGAATTGAACAGCTAGCATAAATGCTAATGATTACAATGATGAAATCTGACAGCCAACGCAACACAGAGGTAATCTTTTAACTTAATAACAATTATCAGCTCCTGAACATTAAATAAGTACAGTGAAAATGCACTAACAATATACAAATAAACTCTCTCACCCGCTATCCAAAGCCAGCTCACCACTTTCAAAATAACGCACGTTGATGACGTAGGTGCCGAAAAGCATTATGGAACAAGTAGTTTCTCAGATCATGCACTACTGGACCATATTCGACTAATTTAAACCCATGTTTCAGTAGTTTTTATAACTGTATGTTTATCTCTTAAATATTAAATGAAAGAAAAAGAAAAAAATCCAACGTTTATTTCATTTTTTTTTTTTTTTTTTGTACAGTTAAATTTGTTAAATTTGAAACCGTTTTTGGAGTTTAGGAAATGGCATTTATTTATTTATTTTATTTATAAATTTAATCATTTCGTTAGTTAGTTAGTTAGTTAGTTAGTTAGTTAGTTAGTTAGTTAGTTAGTTAGATAACCTTAAAATAGCCTACTTACATGCAAGTACATCATGAGTAAACTATACGGAAAGTTACGACATAAATTCGTCTTAATTACGCAGTAGGCTACTTTCAGGGCTGTGATATTTGCGTTACCAAAATATCTTAATTTGTGTTCCGAAGACGAACGAACGTCTCACGGGTTTGTAACGACACAAGGGTGAGTAATTAATGACAGATTTTTCCTTTTTGTGTGAACTATCCCTTTAAACCACGTTTTCCTCAAGTGGGATGCACGGGTTTATCTGCATCCCTGGCAGGAGATGAAACGCCTGCGCGGTATCAGGCTGAAGCTGTGTTCGTCCGTGTCTCTCTGGCTGTTGGCGCCGTTCAGTGTCTTGTGGATGTCATCCGCCCATTCAGCAACGAGAACAGAATCGAGTCCATGACCCATCACACCTCCTCACCAGCCAACAGGGTATAAACATCACTCACAGACAGCACTGCGGCTCCTGAAAAACATCACCCTCACAGCAAACGCGAGGTTATTCTTAGTGATGTTTACACGTGTCAGCGACTGCTTCTTTCAACACTGCAAGTTCTTGTAAAAAAGAAATGTAGCCAAATATGTCATTTGTGTGGGGGGTTGGCACCTTTGAGTCAACTGTTTTGTTCAGCACTACCTTGATTTCATTAAAACTATTATTACCAAATATTTAAGAGCATAAATGATTATGCAAATAAAAGTAAATGTGGAAAAATTCATGCAACATGCATGCACTATATGCTATCAATTTGTACTTCTACCCAGTAACGTATGATAATGTCACATCTATCTATCTATCTATCTATCTATCTATCTATCTGTCTGTCTGTCTGTCTGTCTGTCTGTCTGTCTGTCTGTCTGTCTGTCTGTCTGTCTGTCTGTCTTTGGGGGCCGTAAGGGCTGTGATTCTTTTCGTAATCTGTGTGATTCTTTGCTGCCTGGGTGTTTGCGTAGGAGTACGTGTTCAGTGAGCAGAACATACACGAAGCACAGTGGGAAAAAGCAAGTTGGCCGTTCACAGTGTTCGAGACTGCCAGTCCCCAGTTCTCCAGCAGGAAAGCTGTGATCCAGCAGAGAGCAGTTGGCAGACACAATAGAACAGGCTGCACTGAGACAGAGGGGGTGATGGAGGGAACGAGGGTGTGAGGAGGACAACACAGAGAACTTAAGAATAAGATAAAGGTCGAAAGAGAAAAGAGGGATTCAGGGACAAGACTCTTAAAAACATTTTTTTTCTAATTGGAAACTTTGTTTTCAGATTGTGGAAGCTTTGGTGGAATGACAGAGAGAAAGTATAGAAATAGTGCAGACTGGCAGCAGAAACAGAATGCGAGGAGGGGCTGTTGGGTTTGGTGGGGAGATCTACAGGTGCAGACTGGTCAGCCGTTGACCTTAATGGTGCATTAAATCCAGATGCTTAAATAGCTTACATGCTTAAACTCAGGTCCCCTGCCACCACCCAGAGAGAAGAGATCTGCACTGTGTGTGTGTGTGTGTGTGTGTGTGTGTGTGTGTGTGTGTGTGTGTGTGTGTGTGTGTGTGTGTGTGTGTGTGTGTGTCGCCAGTGGTGGAAAATGTCCTTGAAATGATCACTGTTAATCCAAGCAACAGTAACTAAGCAGGATGTAGGATCACTGGAGGCCTGATGTGTAAAGACAATGTTTCTAGGAGGAGGCAAAGAGAAAGAAAAAGAAGATACAAGTGAAAATTCATTTATGGTTTGAAAGGAGAAAGCATTGTAGACACTCCATGGCTCCAAAGTGAGCCTTTATAGATGAGGCAGACAAAATATGATTTAAAGGGAACAATTGCAGATAAGTGTGTTTTTGAGAGCGAGAGAGAAAGAGAGGGAGGGAGGAAGACAATAGTGCCTGGCTAACAAACAGGAACCCTCTGTTTCCTGTGCCTGAGTGAGATCTCATCTCGGTTTATACTCTCTCTCTCACACACACACACACACAACCACACACACCGAGAGTCTGACCATGAGTTCATGAAATGACATTGTTTTGTTGTACAAATTCCATGAAGCAATTATGTTATCTATTAAAGGCCAATATAATGCATCACATTAGTGGTGCTCTCTGATGCACCTCTACAGTATTTCTCATCGGATTAGGGATTTGTACACACCTGAACTAAAAGTATTAAAGTCAATTATAATTTTTTTCTCTTTGCATTGACATGAACTGATAAATCATTTAAAAGTAGCATCACTTTTGATTTCATTCATGATGTTGACTACATTTTGGAGCACAATTTGTCACCATTTGCTAAAAGAAACACTCAGAAAACCTTAGCAAGCAAAAGACCTGAGGTCCACCCTAATGACGGCGAGTTTTGTATGGTCAAATACTTCTCCGATTTTCTTTATAAATATGAAAATCACTTATTATGTTTGGCTGATGTTCTTAAATATTTGAACTGATCTAACATACACAGATGTGATTTTGACGGAATGTATCTACGCGTTTCAGAGTCGACCTGTCTGGATCTGTCATCATTTTGCAGTATCTGTGTATGTTGGAGGAACGGTCCCATCATTCTTGTCTTCATATGGAAACCTTTCCTCGGTTATAGGCTCAGTCCCGGCCAAATCCTGACACGGACAGTCAAGATGTCTCGGTGACTTAGCAGTGTGTTTTTGATCATTGCTTTGATCTCCTGCACTGGGTTTTTGTAGGCATTTTGTTGATAATTCTTCATACAAGTCAAACGCTTCATTAATGAAGACAACTGAGCAAGGGACAGCTGGACTATTCACAGAATATTCACAGAAATATAAACAGCATCAATTCTAACCTGACATTCTGTGCCTGAATACAAAGTGAGAAGGTGTATGAGAGTGTAAGCAAGGGATCTGTGCCCTTCCTGTCAAAGTCCACCTGTTTCTGCTTCTGCCGTGGAAAAAGACCAGAGAGACACAAAGGATGGAAAGAAAGACATATGGAAACAGGAATGTGCTTTTCTCAATCTCCTGTCCGCAGTTCTCTGGTCTATTTTAGAACCCCTCCATGCATCTGTTTCTGCACTAGTACAATATTTGTACATCGTTAGCAAAAGTGAACATTATGGGGTGAATGTTTTGTCTTGTATAAATAATATATATAAGAATGGTTTCTGAAAGATCATGTCACACTGAAGACTTCTTTCAAAACCATTAAATAAATAAAACAAGACAAACAAGCAAAAAAAGACAAAAATATTTAAAGAAATGTAATAAAGAAAATTACAGAAAATTATAATAAAATAAAATGAAACACATAGCTAGAATGAATCATAAGACATTTCCCATGAAGATGATGGACTTTTAAAAAAGCAGGAAATACTACTCTCAGTTCCTGGCCGACTCATTTTCAACACTGTAAAAAATAAAAGCAGATTTTCTCCCAGGACATTATCCAGTAATTTTACAGAAATCTCCATTAACCCTAAAACACAATGCAATGCGTAATTCAAAATACATGTAAAACACCTGTAAAAAAAACAATACGGAACCAATTACTTGGTTAGCATTTGCCTTAGCCTGTGCAGTGTGCTTTCAGAAACCCTCCACCTTCCCCAGCTCCACCTGCATAGATCTGCTACGAGTAATTCATACGCTAAATTGTACAGCAGCATATCTTACTTTCTCACAGCAGTCTGTCATGTATGTATTTACAGTAGCCTTCATATTACTTCATATTAATACAGTACATTGTGCCCTATTTTTACAGACTTTTTTTACATTGTACTTTACGATTGGCTCATCACCTGAAAGCTGCTCTGCTAAGGCAAATGCTAACCAAGTATTTGGTTCCTTATTGATTTTTTACAGAAATAAATCACCAATCTCAGCAATATTGTTTGTGTCTGCTCTTTGAACTACTTAAAACATCTTTTTATGAAAGCTTGATTTTACCTTTGTTAGATTTCTAAGACTATAAGAGTTGTGGTACCAGTGGCTCTCCAAACCAAAATCATTTTCTTTTATTTTTTTTATTTTATTTTTTTTCCATTAAAAATAGCCAAAGCTTTAATAGCTTTTAGAGCTCCAGTCTGTTGAACTGAGTTTACATTGAATTGATAAAGTATAAACATATGTAAATGTTTGGTGTTTCAAATGTTGTGTATCTTCACAGTGCATTGTTTCACATTCAGACAAATACTGCATTCAGGGACTTTTGGAGACTCTTATTGTTCTTATTGTTTGTTTTTGGTGAAACTGAGGTCAATACTAACAGTATAATGCCAGCCCACTGACATTATGTTTTAAGTATGCTATACATATCTGCATCTGTATATAACTCTAAGAATGGCCAACATCTCTAAACCTCTGTTTGAAATTGCATTGACATTGAAACTTCAGTTATGAAGTACAACTATTCAGATATGAGTTAGCTTTAGTAGCCTATATTAAAAATCGATCACTTCACATATTGTGCTCTCTATTGTAAGCTATTGTCACTCCATAAGAACTACATAAGCAAAAGTCATTCTGCTATACTGTAAAAACTGGTGTACTTGCCTACTAAATCTGTCAGTTTAAAGTATGAAACTTTTGTTTAGAAACTTGGAAATGCTTTGAAGTCACAAATGTTTCAAATTTGCATCATTCTGACCTAAATAAAAAATGATATGAAAGCCTATGTTTCCATACTTGATCTCTGTAGTCCCAGACTGTCACTTGAACATGTAAAATGCCCCAGAGAGCAGTTTTATTTTGTTATTGAATATAACTCGATATGACAGCATGTCTATTGAGCACTCTTTTCTTCGGGTCATTTCACGCAGAGGGAACAAATCTACCTATATGACATACATTGTGACAGGCAACGCCCAGGGCTCGTACAAATCCTTTTATTAAAAATAAAATCTCTTGTTAGATACTTTAGGCCAATCAACTGAACGGAGTCCATTAGTTAGCAGCTCTGTGAGAGCTTGTAGTCATGCCAGGTCTCTGCTCCCTCTCATAACTCATGCCATGTCTGTGTGGTCCAGGGTTATTATGAAGCCTGCTGTTATAAAACAATAAACTGGACACTGTCATATTTATTTTAGCAAGGACAATTCTGGCCCATCCACTTGTTTTGACTGGCACTGAGGTCTCGCCATCTCAGAAAGTGATGTTAAAATGGAAAAGGCAAATTGGGAAAATATGTTCAACAGAAGTGAAATGGAATGAAAGGAAAAAATCCTTGAACAAAACGTATTCGGGAAAATATGCTAGTCTGAAATTTCAATGTGCTGGGTAGTGTTTGGCCATTTGAAAACAACAATTACAATTGTATATTTTCATTTGGACTTTATTTTTATCCACACCACACACACATATATATAAGCGTTTATATATATAAGCTTTTCAAAAGCTTGACTTAATTTACACACATTGACATTTGCATACATTCATCAATATCATATATATAAATATATATAATATTAATATATCATGCATGTTTGTATTATTTTTAATAATATAAATAAAAATATTTTGTTTAGAATATAGATATGTTTGTTATGTTTAGAAATGAAAACTTTCAAAAGTCTATACATGTTTTGCATGCTTTTAGCACATTTTAGCTGAAAGCATTGTTACAGTCATTGACACATCAGGACGTATCCCACATCAACTGCTTGTACAGTTAGCTTGCTACCCAAACACAAAGTGACAGCATGCATAAACATAAAGTGTACCAAAAACCCATAATGCCTGGCCTGCCTTTCATGCTCTTTTTAATTACATCTATTGACATCATATTTAATTGGCTCATGCTGAGCGTACAGTTATTTCTAGCGTCAGTTAGTGCATGGGACCGCAACAGACATCGGTTTTAATGAGCTAATAGGACGGACCGTAGTGACCATGGGAGTTCACCATTGCTGTGCATTGAGACCGAAACAAGCCTGCCACAAAGAAGATGGGGGTTTTGAAATTTGTCTTACGATGGGATTTGATTGGTTGACAGTTGCAATTAGTGTTTGTTTTGGTGCTGTGACCCAGTTTTGAACCATGTTGATGCCCTCTGATGAACTGATTAAAAACAAACATATATACGGTATAACATAACATAAGATTTATGGTGAGTTGATATAAAAAGTTGAATAAATGGAGTCAGTTTGTGTCTTCAGCAGTGAGGTCATAACCAGTCTCTGTAAACATTAGTGACAGCACTGAGTGTACGTTTGAGCTAGCGGTTCATCTCTGCAGAACAAAAGCATCTGTGTGTCTTTATGGGACGAAGGATGGAAAAAGGTCAGCGGAGTCTAAGTAGACATTCTTCGTCACGGTAAAAATGTGTTTATGGAAATAAATAAATTATTGATGGTTTATTGTTCAAGCTGTCAAAAAAAATGTTCGCCAAAAATGAAACTCTCATGTCACTCCAAACCTTTAATTTACTTTTTCTTTGGCTTGTTTTTTTATTTTGAGTTGCATCCCTTTGTTCACCCTGTAGATGTTCTTCTCGTTCTACGCTTCTCTACCTCTCGTCTTCTTGCATCTGTCAACCTTTGACCTTTAACCCTACAGAAGTGTCATGGAGGAGAAAAGAAGCATGTGTTGACCGTGAAACAGATACCATCACTATTTTCTCTCTCTCTTATTTTCTCTCCTATATAAAGGTCAACTGTTCTGACCTTTCCAGCTTCATATTATCACTGTCTCCATCTGCTTTCTATCTCTCTCCTGATGTTTATCTGTCTCACTCTGTCATTTCGTCCTTCTCTCCCCCCATATGTGCAGATGACAGTGTGCCCTCAATGTTTACTTGTTTATCTCTTTTTGTTACATCTCTTTTTGTGTTTCTGTCCCTGATTCATTCTGTCTCTTAGTGACCATTCAGTGTAGTGATGTATGCACAGCTGTTCTTGACAGAGCGCTAGAAAAACATGTGTTTTCTTTACAAACCCCCTGTTGACTGTGTCTCGCCTTGCCTTTTTGCTTTTTATGGGATCTGGAATTTTTACAGCCACGGTGCGTTTGACAAGTGTTCAGAATAATGCTGAAATTGTCAAATTCGTCAAACATAATAAATTGTACAAATGCCGAAAATCTAGTATCCAGGTATGAGTGCAGCTGGTTTACATTTTTAAACAATATTGCTAGTTGGCTAATTACATTTCTAAAACATATCTCATCTGGACTTACCTATTTGCCTATACGTACGTGTGCGCGTGTGTGTGCGCGTGTGTGTGCGCGTGTGTGGTGTGTGTGTGTGTGTATACCAGTTTCATCCAGTGGTGTAAAATAACAGGAATCGTTCAGTAGTGTTCGACTGCTAACTGCATAAGAATATTATTCCTGTTATTTTACACCATGGGAACAGTGTTAACCTGCTCACTGTGAGTTATGGGCCCACATTAGACATCTGTCTGAGGTTACACCTTTACTCCATCAGCAACTACAATCCATTATGACCGACTATTCAGCTAAACGCATATAGGTAAAAAGAAATGCAAAAAAAGTATATAAATGATTCAAATAATCAATGCCTCAACGTGTCTCTTTCAACTTGTCAATAGGTTTACATTGAATTCTTCAAAGAAGTCTTGACATGGGAAATCAAATACATTTGCATAAGACTGCCTCCAGAGCAAGACACCAACGAATAGTTAACATCATTGCACCATAGGCCCCGCCCACTAGCATCCAGTCGTTTAATGGCTGTCTACACTAGATGTGAGTGTCGCGTCAAAAGCAAATAAAACCCATTTTCATCACTGATGCTGTCTACAATGCTTTGTCTGTAAATGAAGGTTTTATATGGATAATGTTTTCAATACACTTAAGTCACATGCAATAGCGGTGGGCGTTGATTTCCAATGCAATGATGACGTTAGCCAATCATATCAGTGGCCTCTGACAAGCCTTAAAAATAGATCATTTCAGACAGGTTCAGAATGAGGGTTGAAAATAATACTTTTTTCATATATGTATTTGTTTTGTGTGCAAAAAATGTAATTAACATGCTGCCTCAAGGAACATATTAAAATAATACCAAAAAAAATCAATGTCATGACCCCTTTAACTCAATGCTATACAGCTGATAAAGGTTTATTAGGGAACCAAGCTAAAAATAAAACAGATGCACAGTTGAGACATCATTTCAAAACGTGATGCTTCCAGATGTGATCCAAGACATTTGAAACGAAATGGAAATACCGAACAGATGCTGGTCAAGATCCATAGGGATGCATTATACTGTATATTTGAGATGATGTGAAACTTGCTTTTGCTAGAGTCTACCTTAGACAGCGAATCAACAGGTGGTTGGCATAACTGAATATATGACTAACATATTCCCATTAAATCTGGTTCTGTTGGCTCAGAATGTTTGCTAAAGCCACTAGTGAATTTGATAAGTATTGCGATGCTGGATTGTGCTTCTGGTCTACTGAATACTCCTCAAGTTAGATACACACCTATTTATAAACCCTGATTCATCGTTGTGATATTCACATTAAGGATAGTGAACAAACCTTTATAATTACAATGCATTTTATAACCAAATTCTTTCAATTTGTGAATTTGAAATTGCTAAACGCGCTGATTTGTGGTGAGTGGTGACTTCTTTTCAGACAAAGAACAAGAGAGACTTCAAATCAATGATTGATGCTTCATATGTGAATGTGAAAACAAGGTTAAGGTGGACCCTGCAGCATGCTTTTAACATTCATGCTGTATCCAGACATGCTCATTTTCAGATGTCTGAAATGGCTTACTCAGAGGAGAGAACACCTGGAAGGCGCGACACTGGTATACTCGACTTCTTTCCTATAGTATATGATGTAAAATTGATGAAAAACCATATGGGTCACTTATGATGCAGAACCAAACAGGTGCTCTTTGAAAATGAGTTTCATATGATGTGCTGTCTGGCTAATTCACTGGCAATTAGTCGCTCATCTGTTATTCTAATATTAGCGTACAATGAAATGGTTTTCCACAGGATGGAGCGGGGCGGATTACATTTGCACACAGTTAGGCCAAACGTAAAATGTGGTGCAAGTTTGAACAAACGGGATGTTTCTATCGAGGTCAGCTACACTTAGTCTTGCTCAGACCACTGAAAACCTGCCCCGGCAATGATCCTCAAAAGCTTCTATTTATCTGTGGGGATTTACTAATAGCGGGACAGATGGGATTGCTGCAGGGGAGGGTGAAGAGTCGAAGCAGTTAACCGTGGGCGATCCCTCCACTCCAGCGCTCTGCCCGGAGAGGATCCATATGGAGACAGGAGAGTATTAGTGTAACGCTCATGTATACAGAGGGGGAAGGGAGTCGGGCGATAGCTTTACTTCTCAAATTTGATCAAGTTATGAAACGGGTTGATTTTGTTCACCCTGATTCTCGTTTTATTTGGGACAAGGGTCTTGCGAGTTCATTTTATTGCACTTTTCTAATGCTTACTTTCCAGTGGTTATTGTGCCGAAATGGCTTATGTTGATTGCTAGTGGCTTTAAAAGATGAAACATGCAGATTTTGGAAAGGTTTTCAGTTGCCATGCTTAGGTTATAGGGGAAACCAGGGGCAAGTTGGCACACTTTTTACTACAGTGAATATTACTACGGATAAAAAAAAAAAAAATCAATATCTGTATGGACAAAACCCTTAAAGTCTTTTTTAGGTTTATTTTTTAAAGTCAATTTCTGTGTAGAGAGCAAATTTAAAGTGTTGGCTACAAAAAATGGCTACTATTTCCCAGTAAAAAGCAAAAACAAAAGTTTTTAGGTTTTACTACAGTGAATATTCCTAGGGATAATATATATATATTATATATATATATATATATATATATATATATATATATATATATATATATATATATATATATATATGGGCAAAAACCTTAAAGTCTTGAATATAGAAGCAGCATTATTGCTGAGGGAAAAAAACATAGTTTATTTAACACACACTGAGAATTTCTGACAAAATGCCCAGTTTTAGTTTTAATAGAGTTTTGATTTGTCTTTGAAAACAACACACAAAGATATATCTAGATAAAAAAAAACTTTTGTGTAATTGGATTTTTTACCTTTTTAGTTAGTTTAGTAGTAAATATCCTTGCTATTTATTTTTACAAATTACTTTTTTTTTTTTTGAAAAGCGAAAAGTTTGACAACTCTTTGATGTGATTTTGTATGAAGCAGTTCTGAATACATAAGTACAGCCGGGGCTATTATCACACATGTACTTTACAGTGAATAATCTTAAGATTTTTTTAAGTACATTTTCTAAAAAATCTTGGCTATGGAAAAAGCATTAATGCTGAGGACAAAAATACAGTTTATTTAAAATCCCCCAGTAGTCGATCATTTTATCCATAAATTTTTTTTTAAATCCTTAAAAATTATTCATGCCTTAAAATAGCTTGAATGCAACTCTACACCCTTGCCTCATTTAGTAAACGAGGACCATGAATATGCTAATTAGCCCCGCCCCCACTCAGTCACACCAGCTCAGAGATCCACTCGGCCAACTTACTGAGGAAAACCCTGTACAATGGTATCACTCTTTACAACGTCGGACACATAAAGGTAATTAATATGATTAGCCTTTTGCTTGACAATGCTATCAAACAGCTAATATGTTGCTATGCTAATGTTACACAAACCATGTTCCCATTCGCATCTCAGTGAGAGGTTCAGGCAGCTACCTTCTAACAATCATCAGAAACGCTTTGTTTGAACAACTCATAACGTCAATGGAGAAAGGCATAGTTCATCATAATATCGTAATATACATCATCCCGCTATATTGATAAATCTACCTGATTTTTCATATCATCAGAAAAACATACCGGGATAACCTGGCATCTCTCGAGACTTCCCATGCTTGTTAGTTGTTAATAGGCTTGTTTGAGATGCGCAGAGTGAAAAAAGCGCAGGCAAGCCGGACAGATAGCTCTTCTCGCAGTGGATCTAACACCTGTGAGATCAAAGGCGGATATCGCGGGATTCACACTCGTGCACGGTGTTAATAATAAACTGGATGTAATTTAAGTTTTGTTGCTTGAATATGTTTTTTGTTGCTTTGGGGATATCCACACATAATTTATACACATAAAACATGATATCAGAGTTTTAAAATCAAACATTTTAAAAGAGAACAACACATCACGGTTGTTTAAACCAATGAGCATTAACCTGTGCCGTCAGCAAGTCGTTTCCCATCATGCTTTTGATCAGCGCAGTCGGTAGAGAGCAACTGCGCGCGACTGCAGAATCCGACACGTGCGCCTTTCGGTCGCGAGAGTTTTTTGACACGCGTCAGCATGACATCAGAGCACGGCGGACCGCACTCGGACACATTTCTAACCTTTATGCATCTCGCGCTGATCACCGGTGATCAGTTCTGCGCAGATTTTGCTCATCTCAAACAAGCCTAGCGATATGCTAAAGCCCGCCCGTACATTGATTTGATTTGATTGGTTACAAGGTAGTTTGTGACGTCAGAAACACCAGTGATTTCAAATCGCGTTTATGCAGCTCTGCGCAGACCGATAGGTGGCTGGCTTGAAGCAGTGCATGCCGGTTAGAAATTTTTGAGACAGCACCGACGCCACGTGACTGTGAAATATGACATGAAAAAACCTCGAGAGCGATTCAAGAGCAGTCGGAGGACTCAGTCAGCGCAGCTTCTCCAGAGAGGCTGCACCAGCGCTGATGATGACACAGCTGTTCTACGATTGGCCGAATCAACCGCATGACTACGATTTTCGTGTTTATTCAAAATGTTGTTTATATGTTTATTTTTTTGTTTCGTGTTTATTCTCACACCTTCAGTTCCACTTATGCTCACAAATCTGTTTTTATAACAGTAAAATCTCTTTTCATATAGTCGCAATGTTATATTGTGTCATGTTTATCAAAATAAAACTGATTTAAAAAAAAGTAGACTCAACTACATTGGTATTTAAATTGTATTGGCTTATGTTGAACTTTATTCTTGTACAAACAGGCACTGTATTAAGCAGTACATGCCGGGTATTAAATGGAAACATATCTGAAATGTCTGTGTATTTGACAAATATTTTATTTCTTTCACTTCAGCTGTGCTGCAAACACCATGTGAGCGGTCACTACGGGAAGCAGAAAGTGTCCGATTTCGAAGTCACATCTCTGTGTTCAGCTCCTGCACGCGGCAACTCTCGCCGACCGGTTACATCCAGCCGCAGCCGATATCGATACCCCTTTTCTTTGGTCTGACGTTGTTTTAAAGAGAAAATGCTCAGCAATGGTGTCTTATGAATTTGCACATGGTTTGTCTTAAAGCACATTAAAAACACCACAAAGACATATAAACAACATTAAAAGCTTGGTTTTCACCACAAGGGGATTTTAACACACCTTTGGAGTCTGTGACAACATGCCCCAATAGTTTTAATAGAATTGTGAACTAGGTAAAAAAAAAAAAAAAAAACTTTTGCCTTCAACCTTTATAGTTACTAAGATTTTTCTATTTATTATATCAAATTACTTTTGTTGAAAAGCGAACAGTTTGACAGCTCTTTGAAATTACTATTTTGTACAAAGCATTTTTAGATACATCTGCAAACTCCATGAAACTCAATCCTAAAATTAGTCAATAGACATTGCGGTGAAAAAAAAAAAAAAAAGAAATTATGAGTGTGCAGTGGTCTGTCCAAAGTCTTTACCCTACAATAACGGAGTATCACCACTGTCTAGCCCTCCCTTCCAGTCTAGTCAGCTAGAGACTTGACGCAGATGGCAACAGCCAGGGTAGACCTACAACAGCTGGTAAAGTCTATAAGCTTGTAACAAAATGGATCAACGGGCGCAGCAATACGACAAGCCACCGAGACTACGGTCGGACGCTTTACGGATATTTTAGTCTGTGGTGCTTCGAGAAATGACTGGTCTTATTAAACGAAAATCACAGAAGGTTAAGCAGCTGCAAAGCTTCTGAGGTATTTAAAATCCCCCCCCCCCCCCCCCCCCCCCCCGACTGTGCATAAGACTTCCTGGTATGGATTAGAGGCTGCAGCTACATGTGGTGTTGTGGCTACATACCTTCAGTCAGTCAAAACCCAATCTGGTGCTGAGTTTTCCCTCTCCCCAGGCCGAGAATCGCCAAAAGCAAAGTGGATGATGGAGAGAGGGAACAGAAAGGAGAGAAAGAAAGAGATCAATAAGAAGATAAAGTGAGCAAAACTTCGCTGGAGATGAATTGTGGAAAAATGGGGGAGACGGGATAGATCGGCGTTTAGATGAAAGCACAGAACACAGAGATGAAAGAAAAAGAAAATCAACCTATGACACACAATCTTTAAGAAATATCACCCTCAACTCTTATTGGGCCATCACACTCCCTAGAGCAGTGATTTCAGGGAGGGCCGAGAAGGTGTGTGTGTGTGCGAGAGAGAGAGAGAGAGAGAACGTATAGTCTTGGATTTCTCATCAGAAACATAAGCCAAATGAGAAATCTGTGCTTTTAAAACTTTACATTTCTGAAACATTACATTCCATGAGATGAAAACATTGGCTAACCCCTCATTTGGCTCATAGTCTGTCGAAGGCTGTCTAAGCTGAAACATACCTAACCACTCGACTTTCTGGTTTCTAACCAATATGGCAACAATTAAAGACATATGTGGATTTTCATATAAGAAGCTTTCTAAAGCAGCTTACACAGACATGCATATCTGCATAGTATCAAAACTTATTTGGCCTATTTGGTTCATTTGAATTCTAACCAATTTAATTTTGAAAGGAAAATAGGGTGCAGGTATCCAACCTGATCTCACGGGAAAACGTTACAAGGTGAATTCTGTATGATTTTGTACAATGTAAATAGTACAAAAACATACGATTGTTAAAAAATAGTATGCATGAAGGTCCGCACCCCTACACAAACCCGTCACCTGGGGCGCAAGCAGATCGTATCAAAAACGTTCAAATGAAATCATGCAAATTCATACGAATAGGCCATCATTCATCCAAATGAAAAATATTTAAGAATTGGCATGTAAATGTTGACATCATATCATATATATTATTTTCATTTTAAAAATTCATCACTATCATACATGTCCAGCATCCTCCTGAGGTGGCAGTGGAAGTAAGTCTCTCACTTTGTCTAAAATTGCATTTTTTGTCATTCAATATATGGCAATACTATATATGTATATATGTGTGCATATATGTATAGTTGTATGCAAACAGAATAAATACATTCACACATTCAAAAATCTGTCTGCAATTTTCTCTGGGTGGTTCAAGTCTTAAGGGTGGTCTTATCCTATCCTATCCTATCCGGACGGGATTCGATTTCAAAGAACCTGAGTTAGCCACAAAGTAATAATTTTCCAATTCTCTACCAAATGGAAAAACAGTCCATTTGTTCATGAATGGGCTACAGTGGTTGTTTTTGACTCAACTGGTTCATAAGTCATTTGTTAATGAAGCTGACTGACTTGATCGCTCTATATGCTTGATCAAAATAAAAAAAAAGTGCAATGCGAAAGCCTTCTATATTTTGTAGATATAGATGTGACCTGAATTCCTTTGTTAGCTAAAAGATTGAATATATGGAGGCATTTGCAACAGTCCAAGTCTAATCCACCTTGCAAGAGACGTGACACTCACATACAGTATATTTGAAGAAACTGCTGCCCCCAGCTGATCAAAAAACAGTAATACACCATTAGTTCTGAGTATATTCTATGAGATATGTGATATTAAGAATAGAATCAGCTTCATTTTCAGAGAATTATTTATTACCATCTGGCAAAAGCCACCATTCTCTCCAGCAAGATTCAAACTACACTCTAAAGCTTTAAACTGGACTGAAATCAAGCACATGATTCAGACTCTTAAAAAATAGTTCTCTACAGGATCGTATAAGGTGATTTATAATGGTGGGGTTAGTGCATCACAAACACATAAACTTTTAATCACATAAATATTGAGTAAAGCAGTGCACTTCCAATCTATTGCATTGAAGATTTTCATTCTTAAGAATAAGCTTCACTTAATTCATTTAAGCTTTAAATATTTTCCAATTGTCCAATAGCATATGGGAATTCAAAACAACAATTTGTGTAAGCTACAAGGTGTGTGTCCTAACAAATTGCTCAGTCCTTTTATATACCGATTGCAGTCTAGAAGCCACACATTTCAACAAAACAAAATTCTTCGTAACTATCTAAGGCAAAACAGCAGCGAGAAGCATTTGGTCTGGCATTAGACGTATGTTGAGTAAATATCTTTGTAAATGCTCGAGTTGTCAGCTGAAAGAGTTTGACAGACCTGTCTTGACAGCATGGCTAGAGGTTGAAAGAGCAGATGTTTACGATAGTATTGTGGGTTATAAAACGAGGCCTTGTGTAACAGTCTGGAATTTCTACTCTGTTTGGAGCTTAATAAACAAAAGCACTTTAATACAAGGTATATTATATCACTATAATATACACAATGTGGGGGGAAATCTAGTATAAAAAAAAAACTTTGAGGCACATTTCCTACACAGAGAGATTGGTTGGGAAATACATACTTTTGCATATATATATTGTGTGTATATATAGGTGAATATGCACTTTAAAGTTTTCATGGGTATATATGTGGCATCACCAAATTCATAATTCAGTCGAAGAGGTTTATAGTTCAGCAAGCAGTGCAGCAATAAAGGCCTCTCAAAACAAAAAGAAAAATAATCAGAGGTCTATGTTGGGTGCAATTAAAAACAACCGTCTCTTAAAATCGAATTATAAAAACAATAATCAATCAGAGTTCAGTTCAGTTTGGTAACACGAGACTGAATGGTGACTCGTCTTACTGGGGTTTGATTTGCGTTGCGATTGGCTACTAGCTCCTGCAGCTGCAGAGCTCCGCCTCCAATGAAACAGAATGCAGGGCACACGGGGGCGGAGCAGTCCACAGGTCCCTCCCATAGTGGGCGGAGAGAGTGGGCATCGTAAAACGTGACACGGCCCTTCTCAAAGTCGAGACAAACCCCTAGCCTCGGAGGCAATGGATAGGTAACGCCGGTTGGCGAAGAAGGGCTGTTGCCATTAGTGAAGCCAGATTCTCTGCCGTGATGGGAGTTGGCGGAGGAGGGCAGGTAGATCTTGCCCATGCCCATTGTGAGGAAAGCGAAAGGAGGAGGGGAATCTGACGAATCCTCGGCTCCACTGTCATGGCCGCTGTCTGGATCATATCTTTCAGACAGAGAAGATGAGGTTAAAGTCAGCATGAAAAATGGTTGAAATCAAGTACCATTAATTTTCCACTTTAAATATGTGTTTCACTTGAAAATGCTATGCCTTTTTAGAGTTGATTTGAAACTTGGTGGAAACACTGTATATAGTAAAGATCAGGGTTTTTTCAAACTGGGGTCCGGGGACTTCTCTGGGGCCACAAGGAAGTGATAGGGGGTCCGTGGAAATGTTTAGAGAGAAAAAAAAAAGATTTAAAAAGTAATGGATAATAAATAAATAATAATAAAAATATGAAAGTAAATTAAAATAAACAAAATAAATAATACACAGTATAGTACTACAGTGAGTAGCCGAAAAACATAAGAAACAAAATATTTTCCAAATAATATTTTACACATATTTATTAATTTCACAGTATAAATTGGGTATTTATACATAAAAATTCATAGCTCCCTTTTAAATTTTTGGATGGGAGTCACTCACATGAGATCATATTTGGGGGTCGGTGGCATCTAAAAGATTGAAAAGCTTTTACATTTTGTTGTGTATAAAGATATAAATAAGTGAAAGAATGGATATTTTTCATCATTTTGAATTCAGATATGTTTTTTTGGGTTTATTCTTTATAATGCTTTTCATTTCTATTGTAGTCATAATTTCAATAGTTTTGTTCATAATAAAACCAAAACTGAAGGTAATGGGTGTCAAATCTTAACATTAACATATCTACTTTCTCTTCTCATGTTTATTTTCTGTTCTCTCCCGTTGTTCATTTCGGAGATTTAGTACTTACCTTGGACTAGCCATGTCTTGAGGCAGATGAAACCACTCTTGAAGTTTAGACTCCAGGCCCACTCCAACCTGTAGAATATATATAGAAAAATCAGAGGGAAAAAGTGACTTAGAACGAGGTATGGGAGAGACGGTTAATATAGTTCTCCTTCGTTGCAGAACTTGCCTTGACCAGATATGAGCCTGGCTCCACTGAACATGCCCAATAGTGTCGGCCCTGCGTTATGGCCACGTCCCCCACGAGCAGATCAGCTGTCAGGTGACAGGAAGTGAGGGCGCGATCAGCGGCCTGCAGCAGGGACAGACCGGGCACACTGCGGGCACAACGCTGCTCCTTACTCACCACCAGTCTATCCGCGTGCAGACCCCAACGAGAGTCCAGGTAAAAATTCAACACTGCCGAAGAGGCAGAGGGAGACAACAGCGAGGGAATACGGGAGAAATTTTGAGGAGGATAGAAGAAGGGGGGAAAGAGGGACACAGAATTAAGGCACCAAATGGAGGGAGGTAAGAGTGGGTGGAAAAGGAAGAATATGGAATAGGAGATATATGCAAAAGGAGGACATAGCATAAAAACAGCAATCAGGAAAACAGTAAACAAGGAAAAAAGACATAGAAATGCTCTCTGGGAATAGCAGGGTGAAATCAAGACTGCAAAAAGGAGGAAGATTTGCGTTCCAGCAGACAGGCAGAGAAGAAAAAGTGAATTTCCCATTTTAATTCGTTTTAAAATGTAATTTATTGCTGTGATGGAAAAGCTGAATATTCAGCATCATTACTCCAGTCTTCAGTGTCACATGATCCTTCAAAATTCTTTCTAATATGCTGATTTGCTGCTCAAGTAACATTTCTTATTAGTATCAATGTTGAAAACAGTTATGCTGCTTAATAATTGTGAAAACTTCTATAATGAATAGAAAGTTCAAAAGAACAGCTTTTATATGCAATAGAAATCATATGTAACATTACAGATGTCCTAACAGTCACTTCGGTCTGTTGTTTTTTTTGTCCTTGCTGAATAAAAGTTATGTTTATTAATAATTCATTTATATAATATTTATTTTTAAACTTTTACTGTTCATGATGAAAATCTCGGCGATCTGTGTTTTTTTGTCGATTACCTCTGCTCGAGGCTTTTAACACAAGTACATTTGTTTAAAATAAGGACAAAATTGGGGAATTTCTTTTTTTATAATCTATTCTATAATATTAATAATTAGCTATAAACACTCAGAAGATAATGTTACTATTTTGTCGTGAACATCTGCCTTCTGTTTGGATGTTGCAAACCTTGGATTATTATTTTGTAACATGGGCCTCCATTTAATGTGTATATATTAATAAACATTACACAGCATTAAAGTTAGCTTGTGGCCACATTTACAAAGCAGATGGGTCAACATTCACATCAGATCAACATATTCCACTACATCGAGGGTTTTGGGTGGAAAATAAACATACTGGTGGATTAAAGAATAAATGGCTCAAATAATAAAAACATGAGGGAAATATAAATAAGAATAAAGATACAATAACAGAAAGAGTTTTAAGGGCTATAAAAAGGGAACGGGGAAGGTGGCAGTATAGAGCTGTTGTCAATAAAGCTGGGAAGCAAAACATGGAAAAACCAAAGATTGTAGAGACAAAGAGAGATGGGAATGGATAAAAAAGGAAAAAGATAAAGAGAATAGATGAGTAGATGAGTATCATTTGGGAATGAATTCTGTTTGTACTATGTCTTGTGTTGAAAACACTTTGTACCTGGAGCTGGTGGTGTGTGTAAATATACTTCCTCACTGTATTCTCCGAAGCCGGCCTTATTGCAGCCTCTCACCCTCAGCACATACACACTGTCCATCTCCAGCCTGTCAATCACAGCGCAGGTCCCGGTCACCTCCTCCAATCTCTGCCAGCCCCAGCGAGCGGCAGCCAATCCCCCGTGAATCCCTCCTCTTGCCCCGCCCCCTGGCACCACCCCACGCCGCCGGAACTCCACAGAGAAATGCCAGGCAGGAGAGGAGTCTTGAGGCAACCGCCAACAGAGGAACAGCTGGTCGTAGGCAAGGGTTCGCTGGGTGTCAATCACAGGAGCGAGAGGGGCTGATGGGATAGGTCACTTTCGGTTAGGGTTAGATTGAGTGACACTGCAGACTGTTTTCTGTCATTAAAATTTGTTCATTTAAAAAAATACAGAAAATTAAGATTCAGAAATCTGAAACTGCAGAGAGTAGCCAGTTAAGCAATGAGGTTTCATTACAAAGATAAAGTAAGAAATGATGTTTACTTAATTATTCAGTAAAATGATATGTTATAGCGAATATTATTATTACTTGTTCATCGTTGTGTCAGTGTTTTATTCGCTGACTTTAGCTAGCTTTTTTGCACGAAGAACAACATAGTGACGAAACGCGTTTGTCCATTCAGGGCTACTGTAGAAACATGTCGGCGCAAAATGGCTATTTCAACGTAAGGGGACCCGCGGTGTATGGAAAGAGAAATGGCTCATTCTAAGGTAATAAATACACAACGGTTCATTATGTAAGGTCTTTATACACCACTAAAAACATAGTTATGTATATGATATTGCATTTCTGTCAACAGATCCTCCTAAATATTACACAATGCACCTTAAAGGAAATCCCATAATAATTTAGCCCTGTTGTATCTATACATTTATGTGTCTGATTATTAGAGCTTTCCTACCCTGAATGAAGTTCAGGTCTGTGAGGAGTTTGAGCTCTCTGGAAACATCAAGCTGGAAGTGACGGAACGAGGGATCAGCAGAGAGAGAGAAACGCTGCATAGATTCAATAGACTGGGCCAATCTGAGAAAAAGAGAAATAATAGTCAGTGTTTTCACATTTTGGCAACAGACATCAGTAATATCAGCAAGCCGTCCCACCTGTTGTGTGTTAGTCTGGCTGAGTGCACAAAACTCGATGGGTCGTTTTCTTTGAGCAGCTCTTGAGTGAAAGCCATCAAGCCGGCGTGCTCCAATAGGCTGCGTTTTTCAGCCACCTGATTGGCCAAGGCCTCTGCCCTTCTCTGCCGCGAGCTTTCCAGAGCCTGAGCCAGCATTGTCTGTCGCTCGGTTAGCAACGCCATTATCTCCTTCACGCAGTGAGAGAGCTGCTCTTTGGCTGATACGTTGTTCACCTGCATTCATGCACACAGACAATAGCTCAGCGCATCAAACACATGCGGTCCTTTTGTGACAGAGATGGAAAAGGTGGGCGTACCTCAGTTTGAGTGACAGCATTCTCCAGTTGAGTGATCTGGGTCAACACCATGTCCTGATTGGACAGAATGTAGTTCAGCTCCTTGGTGATCTTGTCCTAGGGTTTGCAAAAACACAATGTAAATGATTTTCAACTTTCTCTTTATGAAATTAAGAGATTTATTTAATAATCTGACAAGATGTCGATATATTTAAACAAATATGCATGGAAAACCAAAAGTGTGTTTTATTCATGCATTGATAATCATTCATTTGGTACATTTACTGTCATCCCTGGAATGTTTTAGTGGCAAGAAAATGCAGAATCACATCACAATGCATTCCGTTTTTGTTCAGATTTTCAAAAGCTTTCAAAACATTTACTATTTCATTCTCAATGAATGATTCAATCATCAGGGCCTATAATTAACACTCGCCAAGCGCCAAATACAATCAAAAATTGGTGTTGGTGAGTATATGAAACAGTGTCAATCGCCAGTTTTATGAATTTTAACATAAAACTCTCACATCTTCTTGCGCTTGAACAGACAAACAAAATATGTCAAAATGGCCATCTTGGCAAGTATAATTGTAAACAACATAGACAGGTACTGTATGTCTTAACTGAACTTAAACAATTGAGAAATAAAACAGTATGTGCAACAGTATATAGGATCTGTGCATTAGCTCTTAAAGTGACAGCAGCCCAATATTCCTTCTCCTGTCTGTTTTTCATGTTAATCAAACAACAAAATATAAAGAACAATCACTCATTACAATTGACTGAATAACATTTGTAACTTTAATAAGGGTTAATCTGTTTCATGGCTGGCAAAAATATTTATGGCAGGTACATTTTCTCTAGTCATCGGCCATTGATAGGTGTGGCAAAAAGTTAGTTTTAGCCCCTGTCTATTATGTCCTTTAAATCTTGTACATATTGTAATCCTAAAGAAAAACCAGCCCTGTTAGAGTAAAAATACCTCACTACAGAAGGATCACCCACAATGGAGTGTGTTTGTTTACTGGTGATTTCCTGGCTTTCAAGAGTTTATAAACCATAGATCTAAGACATGCAATGAATAGAGTTGCACATCACAGCTAAGCAAACTGAACACTATTGTGCAAAATGTTTGTGAGAGGTAAACTCACCTGATCACATGACTTTTCTCCATTGATCTAGTTTTTTAAAGGTGCTCTTTACTCATGTACAATTAAAGTAACTTTGTGGTACTGCCATTAGGGGGCACTGTTGTTTCATAAAAAAATGGCAACTGAATATGATAGTCAGGGACACATTAAAATAGAGGTGAATTGAAAACATACCTTGAGACTCTGGTAGGCTTGGGTGACGGGCGCGATCTTGTGACCCGTATGGACTCGGCGCAGTTTACAAAGTGAACAAAGAAGCATCTGACAGGACTTACAATAAAACTGCAGCCTCTCCTGATCATGTTCTGGACATGTCAACACCTAGAGATATGGAAAGAAACTTTATGATGCACTATGGATCAAATTTGCATCTGTATATTTAGTTTGCAAATATTCTGTTTTGCTTGGTAATGCCTCATATTAGGGAAGTAACATGTCTTGCGAATGCAGTTTCATGTTCATGTCTTGCGAATGCAGTTTCATAGATCCTGGAACTCAAGGTATGAGAGGTAATCAGGTAGAAGCGTCTCACCTTTGGCCTGAAGTTCAGGGTGGGCTGAACGTGTTCGTGCTGGGCGCGGGGAGTCCCCCAGGGGTGGTAGAGTTTAAAGCACTCGTTACAGAAGCTGGCTCTGCAGTCTGAACAGCCTTTTGTGGCCTCCAGGGCCTGTGGGGGTTTACAGAACTGACACATCACAGCCACACTGCCCAGACTCACTGTGTGTCTGTACCTAGAGAAAGCAAGAGAAAGAGGCAGATTCTACAGTGAGCGTTTCTTTGTTTGCCTGTATGCGGTTTTATTCATGCAGATACAGTAATGACACTGGGTGAGTTGTGTACTAAAGATTCTATTTAAGATTACTAGGTCACTAATCAAATAAGTTTAAATGCTGAAATTCTATTCTATTCTATTTTATTATATATTTAAGATTAATAGGTCACTAATCATTAATCAAATAAGTAAATGAGTGTAAATGCTTAAATGATACTATATTTCATAACAAATATAATATTAATATGATATAATATTAAAATATACAAATAAATATTAGTACTTTATTAAATGTATTTAAAACTCTATTTAAAGGGATTGTACACCCCAAAAAAAACAGGTTTGGAACAACCTAAGGATGAGTAAATGACAAAATTTACATTTTTGGGTGAACTATCCCTTTAAGATTACTAGGTCACTAATCAAATAAATAAATAAATAAGTATAAATGCCTTAAATATACTATTATATTATATTAACATTTCATTACAGTTATGTAATATAATATAATATTGAATTGTGTATTAAAGATTATGTTTAAGATTACTAAATCACTAATCAAATAAGTAAATCAATATAAAAGTAAACTACTCAAATTAAATTAAATATATATTGTAGCCCATATCATATAATGCCCAGATATTATTATTATTGTCTTGATATTTGTCGGACATTTAGTGCATTTGCATCTATATTTTTATTTTTTCTGGATCACAACATTACCGGGAATATTTAAATGATAATTTACTATATTAATCTATTGCTTAAATTTATCATTGTACCTATACACATTACTATATCTATATACTTTCTTCTTTTTCTTCTTTTTTTTTTGTGCGTGCGTATATTTGTCTTTGCCTTTGTGTAACTTACTTTGTCGTGTTGTTAATTGCATGTTTTGTTCAGTTTAAAAGCAAAATAAAGAAAATAAATAAATAATTGCTGAAATAATATCATATTTCATTACAAACATTAGATATTTTATTACATTAAATATAATTTTTACTTGAATGTATTTGAATGTGTATTACCTTTCCACAATTCTCTCCAGTGTAAGGTTCCTCATGCACTCAGCCAATCCTCTCTCACCTAGTTCTACATCTCGCCCACAGGGGGCGCAAGGGAAAAGCATGAGAGGTGCAGGGCCTTCCTTTCGCCTGCGACCCGGGTATGTCCCAGAGCCTAAACACACACATACATACGGTGAGATAAACTGAATAACGTACACACAATGAAAAAACCTGAACAGCTGAATATATCATCCTGTTTTCATCGACTTTAAAGATGACGCATGTGGTTTCTTGTCTTTACGCACCTGAGCGCAACAGCCGGTCCACACGGTCAGACTTGGGCAAGGGTCTCCGCATCTGCCGCGGGGACCGCATGTTGGGGGTGGAAGCGGGCGAGTTGGGCTCCGGGGGGAGCTCGGGCTGGGGATACCCGCTCTGAACCAGCACCTCAGAGGCACACATGAGACACACGCTGTGCAGGCAGGGGAGTACAATTGGCTGCTTCACAATGTCCTTGCACACAGGACACTGCAATTCCAGCTCCATACTCTTCATATTGGACTGAAAAAGGAATAGAGAGGGGAAAAAAGGAGAAAGATGAGCAGGATTGGAAGAGATGGCAGGTGATGTGGATGTAATTGTAATGGTTATTATTAAAACATACATCAAAATAACAAACACAAGAACCGGAAACCAGGGAAATGAAACATGCACCATCTAAAGACATCCACTGCAAACAACTATTTAGAAGGAGCAAAGCTAACACGACGACACCTGAGGCCTGTTGCATGAAGCAGGTTTCAGTTGCTACCCAGGTAAGTTTGAGATTAGTTTGAGCAAACTGTTTTTTCAGGCTCAAGAAGGTATTTTAGCAGTGTTCATCACCATTTTAACTTACACTACACTGCAAACCTGCGCCGGAGCAAGTTTTATTCTGGGGTAGAGAACGCAAACCAAAACTGGACCAATTCCGAAACTCAGAGTTTGTTCATCTAAAGCTTCATGTAACAGGCCACTGGGAATAATCAGACTCATCAACATGGAAAACTACAATGAACTACAAACATGGCACTGAGGACAGGAAGTAATATAAAAGTCCTATGACCATGATAAAACATTTTTAGGATTGTTTGATGAATAGGAAGGTCAAAAGAACAGCATTTACTCTAAAAATAATTATTTTGTAACAATGCAAATGTCAGCTCTGATAGATTTAATGTGCCCATGCTGTATAAAAGATTACATTTCTTTCAAAACCCTTACTGACCCGACCCAAAGTTTAGAATGATAGTGTATGTCCAGGAATGTATTTGTTTGTTGTAATGGTGCAATCAGACTAATCAGAACCTTTCCAAATATTTTCTGAATATGCAATAATTTATGCAGAACAATGCAAAACTTGGCATACTTTATGTATAACAATCACAACATTATTTATCTAAGTACCATATACTCCTGGATCAACATTCCTAACCAGTCATAATAACCCTCAATGTCCTCCTAAAATCAGAGACAAATGGTTAACAGGAATGTTTCCCTAAACTTGTTATTTCAATAACCACGTATAAACTTTATTTTCTCAAAAATACAAACGTGTACATACATGTTGCTCAAATATTATTGCAGTAGCCCAGTTTGTGCTGAATACAGACTTTAGCCATTAATATGTTTATAAGCAACTGAAAAAAGCACAAATGTTAGAGCATGTCAAAACTTCTCCAGGGGCCCAAACCCCTTAAGACCCCAGAGTTTTAATTAATAATCATGAAAGCTCAAATGTGTTCCCTTCTGTTTACCTTTTCGTATTTGCTTGCTAAATTAAATTTGTCCAAACTTTAATTTAGAGTGAACTGTACACAATACATATTGTTGAATTTTAATATATTGTGCCACGTATATTGTTACACCCCTAAAAGCTTAGCAAAAACGCTACAAATTGTATCAGTATGTGAATTCTCGGGGATCAAACCTAGCTTCATGCTCTATGATAATAGTCCTTTCCATGATGACAAACTGAAAATTCAGAGCATGGTACAGCCAGATAATTGCTAAATATAGGTGCTGAAGTTATATTTAGGGCATAATTATTGATCTCCATGAAGAATTATGATGTCTCTGTTGCACACTGAAAGAGGCAGATAAAATGAGTAAAGAGACTAGATTCTCATGCTGTCTGTTTGGTGAGAGGGACATGCACACCTTTATAAATAGCTGTCTCTGGTGCACTGCTAGTCTGCAATGCTCTTTAAAAATGGATAGTGACCTGATGTTAATGATTTAAGCAGACAGCTGTGACATTGGAAGCTCTGTAAAGGCCACGTCAGCTTAGGAATGACCTTGTCCATCAGAAACATATTTTCTGATGACTGTTTGAAGACATGCTGAGCAACAGCATCACAAACGGATCTGCTCCAAACATGCACGTATACAGAATTTTCCTCTCCACAACCACATATAAAACATATTTGTATCAATTAGACATGTTACAAATTAGTTTGATCTCTAGGAACCACCATGACAAAGACATTCTTTAGTTTATTGATTCTGATAATCAAATTACCACAGTGCAAATACTACAATACAGCTGGTTATCACTCGTAAACTAGTAATTATTTAACCACTGACCTGACTCATACAATGGCAATGTCATCTTAAAATCAAGTATCTACCCGTATATATTTGCATTAGACAAACATTTGTCCTTTAAAACGTAATTTAAAATTTGCATGCGTTAGAAAGCCTTACAACAGCTATTGGCCTACGACACTATTAGGCTTCTTTATCATCACGCGGTCATTCAGCAATGTCAACAGGCCATATACGTCACTCCATCCCGCAATACGAAAGATTTAACGTGATTTTACTACAGTACAAAACAAACGCGACTGAGGTTTGCCCTACAGAGATGACTGTAATACTGTATAGTGCGGTTTGCTCGAGCTGTATTCGGCAGCGCCCTTACCTTCACCTGAAATCTGGGCGCCATTACGGGATGCTGCTGTCTTTACTTCATATGAGGGAGAGCACTGATGTCGCAAATCTGTGCGACTTTCTGTCATGCACATATTTTATTGCAATGAATGAAACCCCTACTTGCAGTTTCCTGCCAGGTAAATGCATCAGGCTAAATCAGGAAAACACCGCATGCCATCGAAGCATCCACATGCACGATGCGGATTGCGGAAACAAATCTTGAAAATGTACCGTTTATGTTCCGTTTCGTCGCAGTAGACCATCATATGTCAATGGGGAAATCTTCCGTTGGCCGCCATTGCCTCTTTCAGGTTGAAATGTGGGTTAGTAGGATGTCGCTACATCAGCACGCAACTGGAGATCCTTTCCAACGCGCTCTTCTCCTGCACGCATCCCGTTTCCGTGGCAACGAGCAAGTCCTCCATCAGCAGCGCGATTACTAATACCAGCTACCCCGGGACGGCCAATGACACAACTTAGATTTTGCGTTTCTTGGTATTATCAATGTATTTTAGTCAAACTGACAGTCTCTTCCAGTCGTTTTAAAACATCGGCATTGTAAAACACGAGCACGTGTAAAAAGTGAAACTGTGCAGATGTTACTTAAAGGGATAGTTCACTTAAAAATGAAACGTCTGTAATCATTTATATGGAAGTAAAATAATGCCAAATATTTTTTAAACAAAAAGCCTGTTGAATTGTACTACTTGAAAAAAAATATGCATTGCATTAACCCTGCTTGTATTTTAATGCATTGTATTTTTAGGGTTTGCATTTTTATGGGCTGAAATTTAGCATGGTTGAATATTTAAGCTGTGAATATTTAAATTCAAAACATTCCAAACACATTTTCATTAGTAAAATTTCATTAATCCATATTCACCTTTCATATTTCACTTCCAAAATATTCAAACTGATTAAAAATACAACCTATAATATTTAACAGGCGGTTTTCGGTCCATTTTATTTCGCTTTGCAAATTCGCTTCCACAAATTCAGTGGTTCAAATTCGACAGTAAATTCAACGTTGACGTCCAGGAACTGCAGGAAAAGCAGTAGATTACCGAGCATAATCTCCATCTGATGTTAGTCGACCTCACCAGCAGGGGGTGCAAGCGCGTGTTGTTGACGAAGACTAGAGCAACAGTTAGAGCAAGCCATTCATTCATAAAATTCATTTACAACAATTTAGCATGCATTAAGTTTTTTGTGATGATTATATGGGTCAGTATATATGCGGAAAAGATGATAAAGGCACAAAAGCTGTTTTTATATTTAATTCATTAACTTCATTGTTACTTTCCCTGTGTAGCCTTACATGTTATCAGCTTTTTCTACCATGAACGGGATTATAATCGGTTTCCCTAAATATCTCATCATAAGGATTCCCCTTCCATCAGGACAAAACGCTTAACGTTGCTTAATGGACTAATACAGTGATATAAAAGACCAAACTCGCACCTTATTGGGGAAGTATGCCTGCCTACATACATGTTAATATTCCTACATGCATGATTAATCTGGGAAGGGTCATAGCACTTTCATATTGTTGTCCTATATTGTTAGTTTAACTGTAACGTAAGTCGGTTTGGATAAAAGCGTCTGCTAAATGACTAAATGTAAAATTGGCTTGACATTCGCACATTTAGGGACCGTCTCTAAAGTAACATTGGTAGTCCTATAGGCCTAAACGTTTCTAACTTCAATTTATTTGAATAAATTGCGCATTATTCTGCAATCACCTACATGAACACTTTACAGTTGGTTTTATGACTGCAAGTCATTCTCTTCAAATGCTATTGAAGTTAGAAACGTGTATACCAATGTCGTATGTAACTTTAGAGACGATCCCTAAATGTGCGAATGTCCAATGTCAAGCCAACTTATGCCAGTATCACTGAGAAACACTCAGCTTTAAACTTTGCGCGTTAAGTTCATATTCTGAGTCCTTCTGCTTGCCTGCGAGTTTGGTCTTTTATATCACAGTATTAGTCCATTAAGCTACGTTTGGCGTTTTATATGTCCAGCAGGGGAATCCTGACTTTAATAACATTATAATCTCGTTCACGGTAGAGATGCATGTAGGCTACACAGGAAAAGTAATCGTGAAGACACTGAATTTCAAATAAAAGATAATAATCACAGATACACTTACATTGTTGTAAATGAGTTTTTATGAATGAATGGCTTGCTCTCACTGTTGCTCTGGTCTTCGTCAACAACACGCACTTGCACCCCCTGCTGGTGAGGTCGACTAACATCAGATGGAGATTATGCTCGGTAATCTACTGCTTTTCCTGCAGTTCCTGGACGTCAACGTTGAATTTACTGTCGAATTTGAACCACTGAATTTGTGGAAGCGAATTTGCAAAGCGAAATAAAATGGACCGAAAACCGCCTGATGAATATTATAGGTTGTATTTTTAATCAGTTTGAATATTTTGGAAGTGAAATATGAAAGGTGAATATGGATAATTGAAATTTTACTAATGAAAATGTGTTTGGAATGTTTTGAATTTAAAAATTCACAGCTTAAATATTCAACCATACTAAATTTCAGCCCATAAAAATGCAAACCCTAAAAATACAATGCATTAAAATACAAGCAGGGTTAATGCCATGCATATTTTTTTTCAAGTAGTGCAATTCAACAGGCTTTTTGTTTCAAAAACATTTGGCATTATTTTACTTCCATACATTTAGCCTACTCACCCACAAGTTGTTTCAAAACTGTATGAATTGATTTCTTCTTCTGAACACAAAGGAAGATATTTTGAAGAATGTCGGTATTGTAACCAAACAGTTGATGGACCCCATTGACTTCCATAGTAGGAAAAAAAAAATACTATGGAAGTCGATGGGGTCCATCAACTGTTTGGTCACTGACATTCTTCAAAATATCTTTTTTTGTATTCAGCAGAAGAAAGAAACTCATACAGGTTTAGAGCAACTTGAGGGTGAGTAAATGACGAATTTTTTTGTGTGTGAACTATCCCTTTAATAGCTATAACACAAAACAAGCACTAGCCTATACATTAATAAAAGAACGCGAATTTTACAGAACGTCCATATTTCATTAAATTGTATTTATTTATTTGTAGATTACATGTAATAGATTACACTTTCATGAAAACATGAAATTGTTTTGTAAAAAGTGCCATTATAATTGACTGGTCTGAGTTTTCGATGCACTTAAACTGTCTTGACCAGCAGGTGTCGACAGCCAGTGACTTCAATTTATTCTGAGTTTCTCCCATCATTGCAGAAATCAAATGAATACATTTTGTTTGATTTCAATTAATAAATTAATTTCATTTCATTTCATTTCATTTAGTAAAATAATATTTTAATGATTCATCAGAAGGTTATTATGTGCATCTCTTTAAGTCTCATTCATTCATTCATTCATTCATTCATTCATTCATTCATTCATTCATTCATTCATTCATTCATTCATTCATGTATTTACTTGTCATTTTCCTACAGTATTTAACCTCCTAAATCTAATATATATATAGGCCTATACATTGTACAAAATTACATGATCAAGAAGTTATGACAACATGTTTTTAACATTGCTTTTACTCACCAAAATAAGTTATTATAATTTTTTTTACAACACAAAATTCAACAATTTTTATTAAATCAGTTGAATGTAATTTAATTTGAACTTAAACATCCAAGTTTATTTTAGGCCTACTTAAAATTTTAAGGCAGCAACTTTTTTTTGTATAGCCTATATATATATATATATATATATATATATATATATATATATATATATATATATATATAAATATATATATATGTATATATAGATTATATATTAATATATTATATACAGATAATATATTTAAGATAAAAATTGATATACATTTATTTATTTATTTTACAGGGAAAAGCATGCAGTTACAAAAAATTTAATATATATACGCCTATACCTCTTCCATTTTACAACAAAAATCAGTCATATTTATTACCTCAGTTAGGCTAACTTTTTCAGTTACAGAGAAGTCTTCTTAACTGTTGTTCTTTACAGAAATTAAAGAATCATAAAAAATAAGTCAGTCGAAACCAATCTAATATTTGGTACAACTGATATATTTTACTTTATGTATGTGATATATTTTCCAAATAGTGTAAGCATTTTAATTGTATTAGCTCTATATAGAAATGTGTTCTGCTGTAGTTTACTTCAGAGTTCCAAACATGGAAATGTGAAAAAAATCGAATCATTGGTCCAATTCACGATGTTGGAATGTTGTGGGTGAGGGTGTTGCAGTTGCTAGGACATTTCTCAGCATACTGCTATGTGGAGACTAGTCAGCGATGTGGCAGGCACGACTCATTTATAAAGCTTGGCCGATATGAATACACAATCAATGTCAGCTCATAAAAAATATGAATGTAGTGTGTGATTTCTGGTGTTTCAATACTACCATTGCTGTGCACCTTGAGTTAATTAATAGATATTGAACACACAAAGTCCGCTTAACTCACACACATTGGTATGCTGTGCTGTAATGAATTGCTCAACTTCCCTGATAAGAGCTTCTCCTGCCCATGGGCTCGGCCGGAGCCTATAAATTCTTGAGAGAGATATCTTGCACTTCTCAAATTCTTCACTCAGACACCCACACGGTAAGTTCTTCATTATGTGCGTTTATCTGCATTGTCAAGATCAGTTGTGTTAATATTAGATTCATACCGGCCTTCTATAGTGCTGGACCTAAGCAGTTAGCAGCCATGCCTTCCCAACTAGAGACTGCCATGGAATCCCTCATCATGGTATTCCACCGGTACGCTGGAAAAGAGGGCAGGAGCGGCACCCTGACCCGCCGTGAACTCAGACTCCTGATGGAGAACGAGCTCTCTGGGTTTCTGCAGGTGAAAATCTTCTGTCGTTCGATTTCACAAACTTCATTTTCGATAGGAAATGCAGACCAGATAGAAGTTTTCTCTCGTTTCTTTAACACGTTTCACTCTCTTTTCTTTTCCTACAGTCTCAGAAGGATCCGACCACCATAGACCGAATCATGAAGGACTTGGATGCCAATGGGGATGGAGAGGTGAACTTTGAGGAGTTTGTGTCTTTGGTTGTGGGTTTGTCCATCGCCTGTGAGGCCTGCTACAGGATGCAGTTAACCAGCACACAAAGCTGGAACCTATGAGTTTGTGTTGATGTGTACGTCAGTATCCAATGAAAAACCATAAAAACTACTTTTGCTGCGAGGTGAAAGTACAGCGGGTGTGTATGACGGGACTTAGCGCTCTTTGGCCTACAAACAGTATTCTTTGAGCTTTAAACATGTCCGTGCTAAAAGCTAAATGTTTTTGTTTAAAATAAAGCTTTCTAAAGTCTTCATGTGCAGAACTTTATTATTAAACTAAGCTGCAACACATACGTCACTCTCTCTCTCTCTCTCTCTCTCTCTCTCTCTCTCTCTCTCTCTCTCTCACTCTCTCTCTCTCTCTCTCTCTCTCACTCTCTCTCTCTCTCTCTCTCTTTCTCTCTCTTAACCTCATTGTCACGTTACTCTTAAGGTGTGTCCAGCGTTTTATCAAACCACTGTTAAAGGTAATGCAAACACAAGGCTGCTCAGTTGGAAAGAAAATTATGGAAGTTAGAATAGAACTCAATTAGAATGCAACATTCTAACACAGAAAACCTTTTTATAAAAATAAAAAAAGAACATCACATAATGATTATAACTGTGAGGTAATATAAACGTAAAGCATGTGAATTACTAGTATGTGTTATCTAATCGTTTGCAACGGTAAAGGAAGGTAAAGCAATTGTTTTTTATATCATATTTTATATCATCATTTTTATACCTCAATATGTATATCCAATCCATATTTCTGCAAGTTACAGACATTTTGGTGTCATAATTTCACATAAGATGTAAAAGTATTTAGACTTTTTTTTCTTCAGCACATGTTGTCATTAGTCACAGCAAGCAAAGCCCCAACAACTATTTATTGCTCAAGTTTAAAGAAACCTGTAATTTTTTTGGCATCCTCCTGGTCAATTTAGCATTTTAGTGTACATAATATAATATTGCATAATACTGTTAAAACTATACTACTACTACCACTATAATTGTCACTGTTGTGTTATGTTGGTGTTTTCTTGTGTTTCCTTCTTGTTTTTAGTTCCTGTTCCCTTTGTTAGTTCTTAGTATTTGATTATCTAGTTTCCTTTGTTTGGATTGTAGATACTCATGTTTAAATTATTCTTGGCCAGTTCTTGTTTGTGTTTATGTGTGGTTAGCTTTTCTCCTGTAATATATGTTTTGATTTAGTAAATAAAGACTATATCGATTCTGGAAGATCCGGCCCTCAACACGAATGAAAAAAAAAAAGAATATGGATCTTTACAGCTGTTCATCTCCTTCTCCTCTACCAAGATGATCCTACCCTCGAGAACCGTACTAGTGAGTTTCTGGACCTTGCATCTCAAACACATTACCCCAACAGTGTACTTATTTATTTTTCCTGGGCCCATCTAAATTCTCAAATCAAACAACTCCCCCGACAGATGATGGTTCATGAGGGGGGTTTAAGGATTCTGCTGGTTCCAGTATCAAGTGTCCTTTGTTACCACTGGTCCTGACCAGTCTCCCATTCCATCCTCCTCTGACAATGCCATTCAGTTCCTCTGCCCCACTGGCTCTCGGCTCCTACATCAGCTACTCGGATCCGCCTTGGGCTTAGGTATCCAGCTCCGCCCTGGTGAGTCGACCCCCTAGCTCCACCTCGGGCCCCCAAGCCCCAGACTCCACCTTGGCTCCAACCAATCAGCTCCACCTTGGCTCCACGCTCCCTCAGCTCCACCATGGGCCGTCACCCCTTGGACTCAGCCAGGCTCCCTCTTATCCCACTGACTCCACTTTGCTCCATTGTCATTATGGCTTGGCCTCGGATGTCTCCACCTGACCCTCCACTCCGCTGGCTTCCCCGGGTTCCTCCTTCCATCTGTTAGGACCATTGTCCTCACTCCCAACAGGCTCTGCCCCAGTCACCTCAGTCCTGCGAGCCACCGGCTCTTCCCTTCATCTTTGTGCTCTTTTGCAACCACACTGGTGAAAATAATAATAATAAAGATAAAAATTAAGCCTTCTCGACAGGTCCAAGACAAATATGTGTAAGATCTTATTATGCATCCGGGTTGTTCTCATTGCTCTAATATTATAGTCTTGTTTACTTACACTGGGTTTGCCAATGTTGCTGAAATTCTGACAGTTAGCCACCTTGTTTGCACTGCTAAAAACACAGCAAACCACCCTGTGAGCAAACATATTTCCTTCTCCAAATGGTTATGGTTCGTATGTTTTTTTTTATGCCACAAGAGGGCAGAAAAGACCTGTACAAGCTCCAAACTACATCCATTGGCATACTTTTCAGACATGCATAGAAAAATAATATAATTAAGTGTTATTCGAACTGTGGAAACAAATCAAAGATAATGCTCTAACAAACAACTCAGTGAATGATTGTCATAGTTTGGGCATTGATGTTTTATCCAAATGTATGTTTTGTCAAAATGTATGTAATTTATTTGCTGCATTAGCCTATCATGTCAGATCACACATATAGGCTACATTGCCATCTAAAATAAAAAATACACCTATTCTTACTAATGTATGACTGGGCATAAAGTACAGAGAATACTAGGGCTAGCTGTTTCACTTTAGTCCAGTGAAAGTTTCTAATTTGACCTAATACCCCAATGGTGTATGTTGTGAACATAAATAAAGAGTTACATTTTTAGAAATGTAAACTAATAATAATAAACAATATATAAAATATTAATGTTCTGGCCAATAATATGACAACTTGCCCCAATATATGAAAAATATTCTAAAATATGAAAATAAAGATCTGAAAGTTGAATCTTGTCAGAAATGTCAGTGTAGTTTTGAGTTCAATTGTTTACACAACAGCTGTAGCAAAACGAATGTGATAGAAATTGTATTTTGCCAACTTGCCATGGTAATGGTTTGGAAGGCTACACCATCATGTCACGTTTTATTTGTAATCATGGTAAAAAAACACTAGTGATTGCAGCTTCTTCCATGCAAGTTGCAAACCATCCTTCAGCATTGCCTCGTACTGATGGTCTGTACAGGATATCCTCTTACATAATTCACCAAAACAAACGGACAACCTCCACAAGAGGCTCTCCGTCCTCCTCTAAACACACTGGACACAGTCTGTGAAAGTGAAAGAAGTCTTGTGATGGTTGGGCGGGTCACGCGTATTTCTGGCTTGTTGTTTTGAAGGCCTCCGGGAGGAGAGGGGGTGAAAAGCGAGTTAAAGATGGCGGAAAGCGAAGGAGATGAGACTGCTCGGCCCGCTCCTCCGTCTCTGCTGCCCACAGCGCCCCGCGTTAACGGATCGGGGATGCTCGGTTCTGGTAGCCAGACCCCGACCTTGGTGACTTCGGGTCCGCGTGTGGTTCGGATAATAAAGTCAGAATCTGGATACGGGTTCAACGTCCGCGGTCAAGTGAGTGAAGGCGGCCAACTGCGGAGCATTAACGGGGAGCTGTACGCTCCTCTCCAGCATGTAAGCGCCGTGCTACCCGGGGGCGCGGCGGACCGGGCCGGTATCGTAAAAGGAGACAGAATACTAGAGGTGTAAGTCTTTTATTTTCCACTTTACTTCTCATTTAGCCTAGGAATAAGCTTTGCTCTACTGTCAGTCTGTTTGACACACAGTCACTGGTGACTTTGCGTTATTTTTACACATTAGCATTGGACTTGTTTAAGCTTTCGTGGCCGTGCATGCCAACACATCCCTGCTAATGCAATAAACAGATCATTATTATGTAAGGCTTAAGTTGATAACACGTACTGGAAGTTCTCAAACGCAGAACGGTTGTTGTGCAACAGGGTCATCATCGGCGTGTATTCAATAATTCGTGTGTGCTACTATATAGCCAGTTTATGCGTATTTGTTAATCCAGAAGAGTCTCTCACTCAGTGACTTATTGATGCATGACACATGCTGTCATATTGATCTCTTATTGATAAAGTGATGCTCCGATTGATCGGCCGATATTGGCTAAAAATAGCTTGATCGGCGAACCCCAAAAGCACCGATCAGAAAAGCCGATCACGTGACGTAAACTACTCGCGCGACTTTTTTCCACCTGCATGCGCGGCGCACGGACACACAACAGCAGAGCCCACGTCTGGAAGTTTTTCGAAGTGTCCGACAAAGACGTAAAATTAGCCATCTGCAATGTTTGTTAATTCATAGCTAGTTTCATTTCTACAAATGGTGCCAACCCCATTCCCCTGCCATTCTGTGATCGGCAATCGGCAGATCATGATTTTGGTAATAGGTGATCGGCCCCAAAAATGCTGATCGGAGCATCTATAAAGTTAGCATCTTAAATTGTGCTTGATCCGAGCGTTACTATCCTGGCCTGGGAAGTGCTTATGATTGACCATTTTAAAAAGTGCAGTGGTCAACCGATATGTTTTTGTCTAATAGCTTAAACGTAACCTTAGACGTACAATGTCTAATAGCTTACCTATATTACATTCTATGTGGTCGATATAATGCACATAAATTAGCAAATAAGATTACATAAAACTAACAAATTTAAAGAAGCACATATTATTTCATTATTATATATACATTTATGAAGTATAAGAAAACATGTGTGTGTGTGTGTGTGTGTGTGTGTGTGTATGTGTTTTCTTATACTTTTAGTGAACGTTGTATAAAAATGGTTTAATATGACCATATACACTGTTCAAACATTTCAGTCGGTAAGAAAATAAGTCACTTATGCTCACCAAAGCTGCATTTATTTGATCAAGTATTATTACCATTTAAAATAATTGTTTTCTATTTTCATGTGTTTTGAACTGTAATTTATTCTTGTGATAGCAAAGCTGAATTTTCAGCATCATTACTCCAGTCTTCAGCGTCACATGATCCTTCAGAAATCTTTCTAATATGTTGATTTGATGCCCAACATTTCTTACTATTATCAATGTTGAAAACAGTTGAACTGCTTCATATTTGTTTGCAAACTGTAATACATATTTTTTTCAGGATTCTCTGATGAATAACAAGATCCGAAAGAAGAGCATTTATTTAAAATAGAAATCTTTTGTAACATTATAAATGTCTTTACTTTCACTTTTGATCCAATTTAATGTGCCCTTGACTCCTTGAATAAAACTAAATACTGAACTAAACAGTAATGCATATGTCAGATTAGATGTCAATTGCCTTAATTAAGCTGTATTGGCCTATATTAAATATATCAGTATTATATTGGCTGCTGTGCTCTCTAGTTATTGGCATTGGGCACTAAGAACATGTCAACCACCAATAATATTTACTCAAATTTCACCACAGAATATTTTAAAATGTGCACTATTGACAAGGCTGTCAGTAAGTTTGACATTAGGCAGAAAGATTATCTTATTAATAAGTCAATAATGATATTTATTTCAAAATATTGGCAGATTAATTGGCATTTTACTATATAATAGTATTTGTAACTACTGGTATAATTTATTTTTATAGTTTACTGCAATGAGCAACCGTGGTAACAGTGAGAACAGTTTTTAGAAAGTATCTTCCTTCTTCAGTGAATATTTTACAGATCTGCTTTGCGTGTTAATTCATAAGCTAGATTATGTAGCCTATGTATAGCCACGCCACTGGTCATAGTTATTTGGAGGTGTGACAGGTAACGTGATCTGCATTATAAAACTGAGACGTATTGGGGTCACTGTTTTATCTTATGAGAAAATCAGAAGTTGTATAAGGATTCACAAGGGCCACAGAATGTGCTGCAGTTCTTCACAATGTCAGTTTCAGTCAATAAACTCAATGCTGGTGGCGTCCTGTTGTCGGTTTCACTCAAACCACTTTTATCAGACAGTCTATCTCTGTCTGAACTCAACGTGTGGACATCTAAATTGTGTGTATTAGGGCATGTGTAAATAAGATATCATTCATGTAGGCTACTGCACACTAATGTCAGGACACTATTTTTATATAAAAATGATGCTAAACTCCTTTTATATTTATTTTTATCGCTCATTGTTCTCTTTAAAACTTCACATTTACTCAAAAGGAAGATCTGATTCAGTAATGTGTTCGGTTTTGCTAATTTTATCCCATTGAAAATGTCATGGAAACATTTACCCCTCCCTGAAAGGAAGGAAATGCAAAAGGTTATTCGGGACATGAAGGTTTTTACTTACTAAGCCTCGGTCAAGTTTACTTTAATAAGGTCATTTAAAACACATTTCTTTACCTCTAGTTATTCACTGGAAATTCTTGAGGAACGTCTTTAGGAACATGATAAATATTTTGGTTAGTATGTTTTTTTAAGGACAGTTGTTGAGCAATGCTGCTAAATAGTCTTTTTAAACAAATCAGCTTTGAAAACACAGATTTTATTTAGATGGTTTTGGTTATAGGGTTATCAAACATACTGGTACTACCGGTACCAGTCGGTACTAAAAGCAAAAGTTGATGGCACCAGCATTTCTGCAGTACCAGTAGTACGAGTATCCGGTATATTTGAATAGATGTGTTTGTTTGACCGCTGTCTGAGTATCGGTTAATGATTTTTTACCAAGTAGAAATTTTCCTGAAGCAACATCGTTGTTGATCCTGGAAAAACAACATTTCAATAAACCTATCCGATTTGAGGGATAGTTTTTTAGTTAATAACAAGTTTAGGCTTACAACAAGGGTTAGGGGCTTATTTCCCTCTGATTTTATGGATTATGGGTCGGTGTAGGGATAGGGTTAGGACTGTTTTTGGACAGGAATGTTGTTCAATAGATGTTGATCCAGGAACATGTCTTGGCAAAATCACAGCGACCCTATGCATCAGGTTTTTATTTACAGCGTTTTTTGTTTTTACAAGCGTTCAGCATTGTAGCCAATCACAATCATTTCTGCTTACCATGTGAACAAGGTGGCCTATCAGACGTGGTAGTCAGTAAGTTATTCACAATCCACTTAACACGACTGAAAATGCGAGAGGATTTGTTTTGTTCAGTAATGAATCCTTTCATTATAACCAACAGAGTAATGCACAATGTAAATAAGAGATTCATTGTGCAGTTTCTGGATTGACAACTGTATTTAAATGGCCGATTGAATTCAAAACTGCGATGATTGACCATGATAACCAATGGACGAGACAAAACAGGACAAAATATTTTGAAGTTAGTACTTAAATCAGCAGTTTTTGCTCTAGAAAATGCACAATTTTACTGGTATTTGTACCGGCTGAAATTGTGGTACTGTGGCAACCCTAGTTGTTAATCAATTCGAATGTTATATATTATATCTCACATGCTAAGTGTTGCATCTGGACGCTTTTAAAGAATCTACTGGCCATTTGTGTTGAGTAAATGGGAACTGGAACTTTCAAGATTTTTTGTTTTTTGTAGTGACTGCCTTTACATTACCTTTTTTTTTTTTTTTTTTTTTTTTTTAAATAATCCTAGTACGTAAAAGGTTTCATTAGCCCAAGGCTGGTTTCCTGAGGAACTCGTTTAAGGAAGAAGGAGTGGGTTCACAAACCAAGGCTGAGTTTGTTTATGAGCTGTTTTCCATTTACAGTCTTTGGTGAGCGTCGTCCCTGTCTGCAGTTCAATGATATAAACATGAATATGTTTAACAAGGAAAAGAAAATCAATATGGTATCTTCTTTACATTTATAACAATACTTCCCATCTGAAATGAGGAAGTATCAGGAAATCATTGCAGTCATTAGATGGTCATGTGAATGTCATGTTACACAACAGTTTGTTCCTGTTCCAATCGCATTGTTCAGCATGTTCAAGTCTTCAAGCACGTGATTTTATATTGAATTGGAATAAAGTATGAGACATTGGCATAGATTTGGGGTATGGACAGTTGGGACTTAGGATAAGTTAAGAGACTCCATAATAATCCCTATCAATATTTCTGGTGATTTAAAGTTTTGACAGAGAATACAAGCACCATATTTTTCTGCTTTATATTTGTTTTGTTATAAAGTGAAAGTATTTATTTCCATTACTAGAGACACTGTCTTTGTTTATGCCGTGGATGAATTTATTTGTATGTTTTTTTCCTATTGACAATGTAAATGAATTATACCAGAAGAGCCTTGCATTTTTTATTTCCCTCCAGTTTTAGTATAATCAAATCACTAATGGATTTCGTTCTGTGGTAGTGTTGAAAGCTGGTCTGTCACCTTTGTGTACCCTCATTTTTGCATGGCGTCATGAAATATACCTCCCCATTGCTGTCTTCCTCCATCTGTCACCTGGTTTATTAATAAGTGATGGTGGTAATAATAATAAGTGATGGGCAGGTGGCATGTGCTATATGTGTCATTGTTGGTGGGATCATGTTCATATGCAAACAATAATTCATAACAAAATGAAGAGATCCTGGTGACCCTCAACCTTTTATTAGCTGAAAAACTCTGTAAACCATCTGCAAAAAAACTTTTGAAAAAGACATCAGCAGTTCCCTACTTGAAATGTAAACCTTTGGTTAATAGACTACTCTGGGTTTAATTTCCATTAATTGTAAAATGGTGTATCACACCAGTTTAAAGAGAGTAAGCTTTGTTTTAATGGTGAAGAAAAACAATGTTTGGATTGTTTTATTATTGAAGATATCAATGCTTAATTCAGATGTCCAATTAAAGCGGTAGCTAAAGGGCTGATTTGCTTGCAAATCACAATTAAATGTTTAAAATAAAGCCAATTTTTGCCTTGTGTGGTCAAATGAGTTCCCTCAACACCACTGAGATTTTGAATATCTATAGACATGCAGTGCCATTCAAAAACTGGGGTTTATTTTGAATTAATATTTTTATTCAGGAAAAATGCACTCAATTAATCAGAAGTGGCGGTAAAGACATTAATAATGTTGCAAAAAAAATAACATTAACACAAATAAATGCTGTGCGTTTGATCTTTCTATCCATTAGTGAATCCTGAAAAAGAAATTAAGCAGCACAATTGTTTTCAACTGTGATAATAATAAGAAATGTTAAGCATCAAATCAGTATATTGGAATACTTTCTAAAAGATCATGTGACCCTGAAGAATGGAGTAATTGCTGATAAATATTCAGCTTGCCATATCAGAAATAAATGACAATTTTAAATATATTAAAACAGTCTTTTTAAATTGTACTAGTATATCAGTGTTTTTACTGTATTTTTGGTCAAATATGCAGCCTTGGTGAGTATGAGAGACTTATTTCACAGTCTTAATATTTCACCCCTGTAACATGACCCACTTTTTTCCATTTGTCCTGCAGTAACCGGGTGAGCGTGGAGGGGGCGACGCACAAGCAGGTAGTGGATCTGATCAGGGCCGGAGAGAGGGAGCTGGTGTTGACCGTGCTCTCTGTCCCGGCACTGGAAGGGGACGGACTTGATGTCGGAGAGGAAAGTGCTGTGCAGCCCAGTTACGACTACAGCGACAAGCAGGCCGTCCCCATTTCAGTCCCCACTTACAAACACGTGGAACAGCACTCCGAGAAGTTTGTGGTGAGTTGCGCAGAAAGCGTAAAAGCTTTTTCTTTTTTTGGCTGTTTGGTGTTAATAATCTTTGTTTCCCCCTGTCTTAGGTGTATAACGTGTACATGTCGGGCAGACAGATGTGCTCGAAGCGTTACCGGGAGTTCGCAATACTTCATCAGAACCTGAAGAGAGAGTTTTCCAGCTACACTTTCCCGAAACTGCCAGGGAAGTGGCCCTTCTCTCTGTCTGAACAACAGCTGGACGCTCGCAGGAGAGGATTGGAGGAATACATGGAGAAAGGTGAGCGAGAGGAGGACATTAAGGCCTGGTATTACAGACAGGGTTTAGATTAAGCCAGGATTAGGCCTCAGTTAGGATAACCACCAACCTGTCTTAAATCCCTAAAAGTAAGATGTTTAATGAATTTATTTTGTTGTTTCAAAGATTAAGCATTACAACATAGCACTAGCTAGATATAATACATAATACTAGTATGAGTGACACGGATCGATTATTAAAATAGTGATCACTTCTAGAGTGAACGCGTAGGCTGTACATTATGCGTTCTCTCTAGCTAGAACTAGCGACAGATCCAGCACTCATTCACTCTATAGAAAGTGCAAAAAGACGTTCTGTATCTTCTTGAGACAGGCTCTTTTAAAATATCTATTTTAATTTGACACGGTGCATTAAAAACATGGCGCTGACTGATTAACTCCTTTCAAGCCAGTTGTGACCAAATTAGTCTGCACTTTTATTATGATAACTACAGCAAGCTGCAGGCAGTGCAAAAAGAAACGCTTTGAGGTGTTTTTCTTTCAGTGAGCCTTTCAATAAGTCAGTCTTCTCAAGAAGATTTTTGTGAATCTGGCCCCTGATTTTAAAGTCCTGATTTTATTTATTTTTTTACTTTTTACTTTTATTACAGATGATTTATATTTGTTCAAGGATATTTTTGTATTGTCATCTTTGCAGTAAGTCACCATGGATGTGGTTTTGTACACTTGCTCATAGATGCATGAAATGCACTTCTGCTGAGCTTTATATAAATGTATATCCTCTCTCTCTCTCTCTCTCTCTCTCTCTCTCTCTCGACATCTTTCTCTTTTTAGTCTGCTCAGTGCGGATCATAGGTGAGAGTGACATTATGCAAGAATTCCTGTCTGAATCAAACGAGGTAAGCATGTGTGTGCAAAAACTGTCGATCTGTGTGGAAGTGGTTTTGCTCAGCGACTCTGTTTAACATGCTCTTTGTGTTATAGAACCACAACAGCATAACAGATGTTGAGCTACGGATAGCGCTGCCTGATAAAACGACAGCTTCAGTGAGAGTCCGAAAGAATAGCACCACTGACCAGGTTTACCAGGTAAAATGTCATATGTTCATGCGAGACAGTCTGACTATTTAAAGGGATCATTAAATCAAATTTTACTTGATATTTTGATATATAAGAGGTTTTGTACCATTAAAGCATCCTGCAAGTTTCATAGCTTAAAATGTCATCTTCATTATAAACAAAGCATTTATTTATTAAAACTCCCAAAACAGCTTGTTTGGGTGTTGCGAGATCTGTGATGTCACATGGGCTACATTTGCATATGACTGCCTCCAGAGCAAGACATCGACAAATAGTTATACATCATCGCACCATAGGCCCTGCCCACTGTTGTTCAGTTGCTTAATGCCCGACACCTGTCAACACCGGATGCGAGCGTCACACCAAAAGCGAATAGATTATAATCACTGACGTCTTGAGTCCGTCGACAACAGGACAAATGGAAGAGATAAAGAACGTTCACTTTGACGCGGCTTGTTTAAACAGCTCGTTTGCGTCTCTGTACAGACTGCAGAAGGATCCCAGCATCACAAACAAGTGGACGGTTTATTTTTAATGGCCTCCCAAATCTTGCAGAGGATTATATGTTTGTTCAGAGCATTTGACTGCAGATTGTTTTGTAAACGAGGCAATGTGATGGAGAGTTCGCAAAGAAACTTCTCTTGAAACTTTAGCCAGCTGTATTGGGTGGATCTGACAGCAACTGCATCACAAACCGTAAGTTGGCAATTTCATAATGCTCTGTCTGTAAATGACAGTTTTACATGGACAATGTTTTCAAATCGCTTGATCGGGCGAGAGCTGCCGTTTGCAGTCTGGGGTGGAATTGAAAACAGAACCCTCAAGTTGGACACTTTCGGCTTCCTGTAGTGACGCTCGCACGGTGTTTGCGAACTTTATCACAGGCAAAGTGGATTAATACACCGACGTTTCAGATGTTTTCATGAAGCAACAGAAACACTTTTCATGTATTGCTTAATACAGCGCCATCCAGGGGCGATTCTAGGATTTTCATTTTAGGGGGGCTCAGCCCCCAACGAGGGTATGATTTAAATAAAAAAAAAACAGGTAACACTTTAGGGTCTAATGCTCAATATTAACTAGTTTAATTAAAATGCATATGGCAGGGTTTTATAATCACTGAGGTCCCGAATGTGAGGTAGGCTAGTTTGGGGGCTCCCCCGAGAAAATCTTTATTTCTCTGATCTACATATTTGAATTTGTATGTTTTGAAGGCCAAAAAAAATGGATAACAATAGCTTTAAAACCATGTCAGTGGGCAGCTGATTATTTTTCTCTCCTTATAAGCATCACACTCTTTTTCTCTTTGTTTTTCTCTTGCCCTGTCTCTTCCCCTCCTTAACTGAGCTTTTGACTGATAGGCCTATAGGCTTTTCATTTTTGTGTGATTAATTTTCATACTTTCAGTGAAGAAAGTAAACAGGGTCAACTGATAGGTTGATTTATGAATCATTTTCTCAGACGCATTCATTTACTGAAAGCTACTAGGAAAGCTGTAACTAAGTTTATTAAATGAATTCACAATATGTACACATTATTGATCTTATGCCTAATACAGGGCCGTAGACAGGGCTTTATATTCAAATTTCAAATTTATTCAAATTTTTTATTTCTCTGATATGAGCATTTTAAGACGTTTGTAGGACAAAAAAAGGATAAGAAATGGCTTTAAAACCATGTTAGCGTATATTATTTGTCAATACCTGCTCTCTCCTCATCTCCATCATCCTTTCTTTTTATCTCAGTCTCCTCATCTTGCCCATTCATTATTAATCTCGTCCCTAACATGATGAAAACGGCTTTGTTAATTTTCCTTGTCCCCTCACGATGACAGTAAACTAATTACTACATTACTTGAGTCACGGCTGAAGCCCCCCTAAAAAGGGCCTAGTGACACCCCTGGCACCATATGTACAAGAATAAAGTGCAACATATGCCTATACTATTTAAATACCATTAAATGGGGGCCAATATATTTTTTATCAGTTTTATTTTGAAAAACATGACAATATAACATTATAGTTACATAAAAAGCCAATCGTGAAACAGCTATGTTGCGGTATTTTGATGCCATACATCAGTGACGTGGCGTCTGCGCTATCTCAAGTTGGACAACATTTCTAACCGGCATGCACTGCTTCAATTCAGACGCCACTCAGTCTGTGCAGCGCTGCATGAAGTGGAACACACCTACTATTTCCAATGCAGTGACGTTAGCCAATCATAACACTGGCTGTTTACTGACGAGCCTTAAAAAGAGCCACCCCTTAAAATCAGATCATTTCAGACAAAGGGTCAGAATGAGGATTGAAAATATTTTTTCCTGCATTTATTTATTTTGTGCAAAAAAAGTGAACCTCAAGGAACATTTTTTAAAATAATAAAATTCCGTGTCATGACCCCTTTAAATGTCAACTTAATGACCTCAACAACAGATCATCCTAGTCATAAACAAGTATCATTTTCCCTTTTTTAGGCTCTTGTCATGAAGGTTGGGATGGACAGCATGATGGCCAGTTACTTTGCTCTCTTCGAAGTTATTAACCACTCATTTGGTGAGTAATGGCTCTATTTTCCTATGTTCTGAGTTAGCCTCTAACAGAAAGGGAAGAAAGCATTTAGATATTCACTGAGTAAAGCAGTTGACCTTGTTATGAAGTCAAAAGTAATTGCGCTTATGATTCTTTTTAACTGTGATTAAACTGCCGCTTCGTGATCTGTTCTTAATCAAACGAACGTTGTTTTGCCCAAGCTGGCAAGCTCCGATAAGGTGCTACTGAGCTCATAAGGACATTGGGCCTTGTTAATGAAACATGAACAGAACAGATTTCTGTGTAAATCCTTCGCAAAACCCTTCTTGCATACGTTTATAGAAGAATGTTTGGTCACACTTTAGTTTGGGGAACACATATACGCTATTAACTATGACTTTTGCCTCAATAAACTCCTAATTTACTGTTAACCAATAGTTATGGTAGTTGTTGTAGTGGTTCATTTAGGTATGGAGTGGGATTAAAGGATGTGGAATATGGTCATGCAAAATAAGACAATAATGTGCTTTATGAGTACTAATAAACAGCCAATATGCAAGTTAATAAGCAACGAGTTATTAGTGAGAATTGGTTCCCAAACTAAAGTCTTACCAAATGTTTTTGTCTGTAAAAATGTAGTTATGCCACATATGACGGCTAGATAGTTTTAAATATCAAATATTGAGTTGAAACATGTATCTTCTATGGGGCTTTCAGGCTTCAAAAAGGAAGAAAACGTACCAGAAAAGTGTCATCCAAGTGGTCCATGTGAAATGTTCTTTATATTCTAAGTCATACGATAGCTTTGTGTCAAACAGATCAAAATTTAAGTTGTCGGTGAAAGTCTTCCCTTCCATTGAGTTGATAACCAGAATCCTCAGATAAATCAAATGTTTGGGGTCAGTAAGATTTCTTCAATGTTCCTTATGCTCACCAAGGCTGTATTTATTTAATCAAAAATACACTAAAACAGTAATGTATTGAAATTTTGTTACAATTTAAAATAAGTGTTTTCTATTTTAATATAGAGTTTAAAATGTGTTATACTTCTGTGATGGCAAAGCTGAATTTTCAGCATCATTACTCAGTCTTCAGTGTCACATGATCCTTCAGAAATCATTCTGATATGCTGATTTGCTGCTCAAGAAACATTTCTTATTATTGTTTGTTGAAAACAATTGTGCTGCCTAATATTTTTGTGGAAAGCATGGCCGCTTTACCACGTCAGGCCAAACCGTTCTCAATGCCGATCCGACCCAGCCGGTATGGATTTGGTCTTGTTTTCCACTGTGGGGTTGATAACAGACCTTTTTGGAAATAGAACTCGTTCAGCCTGGTGGTGAAAACGTTTTTTTTTTTTTTTTTTTTTTTTTTTTTTTTTTTTTTTTCAGGATTCTTTGAATGAAAACAAAAGCATTTTTTAAAAATATATATATTTTTGCAACATTATAAATTCCTTCACTGCCAGTTTAGTGTGTCCTTGCTAAATAAAAGTAATTTATATTTTTAAAAATGTTACTTGACCCTAAACTTTGAACAGTAGTGTACCTATGGCAGGATTTGCAGTGTATATTACAAAATTCTATTATTTTCCTCATATAAAGAAACGCTAAATTGTTTGCAATATTTAGTGAAAATCTCTCTCTTGTCCTCTTTTTCTGTTTTGTCACTTGCACTTTTCTTCCTAAAGTGCGCAAATTGGCTCCTAATGAGTTTCCGCACAAGCTGTATGTTCAGAACTACACGTCAGCTGTCCCTGGGACGTGTCTCACGGTGCGCAAGTGGCTCTTCAGCACACAGGAAGAGGAACTGCTGCGGGACAACCCACTGGCCCTCCACTACTGCTTCCATCAGGTCAGTCCGGGTTATTGTCAATTCTCCCCTTTATCGCATATTAAGTCATTTATAGTGTCTCCAGAGACTATAACATGGTCATTATGTCATTAATAAATGTAAACATGTCGCACATTGCGGTAATTGCAGACCATAAACTGCGCAAATGGACTTTGAACAGCTAGCAAAGTGTCAGGTGAATGCATCATCCAATACCACACATGCTTGCTTTGTTTTACTTTACATTTTATTCTGAGTATTTGTATAGACCTTATGTGGCAGAGAAACAAGCATGCAGCCATCTTTAGAATTTTGTTTAAACTTCCCTTTTTGCATTGCATTCCTTTTTATGTCTATGGCATCGCTGTCGAAGAGTGGCTGGTGAATTGGATTTACTTACCGTAGAGTTAACGAAAATCATCATGAGCATTGTAATGTTTGAAGCGGATGTCATAACAAATGACTGGGAAGATTTTAAAACAAGCGGTTCGTTCATAAATCCGTAAAATCTTACCTTCATGCTGTAGAAATACAAAGCAGAAGACATAGATGACATCGCTGAAAGTCAATAATGACGTGCTTTCAAACGGTTCATATACTCATATCAGTCAGCGCTGGTCATCTCTTACATTCTGTGTTTTGGTCTCTTTTCTTCAGGCACAGGATGATGTGAAGAAGGGATTCATTAAAGCAGAGGATAAAGCGTACCAGCTCCAGAAACTAGCAGAACAGAGAAAGATGACAACGGTCTCTCATACTTTATCTGTCATCGAATGCCAAACAGACTTTTAAATAGAATGCTTAATTTAAATGCTATTCATCTTTTCATTGAAACCCTGTCAATAACATGTCCAGGTCACATTTCACCTTAAAAATCTAATTAAAGAAATTGTTTTGATAATAATAATAAAATCAAGGATATTTTGGGGGGCATTTAAAACAAATTCACTGTAACATTTAGTTTTCAATACATTTCCATTACATTACAAATTCTTATAACTGTAAGGCAAAAAAATCATTAGAGTTATGCAAAAATTAATATATGGCTCAAAGTTTTAGTATAATATTATTTGTATACTATTACAATTTTCTTTATTTTTATATCCTTCAGTTTAATTTTTAGTATTTTTTCCCCCCTATTATTTTGGTTTTTAAATATTTACTATAGTGATTTGGTAATTTTAGCTTTTCAACTTTTATTTCAGCTTTGTTTCAATTAATGGAAAAGTATTTTTAATAACTTTGGGTACCTAACAAAAATGTTAATTGTTCCAAGATAGTCTTCATTGTATGTTTTTTTTTTATTTTTTTTTTATTATTATTTTGGGGTGAAATGTAACCTGGACACTTTACCTTTTTTGTCTCAAAGCAAAATCTATTAAGAATATGTAAAGGCATTTTGTTTGAACACAAAATAAAAAATGTTTCCTCCTTTACTGTGATCTTTCTCTCGCAGTATCTGAGTCTATTGCGCTCATGTGAGGGATATAACGAGTTGACTTTCCCTCACTGTGCATGTGACTCGCGGAGGAAAGGTCATGTGATCACGGCCATCAGCATGAAGCATTTCAAACTACACGCCTGCACAGAGGACGGCACTCTAGAGGTGGGCGAATGAATGTACAGAGTCAGACATAACCTAGAGGCATAGAATTGGCCGTATGTGAACATGTTTGATTTGTTCGCCCATTGTAACACTTTATCTTTGACTCACAGAATCAGGTGATTGTGTTCGAATGGTCAGAGATGCAAAGATGGGACACAGATGAGGAGGGAATGGCCTTCTGCTTTGAGTATGTGCGGGGAGAAAAGAAACCTCGTTGGGTCAAAATATTCACTCCTTATGTAAGTCACCCCAAAATGAAAATGATTGCTTCATTATTTACCTGCCGAGTTATGTTTCTCAGAACATGTTGAACAGAAATAAACCCTGGTTGTGTGTGTTTGTGTCCCCTTCTCCAGTTTAACTACATGCACGAGTGCTTTGAGAGGATTTTCTGTGAGCTCAAATGGAGGAAAGAGGTATTAATAATTTGCACACATTTCTGTTTTAACTTCTTTGCCTTTTTTGTCATTTGTTAATGGGTTTTTCTCTGATATGTTAAAGGTTGAAGAGGAGGCCTCTGACAAAGGCAATAAGAACTATAGTAATAATGGTAAGGGAACCTTTTGCCCTCATTTTATCACACACACAAGTTAATGTGATAGTTTTCAAGTGTATTCATGTGACGATCAAACAGAAACCTGAAATACAGGTTCATACCTGCCACACTTACATTTTAGTATGAGTACAAAGTCACATGTCATGCGTGTGATGCTCATTTCAGCCAACTGTGCATAAAATGAACCTTGGATGATCAAGTAATGGAAATGTATTCCTTTATTATCTAAAACAAAATACAGGAAACATTGATTCCAATGCACTGTAGGCTAGCATAGATTGGAAATACTCCAGCAAAAGTGCTTTTTATTATTAAGCACTGTTTTATTCATTGAGCAAATAATATATTCGCACATTTCAGTTGTGCTTTTGCAAAATATTTGAAGTAATACAATAGCTTTTTTTGCATTTTATGTACTGAATTCATTTAATCTGAACTGTAGTTGTATGAACTGAAATCAATTTGATAAATTATTATTCATTTATTATTTAATTTTCATTGATAAATTATAATGTACAATATATAAATTATATATTACATATTGTATTTTATATTGTATATATACATATTGTATTTTAATTTATACATTTTAAAAATAATACATTTTATAATATTAAAATGTAAGCTATAATTAATTTAAATGATAATGTATTATATATATATATTAAAATAAATATACGGTGTGTCTATGTATGTATATATATGTATTTGTGTGTGTGTGTGTTAAAATACTTTAAAATTGGAGAAAAGTTATGCACCTTTTATAATGTTTTTTTTTAGTGCTGTCAAATCAATTAATTGCGATTAATCGCATCTAACATAAAAGTTTGCGTGTGTGTGTGTGTGTATATACTGTACACACCGGTACACATAAATTATTTCACAAACTTTTATGTTAGATGTGATTAATTGATTTGACAGCACTAGTATTTCTTTTCCTGCTGGTTGACACAAAAATAGTCTTTAATTTTATAGTGAACTTTACTAGTATTCATTGTCATGAGCCCAAGTTGCCCCATTCTAGGCCATTGAAAATGACTGGTGTGTACTCTAATGGGAATGTAATTCCCCTAACACTAACTGTGATTTTAAATTTAGTGAACCTGTAAAACAGAAAGCAGAATTTATAAATCCATAGGAAAAGGGGATTTAAGATTTAAAAAAGTTTTACAAACCCTTTTAGTAAAGCTAATGAAACACTTCTGTATTCCAGATTACATCTCGCCACTGGAGCAACAGAAGGGATGGCGCCACCTAGGGGGTGAGATTGCCACTTCCTAAAACCCCTCTCTAGACCCCTGTGGAACAGCATAAATTGCGCTGGATCATCACACTTGAGCAGACCACCATAATGACCATGTTACCACGGCAACACCCCAGCGACACCATAACAACCATGTTTCCACGGAGACAAAAGTGTGCCTTTCAGATGCAGAGCTTTCCATATGGCACCCACAGCAACGCAAAATCCCATTATCATGGCGAAGCAGAGGCTGCAGGGATGTTTCACCCCAGATCAAGAGCACCAATGAGTTCTGCTGTCATTTTGTCAATAGATACTTTGAACTTGCTTAAGTACATGTAAAATATCACATAGGACGAGATCGAAAGATCTTCCACGTCATTGGTTTAGGAGACAAGATATTCTTTAAGTCTACTGGCTGGATTTTGGAGAGCATTAACTAAGGTAGAGCTGAATCGGCACTGTTATCAGGGCAGCGTAGTAACAAATGACCACTTTGTGATTTGGAATGGCAGCCGCTATCACAATTGTTTGACTAAACTATATATATGGGAGGGGGACATCATGCCTTGACAAAAAAAATTATTCATTTGTGTAGCAAGGTCACCATACAAACAATTAGTGTGGAATCTCTCTAAAATAATATTGTGATGGCATTATTGCTTGATTTTCCCAGTATTGCTGACTAAAATGAGCTCTTAGTAATTTTATTTCAATTAAATGAGGAGTAAACAAGTCTGTAGGAGCAGTGACGTGCGTGTGTTTGTGCGTGCGTTTGTGCGTGCGTGCATCCGTGCGTGCGTGTGTGTGATTGTGGAATTAAGGACAGGAGTGTTTATGAACTGACACTATAGGGATAGTTTAACCAAAAATGAGAATTCTGTCACTATACTTAACCTTAAAGGGATAGTTCACTCAGAAATGGACAATCTGTCCATCTGTCATCATTTATTCACCCTCAAGTTGTTCCAAACCTGTATGAATTTCTTTCTTCTGCTGAACACAAAAGAAGATATTTTGAAGAATATGGGGAACCTAACAGTTGATTGTACATAGTACAATGGAAGCCAATGGGGCCAATCAACTATTTGGTTACTGACATTCTTCAAAATATATATTTTTCGTGTTCAGCAGAAGAAAGGTATTCATACAGGTTTGGTACAACTTGAGGGTAAGTAAATGATGACAGAATGTCCATTTCTGAGTGAACTATCCCTTTAAAGTTAAGTGTAGTTCACACAAGCGACCTGTAGGGGGCCTCAGCATCAAACACAAGCAGCTGTGCTCAGGAGACAGTTTATTTCTGTTCAGTTTATGTGTTCGCCTCTATGGGAACCTCATTGAGTGAGTCTTCGTCTGAGTTTGTTTTTGTGTTATTTATTATTCGAGACTGCAAACTTTCCTCACAGAGAGACAACAACACCACGTCGGACCTGCTGACTAGATCTGAACGGGGAAAACAAGGGACAGACTGAGAATATTGTGATCTCAGTCCTCGTATGTTTTCTAGAATAAGAACTTAGAAAGCAAAAGGCAACTAGTCTCAAACCCATGTGCAAATTCCCCACAGTGTGCTAGAATAACAGCCAGGTTTATTATTTTTTTGTGGTCTACATTAGCTATTTTTCTCTTGTTGTAACTCTCTTCTTTTAATACATAGTAGAGAACTAGAGCTTTAAAAATGGTAGAGCAAAAAAGATATACCATAAAGGACCTTGGTTGTCCCCCTCATCACAGGACAAGGCACAGCTTAACATTTTCTTAACAGACATGCATGTTTAATGCAAGTCAGAAGCTTTTACCATTCCAGCACAATACTGTGATAAATGAGCTTATCCTCATCCAAATGCTTAAGCCACCTTGGCTATGATTCCTTGATCAATAAGTGAGTTTGTGTAGTGTGTGTGTGTGTGTGTGTGTGTGTGTGCTACATCAGATTGCTCTCTGGTTAGAGTAAAGGTTCCTATTACAGCAGCACGGTAGCATCTGTGGTCTAAGCGTATTTACAAAAACTTGATTTGTCTTCAGTCTTGATTATTTCCATATTTTATTAGTTCAGACAGTTTATCAATGTGAATGAAAAAAAAAAGTTCGGCTTGTGTATTTTACAGTCGTGTAATTTTGTCCTTTCGTCAGGAGTGCAGGTGTGACACTCTTTATATTGTCTGGAAAATGTCAAAAGTGTTCCACCTCGTAATGTTCACCAGCGCTATAATATTAATTGTTTGGTCAGTGTTTCTTATTTTGTGTCAATGTGCTGGGAGGGAAGAATATGAATGTACCAGAATGTATTTATAACATGGATGATTATTCGTTTGTTTTTTTGTCATTAACTTGAACTTCAACCATTAAAGATCATCATAACTCTTCAGTTTAAAACTTAAGACACTAACATACTCTTATCCTTCCACTGAGTGTTTTCTTAAATTTTGGCCCACCTTGAAAGTATTATTAATGTTTTGAGTGTTTTACCCAAAATTGATATGTTGGGATGAATACTGTCAAGTTTAACGGCTATTTGTTTGTGTTCTGTGCTTCATCTGTACATCTTACTGCTTATGTGTAGTACTGACAGAGTCTTTGTAGCTTTTCTGACTGAAAACGTTAATTTATTTTTCTGCTAAATCGAGGGGATTGAAACAAGGCCTGTGCTGAGGTGGGTTTAGGAAGGGGCTTTGTATGACAAAAGATATAATGCATACGTGAAGGAAATAAACAGGCGTGCATTATTTCATGTAGCCTAGATAATGGCATAAATTAACAATAACGGGATACAATAGTTTTATATCTGAAATGTGTGATGGTTAAACTAACCAGAGTTATAAAAAAATTTAACTTTGAGAAACATCATGTAGGTTGAAACATTGTAACATACTATTTTAAATAAAATGACCTATTGGGAAAAAAAAACATGATTTATTGTTTGATTTCTCTTATTTTCAGTAATCACACTGGAAACTTCTTTAACAAAGTAAAATCTCCAGAGAAGTCATTCAACTCATTTGATATCAGAAGGAAAAATGTTGATTAAAACTTTGATTATAATCACTCATTACATAAACATTGAAGCAGCAGTGGATTCCAATGTACCCCATTCACTTGATTGGCTGGGCATCCTCTACCTTGATGTCATGCTGTAAACATTTGTATGTGTAGGAGTATCCCCCAATATAGAAGACGACTTACTAAGGTGTTTAACGATATCCTCCCTCTGCTCAGTGTTAATATGGGCTAAGAAACTCAACAACTTGGCCCAAGTTTCAGAATTAGTCAATCTGGCACATGATAATGGAGTATCCAACTCCAACAAGCCCTCCACATTATCTCGCTCTTCAACAAATGAGATCTCATCACACGCAACCCCTACTGCAGAAGCACGCCACTAATGCCAAGTAAGGCCCCACCCACTCCCTTACCTGCGGGCATATAAAGCTTGTATGCGCTATAACAGTCTTAAAAATAAAGGTTCCAAAATAGGGGTCATAGAAGAACCATTTTGGTTCCCCAAAAAACTTTTAGTGAATCTTTTTAAAAAGAACCATTTTTTGAACATATTAATAATCTAAAGAATTTTTTTCCATTATAAATAAACTTTTGTGGAACAAAATGGTTCTTTATGGAGTCAATGATGCAGATAAAGAACCATTACATTAAATTTAAAAGAATGATTATTTATCTTACACAAACCTTTCTCAAAGTTAATAAAAAATTGACTTTGAGATTTTTGAACTGACACTAGGTGGAATGAGAGGCCAAATCATAAAAAAAATTGTTATTTTTAGAACGATTCAGAGAAGGTTTTTTGGGAACCAAAATGGTTCTTCTATGACCCCTATTTTGGAACCTTTATTTTTAAGAGTATACTGTTCTCCAGTTGACATTCGCTTCTCACGATCTCTGCACTGACACAGCTCTGCTCACCTCACGTGTCTGCAGGAGGACAAATGGCCAGATCAGCCTCCGCCAGGCGTGACAGCTGTTTTTTCCACCAAGTTTAGCTGTGTTTGCTTCTAAACCGCCCATGCTCTCGCATCTTCTCATCTGTTTCCCTTTCCATGGCTGACCGCCAAGGATTTTTCAGAGTTTTTTCGCTCTCTTAATCTGCGCTTCTCCCGGGAACAGCCTATCATGGCCATGCCCGGCCGTGCATGGTGCACTGATTGCACGCAAAGGACCTTCACCCAGTTCTGCGTGGTCTGCTTGGGCGTTAAGCACGCGGAAGAGGCTTTGGAGAACCCGGAGAACTGCTGTCATTGCCTGCAGAAAAAGTCCTGCGACGCCACCTTTAAGTTGCCGCGACCCAGTGTGTCAAGCTCGGCTTTTCTGACTCGGATGGGGGACACGGTGACGACGACGGCGCCGGCCTCACGGGCCGCGACTTCTCTTATCTGGGCTGCCCAGCCCAATCCTGCGTTCCCCGAAGAGGACATCTTTGCGGTCAACCTCCCGCTCATCAACGAACCGGACGGTTCTGGTGATGACGACGACACGCGCCTTCTCGGGGTTTTAGATGACGAGGAGGCCATCCCGCCCACTGGGGTTCCCCAGGCCAACGCCCCCGCGGCCTTGCCTCAGTTCCTCCTGATGGAAGTGTGAGAGGCACAGAGTGCCACCAACCAGGAAAGGGACATTTATGACGGGAAAGTGCTGGGTCCCCTTTCCGGTCCGAGGAAACAACTCTTCCCCGTCCTCCCAGCATGCGCGAAGCACATGAGGCACAATTGGACCAGCTCGATCTTAAACACGGTATTGTGGGTCTAGAGGTGAAGGATATGGTGGCTCTCGACATGGGTGATCCCCCGCTATTGAGCCATCGATCGCCAGGCACCTCAACCCAAGTCCAGGGTGGGCTGCTCACTCCCCCGAAGCGGGTCTTGCCTAACAGGATGGACCGTTTCTCTGCCTCTGTGCACCAGGCCGCTTATAGATACTCGGCCTTGGCTGTCAGGGCCCTGAATGTCTCCTCCCTCCTCTCCGCTCACCAAGCGGAGATTTTGGAGAACTTAGGCCAACAGTTGGACAAGGGATCCCCCTCACCCGTGTTGTGGAAGGAGATCATTACTGTTAATGACCTCGTCCTCCGTAACGCTTATCAGGCTGTCCAAACCTGCTCCATGGCGCTTTCTGTGGTGGGAGAGCGCGCTCTGGCTGAACCTGTCGGACCTCCCTGATAGTGAAAAGAGGCATATCGCGGGTGCCCCGGTAGAGCCTGGCCGGGCTCTCTTTGGCCCCGTCGCCGCATTGATGCAGCAACGATGCGAAGACAAGAAATGGGAAGACAAGGCCTTCAAGTTATGCCTTCCCAGGAAGGCGGCACCCCCTGCGCATTTGCCTAACCCCCCTGTCTCGGGACGTAACTTCCATCAGGGTAAGGAAAGGCCCCGCAACAAACCCCCACCATGACAGAGCAATCCACCCACTGTTAAGCCCTGGGGGAAACCGACTCCTGCCACGGCGGGAAAACCCTAGAACCCTAACCCCACCGACTCGAAATGCAAGCGGCCTACCTGATGTTCGGCCGATGGGGGCATCAAGTAGCGCTCACGAGCCGCAAGCTCAGGGCCCTGAATGTCTCCTCCCTCCTCTCCGCTCACCAAGCGGAGATTTTGGACAACTTAGGCCAACAGTTGGACAAGGGATGCCCCTCACCCGTGTTGTAGAAGGAGATCATTACTGTTAATGACCTCGTCCTCCGTAACGCTTATCAGGCTGTCCAAACCTGCTCCATGGCACTTTCTGTGGTGGGAGAGCGCGCTCTGGCTGAACCTGTCGGACCTCCCTGATAGTGAAAAGAGGCATATCGCGGGTGCCCCGGTAGAGTCTGGCCGGGCTCTCTTTGGCCCCGTCGCCGCATTGATGCAGCAACGATGCGAAGACAAGAAATGGGAAGACGAGGCCTTCAAGTTATGCCTTCCCAGGAAGGCGGCACCCCCTGCGCATTTGCCTAACCCCCCTGTCTCGGGACGTAACTTCCATCAGGGTAAGGAAAGGCCTCGCAACAAACCCCCACCATGACAGAGCAATCCACCCACTGTTAAGCCCTGGGGGAAACCGACTCCTGCCACGGCGGGAAAACCCTCGAACCCTGACCCCACCGACTCGAAATGCAAGCGGCCTACCTGATGTTCGGCCGATGGGGGCATCAAGTAGCGCTCACGAGCCGCAAGCTCTTTGGACACTCTTCCTGCTCTCGAGCCCCTTTTCAAGAGACAGAGATTTCTTATGGAGGGGTCGGTGCAATCGGATTCTTCTGCAGAGGTCAGGTACGGATGCCCTTCCCATAGGTGGATCTCTCCACTCTATGTTTCAGAGAACCGGGGTTACGACAGTAACCTACTGTTTCATATATCTAGACAACTGCTCTTTCTGGTTCAGCGACAGCGCAAACAGATTTGAATGTTTTGGTGTTACGTTTTTGTCATTTAGGGATAAGATTGCGTTTGTGTTTGAATCGAGATCTTTTAAAGATTAATCGTGCAGCTCTACTGTCTTTATACTCTCTCTCTCTGCGCAAATATCTGATGCAAAACGTATATGAGTAGCGCGAGGGCTTTTCAGTGCATTCATTGCTATTTTAATATCATGAGAATATTATAAAAGCCTAAGTAAATGCGTTCAGTGTATAAAGTGATCATGTCTCTTCATTAATTTAGTTGAGTAGCTGTCAATGGAGGGACAGAAACCTCTCATATTTCATTAAAAATATCTTCATTTGTGGTCCGAAGATAAACAAAAGTCTTATGGGTTTGGAACGACATGAAGATGAGTAATAAATGACAAAATTTTCATTTTTGGCTGATACGCTTCATGTACCCTGTCAAAGATGTTTGTTGAAGTCAAATGGTCTGACAATATTAGAATGTTTCAAGACAACCTGATCATCTTAGATGATTCTTTAAAATAATATGAAAATATGATAAAACAATAAAAGAAAGCAGAATTCCATAAAGAAATTATCCAGTATTCATAATAAGAATACATCTTGTTCCTGTGATCCTGCTGTAGAATTATCCTCTGGAATTAAATAGTACCAACTTGTACCCTTGTCTCTCATGTGCAACCACTTGGGAAATAATTTGCCAGCTAAATACTTAAATGAATTTCATTTATTTACTATCACAAGGACTCCAGGGATTTCACAAGAGAATTAGCCACATATAAAGCACACGCCTCCTAAATGACAATATGAGGCTTCAGCAGGCAGATTTGGTTTCAGTCATAGGTTTCAGATTGGAGCTGATAAAGCGCAGAAGAAAAAGCTATGATTCGCGAAATTAACTGGATATTTAAGCCTGATCTAAACCAGAGTTAAGTGTAACTGTCCAAACTTGGACCCAATGCAAAAGGATTCTAAATTTTCCTGTCACATATGGCTAACAAGTAAATAAATAAATGGACATAGAACATTGTTTTGAGTTTAAATGATTTGGTGTGAAATGATACGTCATGAAACAAGCCACAGAAAACAACTTTAAGATCTAAAATGAAATTATAATTCAAAATATTACTAAACTATACTAGTACAGTCACGTGAAAAAGAAATTACACCCTTTTGAATTCTATGGTTTTATACCAGGACATAAAAAATAATCTGGTCCTTTGCAGGTCTGAAAATTAGGCAAATACAACCTCAGATGAAGAACAACACAAAGTACACCCGGCCTTACTGCTTCCATCAAGAGCAGTCAGGCACGGCTAATCAAATGTCTTTGACTAATTGATCATCAGTGTGATCACCTCTATAAAAGCAGAAGTTGTGTCAGTTTGCTGGTGTGTGTTAACACAATGCCAAGGAGGAAAGACATCAGGGTTTAACTGCCATTTCCAAACAATTTGAAGTCCATTATTCTACAGTAAGGAAGATTATTCAAAAGTGGAAAACATTCAATCAAGACAGTTGCAAATCCACAGGCCTCAGTTAACATGTTAAATGTTAAAGTTCATGACAGCACAATTAGAAAAAGACAGGTACGGCATATTTGGAAGTGCTACCAGGAGAAAGCTTCTTCTCTCTAAAAAGAACGTGGCAGCACAGCTTAGGCTTGCAAAGTTGCATCTGAACAAACCACAAGACTTCTGGAAAAATGTCATTTGGACAGACGAGACCAAAGTGGAGATGTTTTGGGCATTAAATGAACAGCGCCAAGTTAGACAAAAACTAAACACAGCATGTCAGCACAAACACCTCATGCCAACTGTCCATCATGCTGATGTAGGGTTGATGATTTTTGGCTTGTTTTGCAGCCACAGGATCTGGGCACCTTGCAGTCCTTGAGTCGACCTTTAATTCCTCTGTATACCAAAGTATTCTAGAGTCAAATGTGAAGCCATCTGTACGACAGCTAAAGGTTGGCCTAAATTGGGTCATGCAACAGGACAATGATCCTAAGAACACCAGCAAATCTACACCAGAATGGCTGAAAAAGAAACGAAGCAAGCTGTTGCAGTGGCCCAGTCAAAGTCCAGACCTCAACCCGAATGAAATGTTGCGACAGGACCTTAAGAGAGCTGTGCATAAACAAATGCCCATAAACCTCAATGAACTGAAGCAACATTGTAAAGAAGAGCAGGCCAAAACAATCCTCCAGAACAATGCGAGAGACTGATACTGTCATACAGAAAACGATTACTTCAAGTTATTGCTGGCTCTACAAGCAGTTGAATCATAGGTTGTACTCAGTTTGTCACCCACAGCTTTTCCATTTTGGCTTTATTTTTGTTAAATAAATGATGACACAGAGTAATATTTCATGTGTTGTTCATCTGAGATTGTGTTTACCTCATTTTAAGACCAGCTAACAACCAGAAGATTTTAATTCTGTTCTGATACGTAAAACCATAAAATTCTAAAGGGTTTGCTTCCTTTTTCACATGACTGTGAGTCTGGGTTATTTTATTTTCATTGATATAGAATACACTGAAATTGATTAAATCCGGTTTTAATCAGTCTGACTCCTACTGATTTCAGAACAGAGACTGAGTCAACATCTGATTCACTGACTGAGCTGCGAGTTATCATTGTTCAGTGATGTCCATATTGAAATGAAGAAAGACAGTTTTATACATATAAAATCATATATTCAACTGAAAATGCAATTTACACAGAAGTTTTGGGATTCTGTTGATTCAGAAGTTCTGGAACTTTTCGGCCCTATGGATCAGTGGTATGTCTGAGGAAGAAGAATGAAGCACATGCTGAAAGGAACACTCTGCCTGCAGTTAAGCATGGTGGGGCTCGGTGATGCTCTGGGGCTGCTTTGGATCCTCTGGCACTGGAAACCTGCAGCGTGTGGAAGGCAAGATGGATTCATTAAAGTATCAGGAAATGCAATGAGAAAACGCCATGCCATCAGTGAGGAAGCTGAAGCTTGGGCGTCGATGGACCTTCTAACAGAACAATGATCCCAAGCATACCTCAAATTCCACCAAGGCTTGGTTGCAGAAGAAGTCCTGAAAGATTCAACAGTGGCCATCATCGCAGTCACTCGACTTAAACCCTCTCTGGTGGGATTTGAAGAAGGCGGTTGCAGCAGGCAAACACAAGAATATTACTGGACTGGAGGCCATTGCTCATCATGAGGAATGCGTTAAGATTCCTCAGAAATGCTGCCAGAAGCTGGTGTCTGGTTATACATCTCGTTTGCAGCAGGTCTAACAGCAAAATGGTGTTCTACTAAGTGTTAAAGATTCTTGCCATGCTTGCCAAAGGGTTGAATAATTCTGAGACTGCAGAAGTCATTAAAAGGTGCATTTTCAGTTGAATTTGGGTAAACCACTTGAAACATTTGTTATTTCAATTACTTTTGCAATGGGTTTTGAATAATTTCGATTACAACTTTATATATTGACAATTATATAAATATAGTCAGTCACAGTGATAACCGTGTGGGGTAAATAGCTGCATCTTAAGCATTACATGACTTTCTACACTGTAACCCATGGTCTGCACATAAACATAGGCGCTTAAAAGCTTTAGCACGCTCCACCCTCTATTTACATACATAATTACATCATCATAAAAGCACTGTAAAGCTTAGAGGGATCGAGAATGTAATAAATTGCCATTGCAGACTCGAAGGATGAAGCTGTCCATGGGGTTAGAGGGAATCAATACAGCTCTAAACTGCAACGATCTGCAGAGGTCAAACTGGATGAAGTGTCTGCCCACTTTACCTTAGATCTCAGCTGTCTGAAGAGTGCTTGTGCGTCTATGCCTGTAAGTGGTTAATGCTTGAAAGAGTAGAGTCCAACGTAGGGAACTGTGTTTAAGAGACCACAGTGGTCTCAAAAGGCCACTTGTGGTCACTCCGGTGGACTGAAGGTGTCTTAGTGAGCCAAATCAGTGGAAACGAATGCTCCCATGAGAAAACAGTCATCAATCTAATCCAAGAAGCATTCTGACTGCATCTTTATTCTATTACTTTTGCAGGTTACAGTAGTGGTGCTTGATATTATATGATAAACAATAATAATAATAAAACAAGTAAAATGTTTACATTTTAAAGTATTAATATTATTATTAATACAATGAAACTGTATATTAATACAAATATTATGATAATAAGAATATATTGTAATATAAAATAATATGTAAACGTCCCCATGTACGGATGTTAAAGATAACATGTAAAAGATGTTAAGTATTTTTAATAATGAATGTAAAATAAAATACAAAAATTTAAAATTTGAACTACCAGTACCAAATTTGTCATTAATGTTTTTTTCTGTATTCTAAACATGAAAACTCATCATCGTGGGATTTTATTCTATTAAATGAATTAAATATTTATTCTATATTCATTCTATCCTTTATTTATTATTTTATTTAGACAGATTACTAAAAATACACCTTGCTTCACCCCCAAAATGCATGAACACACAATGCAAGAGTGGATGTTTCAGTATAATAACTTAAAGTAATATTTATATAATAATACAAGGAATATTTTACATATTTAAAATGTGTCAATCATATATCATATTTGGGCATTGAAAAGCTTGAAACCCCCTGATTTACAGTACACTTAAATTCTGTCTTTCTACATTTCTATCTTTATGCATTTCTTCCAATTTCATTTACAGACCTGCATCTTTATATCCCAAAACAGCCCATCCCTTTACCTCAATCACTCTCTCTCTCTCTCTCCCTCGTCATTATTATCAATCATGCCCATCTTACCCTGTTAATTAAAAGCCATTGATCGCCGGCAACACGCCAGCAATATCGTGGACGGCGTCACAGGAGGAGCCATTCAGAGATCAGCCGATATGTGTTTGCATGTCAGTGACTTTAAGGGGGGCGTTGAATGACAACTGGAAAAAAAAGAAGAAACACGATGAACACTTTTAGACTTTAAATGTTCATGCACTTTCAAATATTATCCTTTCATGGGACCAGATTCTTTGTTATCAGCTTGTTCTCTTGCCTAAATTAATCTGATTTTAAACTGACTTTATGCATTTAAGAATCATTAAGGAGTCTCAAGATGTAATTTCACACTTTTTCGCACCTTCATTGCTATTTACACATCTTATTTATTCATAAATCATATCGATCTTTACCGTAACATTCCTGTCTTTATCTTTCTCACACACTGAGAGACCAACCTATCAATCTTCTACCCACACCACAGTTCCCTCATTCATGCTCAAATCAACACAAGTTTCACCTTCACACAATCATAGTTCTGTCCTTCTCCAGCTCATAAAGCCTAATCATCATCTCTGCCATATCTCTGCAAAAACATGTGTGCCATGATCACCTTTATTTCCCACACACACACTCACTCTTATTCCCCTATATCCTCTTTTTCTCCATCTGAGTGAGCACGGTAAATCTGGACAAGTCAATGTGCCAGCGCAGCACATTCACGGAGAGAGGCGAGTGAATTACTCTGGCAGACGAGCCATGGCTGCCGCAGTAATGGTAGACACACACAATCTTTATTCATTGATGCATTGACTGAGTGCCATAGTGCATGTTGGGATAGGAAATTGAGCTATATAGAATTTCTTAAATGCTGAACTCTGTGGGGATTTTGTGGCTTGCATCATCATAATGTTGTCAAAATAGCAATCAAAGTGGACATTTACTTATCTAATCTGGCATTTTTGGCCCAACATCCTGAAAACTTGGCTTTTTGGGGATGGCGAGAGCTGAGGGATTTGAAATGTTGTAAAAGTGATGCGGAGATGGCATTTTTATTACTCAACAGGTGAGTAAGGTATTATATTGAACAGATAAATTGCCACATGTAGCTCTCTAGCAGAGTTCAACAGAGTTGGAGGTACTCATAGGAACTACCGTGTATATTATTGGGAATAGCCACAGTAATGTCTTCAGCTTGAGATTGTTTCCATCTGCATCTGAACTGGTTATAGTATATCTTAAGGCTTGTAATAAATATTTTAAGAGCAGTAGGATCATCTCTCTTTATTTTGTTATAAGAACCATATTCAGTCGCAAAGTCACGCAGAGCCGAAGCACACCCAAAACAATGTTCTTCTGCAAAATGCATGCAGTTTTGTTTTTTAACCACAAGAGGGCCAAAAGTTAGTGTACCTTTGAACTCAATCAATCAAAATGTATTGTTTGATTGCCCTTGATTTATATGTAGAATGTTAATATTCAATTACAGGTCAGTAACAATTGAGTGAGTAACATTTTGTTTGTGTAGTTTGTAGTGTTTTGGCAGTTCAGGCGTGCGCAATGAGCAACTCCTCTCCCTCGTAAATCCACCCAAGGCCTGAGATGCTGCCCTCTCTCCCCACCCTCTCTTGCTCCATCCCTCCTTCATGAACGAGTGATCAATTGAAACTTTGTCCAGCCAGGACTGCACGTCAGCATTTCCCCATCTCTGTCTGTTCAGAGTTCTAAATTTCTTATTGGTCTGCTTTAGTCCCAAGAATACTACCATACTACATACAACAAACTTCACTTTTGTCTAGTAAAAGTTGATTGAAAAAGTTTTGTTTTATTTCTTATTTAGATGACCTTCATAGTTTTGTTTATGGGGTCTACTAGAATACGTTTTGTGCAGCTCCTGTTTTTACCCTTTGTCAGAACACAGTTTTAATTTCGGTTTCTTTAAAAACCTGCCTTCAGTCTGCTCTGATTGGTCGGCCGGGCCTTAGACTGATGTGAATGGTTTTCCGCTTAAAGTGTGTTGGAAATGTAACACCCTTGCCAAAATTGGTGAGTACAGCTTCCTGAGGCACTGTAAACACTACTGTAACTACGCTAACTATAGCATCAGTTTTGCCATATCAGTTTGAGCCCGAATCCATTAATGACAGTCAAGAAGAACAAACTGATCAATCCGAAAGACCTTTGCAAGCACGAATTGTACAGAGGTGGAGAAAACTGTGTCTCTTAGACATGGCAACAACATACTAGGGTTGGGTATTGTTAGAACTTGAACAATTTCCATTCCGCTCATCGATTCTGATTCTTATCGATTCCTAATTTGATTCCTATATGGTGAAAAAAAAACTTAGATATCATTCAAATTTATTCTAAGTCTTATTGCGAAACATTTCATTGTGGCTGAATACCATGAAAAAAAATCAACAGCCTAAAGACCACTTGCACTTAAAAATACCATCGCAAAAACAACTAGCCTAACAAATTTACATTTCAAGCATTATATAAGACAAGTAAACATTAAAAAGAACAAATAAAAAATGAGCAATCGCTCAAATAAATACAACTGAACAAAAATACAATTGAAATTTAACAGTGGTTTAAGATTTTCAGGTATTCCGGTACAGAAACTGTAATCAAATGTAAAATAACACTGCACTTTATGAAAAAAAACCCATTACAAATATAGTTACAAATGTTATTCGGTCAAGAACAGTGCCAGAATTTTCTTTTTGTCTTGTTTGATTAACGTTATTATAGAGACGGCAGCAGGAATATTAGGCTGCTGTCACTTTAAAAGCTGCATGGACCCAATATACTTTTACACATGTGTGCGCAGCACAGAAAACAAGTCTTCTTGCGCCTTGAATGGTTTAAAATCATATTAAAGTCCCTTTTTCTTTGGATGTGTGTGCAGCGGACAACAGCACGCTAGTCTTTTGCACTTGAATGGTTTAAAATCACATTAAAATGCACACACAGGAACACAGAGTAAGCGGAATCGAAATGTGCGTTTCTTATCAGATCACAGGGTTCTTGGACATATGGAACCGGTTCTAAAATGGAACCGGTTCTCGATACCCATCCCTACTACTAACGCAATTCAACCAGGCCTCACCCCACTTTTTTGCGTATGCCTTGGGCAGGAATTATTTAAATGAGGAATATTGTGACGTGTACATTCTCAGAAGAAAACTGAAGACCAACAAGGTGTTTAAAGGAGTTCATAAACAATGCTTACTGATATAGAGAATAACACCCTTTGGAGAGGACTTTGTGCTTTGTAACTTTGTAGACCTTTTCATGCTTTTCAAACAGCAACATTACACAGAAATGTGAGGAAAGTTGGAAATGTAAAAAAAACAAACATAATAGGACCCCTTTAAAATGACTGTATAGGCACAGCCCTACTCATTTTGCATCAGTGCCGTCACGTTTCCCACTCATTCCTTATGTAAGCAACAGCCAGCCATGAAATGACGAAGCACAGACTGCATATTATTAAAGAATACTTTATTCAAAGATGGGACATGATTTGTGTCTGCATCTGAGAGAGAGAGAAAGAGAGATTTGAAAGTAATTTGCTTGGTCCCCCATTAAGATGAGATGGCTGGCATTTCATGGGCATAGCGAACAGCAGCAATCTTTTGGCAGCTTGTTTTTTGGATGAACTTTAATTAATACCATTACAACCACTAATTGCTATAATGACTTTAGCAATAAAGTAGTACTTGCAATGAGAACCAGAACTGTTTGTAAGGACCAGATATGTGCTGTCACCAGAAATGTTTAGCAGGAAACAAGGAAAAAAAAGTTTCCCAAAATGTAGGCCTACCTGAAAGATGTGCGGGCCCCAGAGGCAGATTTGGAACAGTATACAGTCCATACAGTGCAAAAAAGACAATATACTTCAGTCATTACTTCACCTTCGCTGTGAATTGTTTATCTGCAACTCTATTTCTATTTTTCTGTAAATTGCCTAGCCAAATAAGTCACATAACAAGTCTCAAATTCAACAACACAATAGCCATGTTATCTATCAAACTCAACTATAATCACTCAACCTTCAAATGAAAAGTCCACTTTATTTACAAAGGTGTGGAATGTCATTTCAACACCACCAGCATCACCAAACGCAATTGCAACACGTACTGCATCATCACACTGCTTTCAAATGTACTGGAGAAATCAAAGGCTACGTTCACACTGTCAGTCCAAATTCGATTATTTGTGTATCCTATTGGAATCTGATCTAAAATGATTGATGTCCACACTGTGTATTGCAACTGTTTAGATCCGATTTGTGTTTCCATGCAGCTCTTTCGTTTTCCAGAATCTCTGCAATGGTTTCTATGGCAACGACGTTGCGTTAGTAGGTATACGCCAAACAACAACATCCGCAACATAAAGGGGTTTGCAATAGAGATGTTGTCTTTTTTTAAATTTTACAATATGATAATGTGTAGCTGTAGCGCTAAGACTACTGCGTCTTATGAGGCAGCGCCAGAACCGTAGGGGGTTAGTAGGGGCTTTATTTCGTGCTGTATTTTATTTTCTTTGCTTTAATACAGCATTGTTTCAGCAGCAACTTTCAGCATGTTTTCTTTAACGTCTGAAGTTTACGTTTTAAGTGGCATGAGAAAGTCACATAAACCATGCGAAATCCGATCAGAGCGGTCAGACTGAAACGGATTTCCAAATGTGATTTGATTAGGATTTCAAACCACCTATGGATGTACGTAGCTTGAAAAATTTCATTTCATGTGATTTTTTGCCGTTCACACTAGCTAAATCTGATTGGATTTCTATCGGATATGCACAAAAATCGGATTTGGACTGACAGTGCGAACGTACTCACAATCACTCTTACTTCACAGTTAAAACAGCCAATCACTTTTTTAGAGGCATCTCCCGTTTGATTACTCTTGAATACGAGCCTGTAAATTTGAAAAATACATTTTGCATGATTTGAGCTAAAGCTCAATTTATTAAACCAAACTTTTATTTAAACATAATTTGGACCAAAATTTTGGGAGATTTTGGTCTCTCCCCATTTAGTATGTGCTAACTCTGAAATGCATTTGCTGAGCACTCTCAAATATCAAGATCGGCTTAATAGTATGGGTTTTAGTATAACTTGGGTAAAATTTGTTTGCCCAAACAATGGCAGATGGGGGGAATGTTAAAGAAACCTGTTTGGTGCTGCAGAAATTACACTCAACAGCTCTAAAGGAATAGTTCACCCAAAAATGAAAATAATCCCATATTTTACTCACCCTCAAAACATCCTAGGTGTATATGACTTTCTTCTTTCAGCCAAACATAATCAGAGTTATATTAAATAATATCCTGGCTCTTCCCAGCGTTGTAATGGCAATATAGTCAAGTTGTAAATATAGTAAAAAAATATTGACAAACAACTAAAAGCTTAATATAGCTAATAGCAATATTCTGCCTTATGTTTATACATCCATCAATTCTCTAAACTGCTTACTTGGTTTTTAACCCCTGTGCTGGAACCTATGGCCACAGGCTGATGAAACCCTGGAGAGATGGCCAGTCCATCACAGGGTTCACACAGAAACATCTGTACTCTCATTCACACCTACGGACAATTAAATCCACCTATCCTGTTTGTTTTTGGATTGTGGGAGAAACCAGAGCATACGGGGAGAACATGCAAAGTCCAGACAAAAAGGCCTCCTTGCTCAGTCTGGACTCGATCAGGGGACCTTCTTGCTGTGAGGCAACAGTGCTACACACTGAGTCACCTTGCCCTCATACAGTGCCCTTCAAAAGTTTCAAAACACCCTAGGGGACCATAGAGATCTTGCAATTATATTTAAAACCAACAATGATTTTCTTTTTGATTACATAAGAATGGAAATAAATACAGACAGACTGTGATGCCTGAATACTGGATGAAACTAGCCACGGTTACTTTTTTGAAGATTTCTGGGTCAGCACAACATTGATATAACATACTGATTGACAAACCTGAATTCATTAAAGGGGCTTTATGTAAGAATTTTCATGAATTAATCACTTTTTGTATTGCCAATGTGTAAACACCTCATAACGAAACTTAAAAACGAGACCTTCCCAGACTTTGTCTATGAAAGCATGTAGACTGATTTTTATATGAGGACTTGAGAGAAATCCAAAGGATGTGACTGTTACACGCACTCCATAGAACCTTTCTTCAATTCAATAACACATGAAATTAATTCAGGAGACTCTCAATAGAGCTATTCTGTACTGTAATGTCAATGTGTCATGCAAACAAAATGGATTAATTCCAATTATAGTATCACATAGCAGCATCTATAGTCTCAAATATACTTTAGAATCATCATAAGTGTAATTTTTATTACGTTTTGACATGATGCCGGTGAATTGCAGAGCTTGTCCAAACATATCCACATCACTATCATCGGATGCTTTCTTAACTGCTGTTTTCTCACCGTTGTCATATTTGTTGTGTATTTATTTTGTTATTGAGCAGCACATATTTACATATTCATCTAAGCGTCGCTCTCATCAGCGTGGATAGCCTCAGTATGTTCATTAACAGTATATCGCTGAAAAGGTATTTCCAACTTCTTTTTACTTCTAAGCAAAGAACGAAAATCATGACTATCGGGGCCTTGAATCACGTTCATTCTCTTGTACATTAAGTGTGCACAAATACGAGGACAAGCAATATGTTGCTGTCTGTAGTTCAGTTAACATCCACTGGTGTCGCTAATAACAAGGGTTTCTGAATTACATATAGCCCCTTTAATATATAATTTACTGATACGTTTTTAGTTTGTGTTGACCTGTACAAATCCAAAAGTCACACAATAGCCATGCACCAAAGAATCCATTTATAATCCCATTGACATCAATTTATCCGATTGGGCTGGACCCAAATTAAATTTTGATATTTTGATCAACAGGAAAAAGCATTAGGCATTAAGGCATCAGTACCATGATGCATATGTTTACATGCATTTTATGTTATACGAATGTGCGTATATTTACTCATCTCATCATTCTCATCTCATATCTTACGATTTGGTCAGTTGCTGAGACTGAATATTTACTAAATATTTGCGAAAAAACCTTTTAAGACATAACAGCTTTCTTTTAAGCAATGTCATCAAGGCAAAAATGACAATTATTCGCGTATCTGGGCACACAGTATGTTGCTGTCTGGGGTGACATTATCGCGGTGGTTTTCTCCGGTTCTAAATTCACTGGCATGCACTGAAGTTTTGTTTTAAAAACTTGTAATGCACATGCAAATTAATTTGTCAATCATAATGTTTAGGAATCATATAAACACAAATTTCAGAATCTTAAATCTAAGGAGCCCCACAGGGACATTTGCAACAAAACAAAAAAAAGAGGACTTTCGACACACAGCACAGGATTTTTCACAGGACTCATGCATTACAATTTCCGGTGTAGATAAAGTCGTTTTGCATCATTGCTACAGATGATGGGAAGGGGATGAGAGTGTGTTTCCGAGATTTTTTTTCTTTTCTTTGATTTAGCATAAGCTCCCTCAAGATTCAGTTGAGTATCTAAAAGAGGATAAGCTAAATTGTGTTATAATAAGGCCAATTATAATTATCCATGAGTCTAATATTAGAACCTATATATAAACCTTTCCTTTTAGATTATCAGTGACAAGTGTCATTGTCAATTATTACTGAAGACGAACTTTGAAAATCAGGTATGTCATCAGATATGAAGATTCATTCTGAAAACTAGAGCATGTAAACATTCCTAATGGTCAAAATCACCAAGATTTATGCTAATATTGTGCAAACCCCCATTTTACCCAAGACATTTCCAAACATTTGTAGGACACTGTATGTAAGCAGCAACAAGCAAGAATAGATTTACCTCACATACTTATTTTAAAGGTGCAGCAAGCAATTTCTGGTAAACGCTGTTGATATCTGAAATCACCAGAACAAATACGCCCCTAACCCAAAAGGATCACACCCCTAACTTGATGCCTCCAACCCCACATTCAAGTACACGCTATGCAACACAGACAACAACTATGACGGAATCTGCCAATGTGCCTGCCACCCAGATGTCATCAATAAATAAAAGCAATCTGTGTTACTATGATAATTCAGGTCGAATGTCCTGTAATTTAGCTCTTTTACTCCGCCGATGGCAAAGTCAACCCTTCCACCCCAAAAAACAAAATGTTTTCATGAACAGGTTATAGCGATCACTAAAAGGGGAACCAAAAGAAAAAAAACATATAGCCTATTAGGACTTTTATCTCACTTTTCGGACACACTTTGGGAGCCAATGCTTGAAACGGACGGTGGAGGAGGTTAAGACATTCCAGGCGTATAATAATAATATTAATGCTAATGAACAAACCAGCGAAGATGACACAAGAGTATATTCAAGCAAAAGAAAGCATATCTTAGTTCTGTGAAACAGCAAAACCAACGATACTCACGTATCAAGAAGAAATAAAGAAAACTCTGCTTCTGTTTTCAGGCCTTCCTGCTTCTCTCCGGCGCTGGAAAGCTTCTCTGATATTAACATGGATCCTTCCTCTTGCCTGAATGTAACCTTTCTTTTTAAGTTATATTCCCCTGGCCTTTTCCTCTATTGTGTTTTCTCTGCCATTTCTCTCTTTCTATAGTCGTTGTCTTGTACACTGTGCTCTCTCTCCACCCCCATCATGCGTGTATACGCCCCTTACTGCTAATTGGCTAAAAGTGTGGTTTGGTGCTCGGTCCGATCCACTTTTCAACAGCGTTTTTCAAAAATCACTTACGGCATCTTTAAGTGACAGTAGAGAATCAGGGCACAGCTACTATGGTTGTGGCTCTGCGCCAACTTATATATGCAGAAGATCATCTCTGCTGTTTGAGAACACCTCACACTGTCTGTCATTTCACAGAGATGATGGGAAAGAGATATAAGATTCTACCCATGTCTCCACTGTCTTTGTGCAATTTCAACAGTATGTCTCAGGGGATTATCACTCTTTCTTCCCGCACTCTCCCCCACTTCCTTTCTGCATTGTTTTTTTCTCTTATCTGTTTTGTGACAGATGCACTCACTGTTTGGCTTTTTGGGGCATGATGTGCTATTTCTTTCCAACAGTGAAGCCATACTTTCTCTTGCCAATAAATGTTGCTGAGACTCACTTACCACCGACCGCCTTCTCTGTCTGTTTCTGTCCATCCCCCTCTAATTCCCCTATCACTCTTTCATTTTCTTATCCACTTGTCTGATCCACTTCTTCAGTCCATCCTTCTTTCGTTTTGCGCTGACTGTGTCTCTTTCTCTAATACACTCTGTCTCATTTTGTCTTTCATTACGCTTGTTCTGCTCGTGCCTCATCTTCCTGTGAGGCCCTAATCTCTCCATCGGTCTACATCTCTGACCACGTCAGGAGGGTATTCCATCTCTCACTTCTTCTGTAGCTCTCCATTAACTGAATCACTCAAACCCTCCAGCAGTTCTCCAAATCTCTCATCTGTCCTTGAAACAAGCGCCTTTTTCATTTTTTAAGAAGATAATTTTTGATCTGGGTTCATACAAGCCACTCACTGCACGTCTGCCACTAGTATCAATATTACTCTCTGTCTTGTCTGCTCTTTCCCTCCCTCTCTCCTCGCCTACTCATGGATGAACGTTACCAAAATATATTTTGACATCATAGAGAAGTTTTGTACTGTGCTAGATGTTAGATGTACAATGTCACACAAGTTTGAGTAACACGACTGGCCATTCCTCAGAGGTTCATGTCGGGTTATGAGGCGTTTGACACAGTTGAAAGGTCATTAAGCAGTATTTTCACTTTTTTATGTTTCGTTTTTCATTCCATAGCCGAACATTTTACCATATAGCGAACCAACCCCTTTGTCATTTACAAACACCTTTCGGTGAAGGTCGTTAGCGTTCCAACAACAAAGTTCAGTCTGAGATGTCTGAGTGGGCCTTAAATCTCCAGGACATTAGCCAATCAGAAGCATTCTCAATTCAGACCTTGGGATCCTGCATTATTCCAATCACAGTCTAGGGGAAAAAAAGCTGAGTCACTGTTTTGAGGAGATGAATACTTCCCAATTACGGTTAAACCCAAGTTTCCCGAATGCACGTTCTCTTTCGACACAGCAATCAGATGAAGTCCTTAGAAACTGCCTCCACAAAGTTAGGTGCCGACATAAGAATGGAGATGGTGCAGATGATGTTGAAAACGCTGAACGCCACCAGACAAAGTCTGTCAATTACAGCTGCAGCAAACTTCCACTGTTCGGCCACACTATCGTTCTCGTCCTGTCCCCGAAACCTATCTGCAACAAAGCGCACCTCTTCTAAAATAGCCTGAAGCTGTGGGTCTCCTCCACCGCTGGTCCCCGAGCAAGAACAGCCTCCACCACCACCGGACACTGTGCTCGGACATCCCGTAGCCTCCATATTGGGAGTGGGAGGTGGTGGAGGGCTGCAGAACTGTGAGGGCAGGTGAGGTGGCGGACTGGAGCCTACCACTGGGGGTGACACCACCGCAGATCGTGGGACGCCTGACATGCTGTTTCTCTGCACGGCCTCTGCGAGCAAGGATGGAGGCGAAGCTTCGTCCAGACTGGAGAATCCGATGTAGAGCAGGTTGCCATTGTTGTTAGCGCTGTTGGTCTGGTTGTGGAGATGGTGGGTGTGCCCGGCGGCGGCAGCGGCTTGAAGGAGGCTTTGGGGATGAAGCGGGTGGAGCGTTGAGGACGTGTGGTGGTGATGGAGATCGGCAGAGGCGGAACCGGGTGCGTTTGGTAGGCTGCCGCTCTGGGACCCCGAAGAGCAGCGTCGCAAGTGGGGGGCACAAGGAGGCCGCTCAGGGTCTTCGCCCTCACCTGGACGCTTCATGCGTAAAAACCAGGCTACCCACTGGAGCAAAACTACCTGAACCTAAGAGAAGGAAGATGAAGAGGGAGAAATGTGAAAAAAAGAATGGGCAATGGTGTTGTATAAACATTTTACACACATTTGTACATTGAGTAATAAAATAAACAATAAATACAAACATACAACACATAACATTTTCTTGAATGAACGCATTATTGCATGTAATGAATAGAGTTTAACGCTTTAAATTTGATGATAAATAAACTAAAAGCCATCTACCATATGGGTTTCTTAGTTCTACTAGTTTCATTGTTGTTAGTTGTTGTGGACACTGTAAGGAATATTTATTCAATGCTGAATTAATAAAACTGTGTAATTGGAGATATCTTTTAAAAATGAGATTGGGAGATACCATATTTTTTCCCTCAAGCTAAAAGAATATTATCTTTATATAAATCTCCAATCTTACTTATTCCCCAACGGTACCAACTTTTAAAACCAAATCAGATTTCCTGTTTTCTCAGTAAACAACATTAGCTTTGAATATTAAAAGTAAAATCCCCTCCAGCAAAATGTAAGCTGGCAATTTTATGCATGTATGAGAAAGCATGCATTTCACAGCAGTGTGTCACGCCATTATTAACTATATATTGCATATGCTATACACGTACAGTCTAAACAAAAGGATACAGCACAGTCTGCGCAAAAAAATAAAGCAAATTCATGCAAAAAAAAAATTCTCTGAGCACTAGTTAGCATCTGCGGAGTCAAGAGAAGAGAAGTTTTGGACGGAAAGTTGTTGTAAAACAGCAAAATATGACAGCAAGGACTATGACAAAGAGAGAGATAAAGGTGACAAGCTGGAATTATTCAGTTGTACTGCCAAGTCCTGGAGATGCATAAAGCATGGCAAAATGTATGACTAGTGGTTTGCACTGCTATCATATGCAGAAAAACTGCAGTTTAAGCAACTAGGTCCTTCTTTGGTATCTTCACACATATTTTGGTGTACTAAAAGATCACCCAAATGCATGTTTGGCTACATAAACAAAATTAGTGTCACTAGTCCAGTATTAAAGACCTTGCAGAATATATGTAATTAAAGAACAGGTATTACTAACACACTCTAGTCTAGACTGTCTTGAATGAGTTTCTCTTTTATTTTCTTCTATAAATACAAGTATAGAAGCCCTTGAGGGTTTGACAGGTGTTGCAAAAACATCTTTCCCCGATCAGTATCCACCTTAGCCTTCCTTTTTAGCATCTTCTTCTGTATCTGTATTTCTTTACATCATTAGATTACAACCATTGCTGTTATATAAGCATTGCTTTTTCCAGGTTATTCAGAGAAAGTCCAGATGGACATTTTCAATAACTACAAATGCTGAGTATTGGGTGTGAATGTTGTTAAAAGCTGATCCTAGGACGTTATGCTACGGAAAGCACATCACTATTATAATTGCTCATACCTTGAGTTAGGGTTTAAATAAACCTCTAACCTTCAGTATTAATCCTCAACTCGTGTGGCAAAGGATGTGCTATTACTTTTCTAAGCAATGAGGCATGCAATTTTGTCTGCTGCTGGAAAAATTCCATAGACTTTTGGGGGGTTTGAGGTCAGTACGATTTCTTTTCTAATGGCTCGTTTCCACCGATCTGTAAAGTACAGTACAGTACAGTACAGTACGATTCTGGACAGTAAAGCCTGATCCGGCTTGCGTTTCCAATGGCAACAAAGCCCTTACTTGACAGGCGTGGTGTATGCCAGAAAGTAGAATCAACGTCATTCTCGTGCGAAGAAAAAAGCGACACAGTAAACAACAATGGAGGACATACAGCAGATCTTGTTCTTGTTCCGGACTACTGTGCTAGGTGACCTAATGGAAGGGTCCAGAAAAAAGAGGTACGGTACGGTAGGGTATTGTGGTACCATTCACAACTTCTGACAATTGAAAAGGAAATAATTGCATACTGTACTGTACTGTACTGTACCGCTCGGTGGAAACGAGCCATGAAAGTGACAGTAAAGATGTTGCAAAATATTTCTTTTTAAAACAAATGCTGTTCTTTTGAACTTTCTGTTCATCCTGTAATCCTGAAAAAGTATAATGGTGTCCACAAAAATATTAAGCAGTACAACATTAGAAAGGTTTCTTAAGCATCAAATTTGCATATTCTAATGATATCTGAAGCATCATGTTACGCCGGAGGGACTGGAGTAACAGCTGCTTAAAAATCACCTTTGCTATCAAAGGACTTTTTAAAATACTGTTTTTAATCAAATTAATGCAGCCTTGGTGAGCATGAGAGACTTTCAAAAACATTTAAAAAATCGACTGACCCCTAACTTTTGAACGGTAGGCGCATATAGGCACTTGAGACCACTCATTTTCTTCAGAAACATGTAAAAATCTAGTTTTGATGCAGAATTGATGTTAGTCTCATTGAGTAAATACACCTGTCAGCTTCCTCTTGTTGTTGCATTTGGCTTTGTAAGTGAATGGGGTTCGATCAGCAGGACCGGGGCACATCAGCTGAGCTGCTAATTAGCTTGCAGAATACGATCAAATACGGTCATTCATCAGCGCAGACAGATTGCAGATCTATATCCATCTGCATCCAATTACTCATTTAGTCCCCTTCTGTTGGCTTTATCTCTATTATCATTGAATAAGTAAATTACTGCTTTCAGTGCAACTGACATGTGAGACATTGTTGCTTTCTTAAAGGGAAAAAAAGCATTTGTGAATTCAGGCACAGTGTATGTATGTGTTTGTGTGTGAGTAGACATACCCATTTTGGCATGTTCCCTCCATTGGGGTCATGATGGTGATATTGGAGTACAACCACAGTCGCAATAACTGACATTCCAACAATGATCATTATACTGGCAAAATACTGCCCTAAGAGAGAGACAAAGAGAGAAAGGAAGAGAATATATGCATAAACCTTTCATTTATTACTCTCTTGGCAGAATAACTTTTTATCATCCAGTCATACTATAGCAAAAACCAGAGCAAATGTAACAAAAAGGGGCATTGATTATAAAAGAGTGGCGCAGGGAAGAAAGGGGGAATGAGAAACAGATGAGAGAACCATAAAAACTCAATCATAAAGGAGAGGGGGAAGCAGACAGGAGAGACAAAGCGCGGTGGGTGAACACTCTTCCAGCAAACGCATTTCTGAAGATTACATCTTTGCGGCTTCTGAGGGCCTATAAACCAGAGGATGGGAAAAGAGAATGTGGGGTGAACGTTTTTTTTGTTTTTTTCATGGAGGATCATCTCTATGTCTAGGTCTGTTTCATTTTTATGATTCTCCTGCTTCTCTCTCCTGACCTGCCCATCATTTCCAGTTAATTTCCATTTCATTTCCAAATTACTATTAGAAGCCAAGCATACAGTTGCCAGGACTAGGGCTTTTGGCCATGATACAGAGTAGTGATCAATTTATTATTCAGTGGTGCAGTGTGTGGATCTGAGCACACACAAACTATACATCCTTGTGCACTAAATTTTACATATCATTAAGTTCAAAGACTCGCATAAAGACTAATATATTCAAAGCCTGGTTTGCAAATGAACTAAGTGGGGCAGACATTATAAAATATGAATACAGAGGAAAAATGTGTGCATTAAAAATATGTTAAAATATGCCAAAAATGGACATGCATGCTTTACCTATTAGCGGGATGGAGTCTGAGGTTGCTGGCATGATCTCTGCCACCAACAACATGAAGACTGTTAATGAGAGTAGCACAGTAATACCTGTGAATGTATAAAACAAAAAGAAATGGACTTTGTGAAACATACATGTCATTGCATATAATGAATTCTACACAACTGCTAAGACATTAATTGTCTACTGATATGTAGGTCCAAGCTGATTAATTGGTCAATATTTGGCAGTTTTTAAACATTTATAGTTTCTTTTCTATAGTTTCTTTCTTTTCTTTTCTTTTTACAACATTAGATAATCAGAAACATAAAAATAGTGTTTCTGTACCTTTAATGGCAGTATAGTATATATTTACATTTGTATATATACATTATATATATATAGTAGGTATTAAATCTCCAACCCTGCAGTCTAGATATCAGCATGTGCCACTGAAAAATCAATATCAACTGACTACTAAAATAAATGCATAGTTATGCAGCCTCTCTAGTTATGTACGACATTGGCACTTCATAAGATGCCCAAACACAGCTTCTTATTGGATGTAACTCATCTTGACAGAATTTGATTGGATCTGATTAGACGGCAGTGCAGGGTTTGATGGAGTGATACATAAAGTGAATTACATCAGGTCATTTCTCTTCCTCAATAGCTCTTTAGTTCAGTTCAAGTCATCTCCCTCCCTCTCCAGCTGCTATCCATCTCTCCCTCTTCTCTCACCACACACACAATCCATTCATCTCTATCTGCTGTTTAAATCTGCTTCCGCTCTCTCTCACTAAACCTCCTTCCTCTTACATATGTTTTTGCTCAGATTTCTAAGTGTTATCGTGGTATAATGAAACCTCAATAAAATTGTCACCAATGAGACTAAATGAATTCATCAACAACAAAAAAACACTCTTGGCTTTAAATCAGGGCTACCATTAAAATTTAAAACGAATTAATTCCATTATATGCTGATTAATTAACTACAATTATTGGAACTTTCACTGTTTGTATCACTCAGTAACAGCTTGTGCATTAGTGGTGAGGATGAGTGAGTCACTGAATCATTCACTCATCCGATTTGTTCAAAAACATAGATTCATTGATTGTTTGGAAATGTTTCCATTGGCAGAGCAAGATCAGAAAAAGAGAACTGCCAATGTCGTTTAAAAAATGTAAGTTACTCAAAGTAAACTTCTTGTTTATTGAACTGGTGTATAAAAGCAAAATAATAATTATAATTCATTAAACTAACATTGCATTTTTTAAAAGAAGTATCACTAACACTCCCTTTCAATTTGAGGTAGAGGACTTTCTTGATATATTAAAGAATGTTGGTAACCAAGCGGTTTCGGTTCCCGTTGACTTCCATTGTATTTTTTGTCCATATAATGATGTTCCACAGAAGAAAGTCTGATTTAGAAGGACATGAGGGTGAGTAATGATTATTAATAATGATTACAGAATTGTCATATTTGAGTGGACTATGCCTTTTAATATATGTTTCTTAAACATAAAGCATATATTAAAAATGATGTATGAACATTTTTTTAGGTCTATCCTAAATGTTCTGATGATTTGTCAATCAAAGGTGTTTCAATATTGCAGGCCTGATTCCTGGAAAGTGCAATGCATTCTTTCTCTTTGTGGCGAGGGGGGCGTGGTTTCGCGAAGTCTGTAGCGGGAGAGGAATCAGCGAGTCGCGCGGTGAGTAAGTGGGTCAAGTGCAGATGACGAACACCTGTGTCTGATTGCAGTAATTGGCGTGGAGACTGCATAAAAGCTGCCGGCTGAGAGAGAGAAGTGAGAGAGACCTGGGACTCGCACGAGGCTGTGAAGCTGAACCGAGACTGCCTTCAAGTTTGTTTGTCTAGTGATATATTTGTTCTTTTGTTTTTGCCGTGTCGAGCGACACGGCGGCCGCGCACGAGCGCACTGTAAATTATTGTTGTGGGAAATAAAGTGCGAGTCCCAATTTCGCCGACCTCGTCTTCTTCTTCCTTCCATTACACTGAACTTCACTACACTGGTGTCGAAACCCGGGAAGAAGAAGACTGCCGCCGCCATGCAGACCCCGCCGGGAACGCCGTTTGCGGAGCTTATACAGACGCTCGCGGGTCTTCACCGGGAGCAACATCACGCCCTGCTGGCCGTGAAAGAGGAGCAGGATCAACGCTTCCAGATGCTCCTCCAAGGCCAGCAAGAAGACCGCGAGCTGTTCCGGAGCTGGCTCGACCGGGAGGTTCGGGCCGTCCCCGTTCCAGCTACGGCCTCGGCCCCGCCCCTGCCTCTCAATAAAATGGGTCCCCAGGACGACCCGGAGGCGTTCCTGGACCTATTTGAGAGGTCCACCGAGGCCCGGGGGTGGCCCCAATCGGACTGGCCCATGCGGCTCATCCCGTTGCTATCGGGTGAGTCGCAGATAGCCGCCAACCAACTGCCAGTCCAGAACCTCCTGGTCTACGAAGACCTGAGGCGCGCCATCTTGCAGCGGGTCGGCCGGACCCCCGAACAACATCGTCAGCGGTTCCGGTCCCTGAGCCTGGAGGAGTCTGGCCGACCCTTCGTGATGGCGCAACAGCTCCGGGACTCCTGCCGCAGATGGCTGATGGCCGACGGAGGCGACGTCGAGGATGTCATCAGCAAGGTGGTACTGGAGCAGTTTATCACTAAGCTGCCTAAGAAAACTGCGCAGTGGGTCCAGTGCCACCGCCCGACGTCGCTGGACCAGGCCATCCACCTGGCGGAAGATCACATGGTGGCGTGCTCAGGGGTCGGCGAAGCCCTTCCATCAGCTTCTCTCTCTCCTTCTCTCTCTCTCTCTACCCCTTCTCTCCCCAAACCTGTGCCCCTTCCCAGGTCTCGCGGCGGGCTGGTGCCCCGGCCGGCGCCAAGGTGGAGGACCTCGACTCCGGCGGAGCCCGTTCCTGTGACCCGGGTCCCACCTAGGGGGCCCGCCACGTCCGACCACCCCGTCCCGAGTCCGGCAGCCCTGCACTCTCCACGCCATTTCCTTGACCCGCTTCCTGCCACCGGAGCGGCGGGGAGGCCTGGGCCGGCCTGTTGGCGCTGCGGGGACCCGGGACATTTTATAGATCGGTGTCCGGCGATGGAGGTGGGGACCCTGATCCGGGTTCCCGACGCGCCGCAGGCTGCCCCCGACCAAACTGGCCTGTACCAGATACCAGTGAGTATAAAGGGGGGTACTTATCAGGCTTTGGTGGATTCAGGTTGTAACCAAACCTCTATACATCAAAGTCTGATTCAACCGGGGGCATTGGATAACAGCCGCATGGTTAAGGTGCGGTGTGTGCACGGGGTGGTGGTGAGGTATCCGATAATGCCGGTCGTAATTCAATTTAGGGGCCAAAAGCATAGTGTCGAGGTGGCCGTTAACCCGCACCTCCGGCATCCGCTCATTTTGGGGGACGAATTGGCCTGCCTTTAATGAATTATTGGGGTCGTTATCAGCGGGTGCCTCTTGGGGTAGAAAAAACAAGGGAAAGACAGCGGTCGTTCAGCTGGGGGATGCTGAGCCGGGACCTCTGGGTCCTGCTGCAGGGGAACAGAGGGCTCTGGCGAGAATGGTTCTCTCAGAGCGCGATGACTTTCCCCTGGAGCAGTCCCAGGACGAGTCTCTTAAAAACGCCTTTAATCAGGTCCGCTCCATCGACGGCCAGCTGCTTCAGCCAGACCAACCGCTCTCTTATCCCTATTTTACTGTATTAAAAGATAGGTTGTATCGGGTGACCCAAGACACCCAGACAAAGGAAGATACAACACAGTTGTTGGTTCCTAAAAGCCGCCGGAAAATGCTTTTTCAGGCGGCTCACTGTAATCCAATGGCCGGGCATTTAGGTCAGACGGCAACACTAAACCGTCTCATGGCCCGGTTCTTCTGGCCGGGCATTCACGAGAACGTGCGCAGGTGGTGCGCGTCTTGTCGTGAATGTCAGTTGGTGAATCCACCGGCCAATCCAAAAGCACCATTGTGCCCCCTCCCGTTAATGCAGGTCCCCTTCGAGCGAATTGGTATGGACCTCATCGGGCCATTAGAACGGTCAGCACGAGGGCATCGCTTTGCCTTGGTTCTGGTGGACTACGCAACGCGATACCCGGAAGCAGTCCCGCTTCGTAACATTTCGGCTAAAAGTGTTGCGAGCGCTCTCTTCTCTTTAATCTCCCGAGTGGGAATCCCCAAAGAGATTCTCACTGATCAGGGCACGGCGTTTATGTCACGAACGATTCGCGAGCTCTACGAATTGTTGGGCATTAAATCGATTCGCACTAGCGTCTACCACCCACAAACAGACGGTTTAGTGGAACGGTTTAATCGCACTTTGAAATCCATGATTCGTAAGTTCGTTCACGAAGACGCCAAAAATTGGGATAAATGGCTAGAACCCCTCTTGTTTGCTGTACGCGAGGTCCCCCAAGCCTCCACGGGGTTTTCCCCCTTCGAGCTTCTCTATGGACGTCAGCCCCGCGGGGTGCTTGACGTTCTTAGAGAGACTTGGGAGGATGGACCGTCCGCTGCTAAGAACGAAATTCAGTATGTCCTGGACCTGAGAACAAAGCTCCACACTTTGGGGCGGCTATCAATGGAGAATTTGTTACAGGCCCAGGGCAGACAGAGTCAGCTTTACAACAGGGGAACTAGACTCCGCCAATTTGCACCGGGAGATAAGGTACTTGTATTACTCCCTACTACCAGCTCGAAATTACTCGCAAAGTGGCAAGGGCCCTTTGAGGTCACACGGCGAGTTAATGATCTCAACTATGAGGTAGCCCGTACAGACAGGGGTGGAGCACATCAAATTTATCACCTCAACCTTCTCAAAAAGTGGGTTGAGGCAGAGTCAGTGATGTTGGCGACGGTGGTGAGCGGAGAGGAGGATCTCGGGCCTGAGGCGAGTTCAAAATCACAATCTCTCGCGCTGGCCCTTGGTGGAGACCACCTCTCGCCCTCCCAGCTCACTGACATTAAAAATGTACAAGCTGATTTTGCGGATGTGTTTTCTCCCCTGCCTGGCCGGACAAACCTCATTCAGCACCACGTTGAGACCGAACCTGGGGTCGTGGTACGCTGCCGCCCGTATCGTTTGCCTGAACATAAGAAAAAGGTGGCTCAGAGTGAATTAGAGGCTATGCTGGATATGGGGGTAATAGAAGAGTCAAGCAGTGACTGGGCGAGCCCGATAGTTTTAGTTCCCAAACCTGACGGCTCGGTTCGCTTCTGTGTAGACTATAGGAAGGTGAACGCGGTGTCTAAGTTTGATGCTTATCCAATGCCAAGGGTTGACGAACTGCTTGATCGGCTGGGTACTGCTCGCTTTTATTCGACATTGGACTTAACGAAGGGTTATTGGCAGATCCCCTTGTCTCCAATGTCCAAAGAAAAGACAGCTTTCACAACGCCGTTTGGATTACACCAATTTGTCACCCTTCCTTTCGGGTTGTTCGGGGCTCCAGCGACCTTTCAGCGTCTGATGGACAGGATTCTCCGACCGCATGCTGCGTATGCCGCTGCCTACTTGGATGATATTATCATCTATAGTACCGATTGGCAGCGTCATATGCAGCATTTGCGGGCTGTCCTGAAGACGCTGAGAAGGGCGGGGCTCACGGCCAACCCGAAGAAATGTGCAATTGGGCGTGTGGAGGTAAGGTATCTGGGTTTCCACTTGGGTCACGGACAGGTGCGTCCCCAAATTGATAAGACGGCAGCAGTTGCGACCTGTCCGAGACCCAAGACCAAAAAGGAGGTTAGACAGTTCCTGGGGCTAGCGGGATATTATAGAAGGTTTGTGCCTAATTATTCGGACCTCGCTAGCCCGCTGACCGATCTAACTAAAAAGGAAGCGCCAGATACGGTTCAGTGGACGGAGCAGTGTCAGCGGGCCTTTACCCAGATAAAGGCTGCTCTATGTGGCGGGCCGCTTTTGCATGCTCCTGATTTCTCTCTCCCCTTTATCCTACAGACGGACGCATCGGACAGGGGGCTGGGCGCCGTCCTGTCCCAGGAGGTGGAGGGTGGAGAGCGGCCGGTGCTGTACATCAGTCGCAAGCTCTCTAAGAGAGAGACGATGTACAGCACCATTGAGAAAGAGTGTTTGGCCATCAGGTGGGCTGTTCTCACCCTCCGCTACTACCTCCTGGGGCGGGAGTTCACCCTCTGTTCGGACCACGCTCCCCTGCAGTGGCTCCACCGCATGAAGGATACCAATGCGCGGATCACCCGTTGGTATCTAGCTTTACAGCCTTTTAAGTTCCAGGTGATCCACAGGCCGGGTGCACAGATGGTTGTGGCTGACTTCCTCTCCAGGAGGGGGGGGGGGGGAGGCTGCAGGCCGGACGGCTCCCCGGCTTGAGACGGGCGGTGGGGGTATGTGGCGAGGGGGGCGTGGTTTCGCGAAGTCTGTAGCGGGAGAGGAATCAGCGAGTCGCGCGGTGAGTAAGTGGGTCAAGTGCAGATGACGAACACCTGTGTCTGATTGCAGTAATTGGCGTGGAGACTGCATAAAAGCTGCCGGCTGAGAGAGAGAAGTGAGAGAGACCTGGGACTCGCACGAGGCTGTGAAGCTGAACCGAGACTGCCTTCAAGTTTGTTTGTCTAGTGATATATTTGTTCTTTTGTTTTTGCCGTGTCGAGCGACACGGCGGCCGCGCACGAGCGCACTGTAAATTATTGTTGTGGGAAATAAAGTGCGAGTCCCAATTTCGCCGACCTCGTCTTCTTCTTCCTTCCATTACACTGAACTTCACTACACTCTTTCTCTCTTACACACATTGACTCATTCCTGCTTTAATTACATCAATAGATTAATTGGCCATATGAGTGTACAGCAAAGCACTTCCCTTCATCGTGCTTGCAGTGATTCGCATTCTTGAAGTGAGAAAACTGCCTCATTTCCTTTCTCTTTGGTTGCTCTAAGCTTGTGTCTTCTGCTTCTCCACTTAAATATATTGTAAATACCCTTCAGTTCACGCCTCTTTACATTTCCTGACAGTCATCTAAAGTTCCTTCCATACCATCTCTGATGACAGTTTTATCTTCTTTGAACTGTATGCTTTTTGATTTGGGAAAAGGTCTCTTGACAGAGTGGGGGAAAAAAACATGGATAAAACCCCCTAATGTAAACCAAGAGTTCATTTGACATGACACGATCAGGAGATATTTTTTAAATGAGCACCCACACATTTTCTGTTGCATGTCTCAGCTCTCTGTTCTGTGACTAGACCTTGGCAAGGCTGTGGAATAATTTTTTCCGCTGCATTGAAATATGCCAGATATGCAAACCTATACACCATCCATGTTTATTTATAAAATATCTAGATAATCTCTTTCTTTCATAATACCTAGTGAGATCTTCTCTCCGGAGTCGGCAGGCAGTAGGAAGATAAGCAAGGTCATGGATGAAAGGAGGACACAGGGAACGAGAAGGTTCAAGGCGTAGTAGAGCGTCCGCCTACGCATGGTCACCACAAATGTCACATCTGGATAGGGTTCCTTACAGCAGTCATAGTACAGCTCACTTCTTGAGCCAGGCACACCTGATTAGACACAGCATGTGAGGAGAAGAATGAATATATAATGATGAAGGTATATAAAAAAAACATGTTCAAAGAGATGCTGTTGTCCTCAAGAGCAGCCGATACTGCTCTTCCACCTTTGATCTACTAGGGGGAAAAAAACCATCCTAATCAGCAGATGCCATCCAGAGGCAAGTCATTGTCTGAGACTGAGCATCATGCTTTTGTATGAACATCATTAGAGAGCTCCTCAAAACTGTTGTATACCGTCCTCTATAGCCTCTCAAGAACGTGAAAGGAAAGTGGGAAACCAAAACTAAGGGGGGATACAACTAAAGGAAAAGCTGTGTGAGAAACAGACTGAAATATATGCTCCGGCATCAGGTTTTATGTTTGGTCAAGAGAGAATGAAGAACCAATGGGGCTTTTCGTCATTTATGTAGTCCATTTCATAACATGAAAACAACCAGCAAGGGTTTTCTTCAAAAACGCACCTTTTATGATCCACAGAAGAGGAAAAAAAAAACCCATTTCATTTTTGGGAGAAGAGGGTCAGTGAGAGACAGAATCGTGCAGTGCAAGATGTTTTTCCAGTCCACTTCCTCTTATCCATGCTATTTAATTACATTAATTTGAATACTAACAGGCTCCTCGGATGGACTATGAATGAATATGAATGGACATGAATTTAACAAGAAGGGCTGGACATTTTATTTTTAAATTCTAAAGTAGATTCCTGTTCTATATAGGAGGTAAGAGTTATTCTCAGGCCTGTGAGCTCTACTTAAAACATTTTTACTTTATAAAAAATATGCAGAATGCATTTTAACCATTTAAACATGCAGCTGTCAAACTGACCTCTCACTGCCTGAGTCATTATCAATTACTACAGCAACACAAAGCGCACATCTGCCTGTGGGTGTTATGTTTGCTTGATCGTGAGAAGTTTACAGGAGATTTTATCTGAACTCACTCACCCACAAGGTCCCATTCTCCGTTGGGCATGTAGCCAGAGATATCAGCCTCATTCATCTGGAGGTCCAGCAGCCATCCGTCAAACGTCCACGAGCCAAATTTGAGCTCGCACTTCTGGATGTCAAACGGAAACCAGCGTACATCCACGTTGCAGGTGCTCATGAAGATACCTGTAATGAAGTGAAGACATAGGAGAAAAAAACATTTATGCTCTTCATTCTGATCCAAAGTCAGCATTGAAACTGCCGGAGGAATGTACTGTTTCAAATGCCACACTGTTTCTTCATCAGCGCCGTATTGCAGCAGCCAACTTCAAATTATATCCAATTGACCTTTTCACTGGAGTAAAACCAGACAGTTAAAAGATATACATTCAGAAACGACGGAGCCGTAAGAAACACCATTACATAAAGACCTTTATGCACAGTGCGAATACCCAGGCTGACACTCTCATTATTATTACACACACACACACACACACACAAAGACACCAGCTAGATGAATCATATCACTAACTAAATGGACTTGCTCAAGCTTAAATACTGCAATACAGGCAGATAAACTCATCATTGTTTCAAACAGCTTGCAAATAAGCCATTTTGAACCCTGAAAATGAGAATTATGACAGACATGGATGAGATAATGAGTGTAATTTGTTTTATACCGCACAGCAGCCGAAGCCACCACCTCAAAGAGCCTCCTAATCATACACTTAGATATTTATTGAAGAAATCACACTTGAGATGGAGCAGAAGTCGGAAAAGGGAAGCTCAATAGGGCTTATGTTGCCTCTGAACACTGATTGAACAATCCTGCAAATTTTCACAGAACAGCACGCCATCAACCATTTACAGTGATTCCCAGGAAGCAAACATATTAAAAGACAGAATCACCACAGATGTGTAAGTGAACAAGACTTGTGCTTCAATGAGATTATTGAAGAACAACGGCAAGCTGCAGCACGTACACTTTTCAATTGCGAAGGTGTTTAGAGTGATTGCTAGGTGGTTAATTAATGGCCCTAAAAAGCTCATCCTGATTTCAATCATAACTAATAGCACATACTGTATATCACTAGTGTACTAGTAGGTATCATTCATGCCTGTAGCACAAATTGAGGGTAAACAGAAGTTTAATACTTAGGCTTAGTTTTTTCAAATGAGCAACAGTATTAGTGATGCTTGCTTGCCTTAGAAAACACCTCAGGATTGCAGAAGCAATTCAAAAGACAAGTGCATTTCAAACTGTTCTTCCCCTTAATTTGATAAATTCATTGCGTTTGAAAAATAGATTCCAGAGCTGAGAAAAAGAAAGAAAACAGTTAAGGGACTCCATACAAAAAAGAGAAATATTGATCTCCCAAAAGAAAGCGACATTTTCCAGGTCATACATTATGTTCTGCTGTACTGACCCCATCCACAAATCTCTTCAAACTGATCTACACTGCTTCAGAAAGTTCCTAAATAATTCACCTCTGTACTGGGCCTCTGATATGAGACACGAGTTTCCCTTTAATCTCTGGTACAGATGAAGACAAGAAAGTCTTCTGAAAATGGTCCCAGCAACTCAAATCCCAGTTTGAGCTTCCAAAAAAATGAATTACTTTGAAAATGCCTGGCCTGATCATACCACTATCGTAAGCCACAAACTTCATCACTTCCTACCAAAGAAAGGACGAGAGCAAATAGCTTCTTCTAGATATGGGGAGAAGATGTGCCAGCATGTATATGTTTCACATGACAATAAATGTCAGTATTTCATGTCAACAACCCATTTGGAATAATACTCTCATCCCTGGCTATGGCTTAAATCCTTTTTTTTTGTTGCATGTTGTCAGCTTGGTTAAAAAACATTGCTTCAAAAAGTAAAAGCACACTCTTCTCAACAAACTGCGTAAAGTCTCGATTTATATGCCAAAGTTTAATATCTAGTATTTCTATTTAAATCCCTAACCCTAAGAATGAGCAATTTGCCTTATAGAGCATCACTAATTACATTTAGGCCTACTTATGGAACTGGGAGCTTTCCATGTGGCTAGGATCCAATGCCAGTCCTAATACATTTGCAAGAAGATTATTTCTTCTTCTGAAAAAAAAAAGAAAAAAAGACTGTGTCCGCTGACAGTGAAACTAAGTGGATGTGGCCAGTGTGCGACTCACATATAAAAAATTAGCCAGTATTGCTTTTCCAAAGGTTTCACATCCACAAATATCATTCCACTTAGAATTACTCAGCACTTAGACTGACACCTGCTTCTGAATTTGCTAACTGGACCCTGTGGTACCTTGACATTTAGAGAAATCCAGGGCAGTTTACAGTACACTCAAGAGCACAATGGTCATTTTTTCAAATCAGTCTAAATCTAAATCGATACAGGACTTAAACACAGCTCAGTCTAAGCACATTAGATCTCCGCTGGATTTTTGTTGCCTTTCTTTTCCATGTCGACGACTTCTACTCCAGGGAACCAGGTGACTAATCCTAAAAGCTAATCAATAACAACGGCTAGCGAGCTAGCAAACCCACTCCCGCTAAATGGATTCTTCAGATGAGAGGTCAGGGGCAAGCAGTAAAGACGGTGAAAAATATTTAATGAGATGACGCAGGGAAGAGCAGAAACCTCTAGCTGAGTGAAGTAGTCGGTGCATGCCAAAAACCTATTATGAGCTGGGCTGATATGTAAAATTTGATATGGAATATTCATGTATTTTATGTGTTTCACTGGTCTACACCACCTTTTTTTGTCACAAGGTAATTCTACATAAAAAAAATATTTGTGAATATATATACATATATATGTGTGTGTGTGTGTATGTGTGTGTGTGTGTGTGTGTGTGTGTGTGTGTGTGTGTGTGTGTGTGTGTGTGTGTGTGTGTGTGTGTGTGTGTGTGTGTGTGTGTGTGTGTGTGTGTGTGTGTGTGTGTGTGTGTGTGTGTGTGTGTGTGTGTGTGTGAAATTTTCATTTTAATCTCAACAACCCATTAACAAAGATACAGAACCAAACCATGATCAAACCATTCTTTGTATGGCAAAAATAAACAAAATTCACCAAAACACACCCCAACATGCAGGCATGGTAGGTCACCAGCCCTACAGGGCATATCCTGTCAGTATAAAGAGGAAATCCAGCAAAATGTGCATGAGTCAATATTAGACTAGAGGGATCTACTCAGAAAATAACTTTGCTGTCAACACTCATTGCTGATCATTCTAAATGAGTCTCTAATCCACTGCACACTTATAGCAGCTGTGTTTATATCATTCAAAATCAGAGTACTGAGAAATCATGAAACCTTTCAAGAACATGTTCAGTTCACATTTCAGCCCAAATTTAAAAAAGAAAGAAAATCATCAAAATCAGATTTATTTCTTGCATGATTTGTTATTCATTATCTGCATGGCAATTAAGCAAAAATACATATATTTTTTGCTGCAATTTGAATCATGAGCACCAAACAACAATGTTCACATTCATTAGCCACTTAGCCACACGGTAACACTTTAGAATACTGCTCCATCATTAAGGAATAACTACACAGGAACAAATGAGTAACACAATATTAACACTCTAGTATATGACCTAACAAGAAACTCTGATTAATGAATTAATAAGTAATAGTGCTAGGTCTAAAGTGGTACTTCACTATTAGCTTATCAATTACTACTATTTTTTCATACCTCCCAGAGGACTACTATAAACAGGTATCATAATTAATGTGAATAATGCATAATGTATAATTAATTATAATGTTATGGTCATGATAACCCACTAGTAAGTATTACCAATTAGTACCATTAGTACTATTGCCAAATCCTTATAAATGAACTACTAATTATTTGGATCGGTATTCTTAAGTGGAGATCATGGAAGATCACTAGTAATAATGACTCAAGTGTTACCAAATCCTTCGGAAGCAATTACTATCCAAAACCTTACAAAAACTTCAAAAGCTTACAATGACTTCAGTCATCACTAGGGAGTTATCATACTTTTCACTTTAGAATACTGATCCAAATAATTCCTTCTGAATGATTTGGTAATACTTGAGTCATTACTAGTGGGTAACCATGATCTTCACTTTAGAATTCACATTAATTATGAACCTGTATATAGTAGTTATTAGTAGTCCTCAGGCATGTATGAAAAAATAGTAGTTACGGATTAGCTAATAGTGAACTACCACATTTAACTGAGCGCTATTACTTACTAGTTTGTTAATCAGGGGCCGTATTCACAAAACATTTTATCTTACCACTAAGAGCTCTCCTAAATGGCAATAAAAGTTCTTAGTGAAGAGTTTTCTCTTAAAACCTATTCCCAAAGCTGCTGAGACCAACTTTAACTAAGGAATAGAAAGATGTCTTAAGCGGGGTTGACCTTGTTGCTATGGATGATGTCAACACGCTTACCAACTATGACCACAGTGATTGGCTGATGGGGGAGGAGTCTCTGTCAGTGATATAAATATTGCAGAACCAACGTATCATTTTACCATATTCAAATTAAGATTTTAAAATAAAAATGTTGCCATATTCAAATAAAGATTTTAAAATAAAAATGTTGCCATATTCAAATAAAGGGTTTAAAATGTAACTAATTAAACTAGTATATGTTCAGCTAATTGTCAACCTCTTACATGTCTGCATCTCAAGAGATTGCAGAATTCAAGCGACAAATGATGTTTTATAATCAAAGTTCGGGAGGAGCACGTTCAATCAGCTTGAGAGGATGTATATTTACACAGCCGAGAGCCAACTCACCTGTTACCTCCACAGTTTTCTGCATCCCTCCGCCACCCCTTCCTCACTCTCGGCTGGGGATACGGGGGAGAGCTGAGCCCTTGATCCCCTTGGACATCACGCCAAGTAAGGTTATTATATTTTGTTACTCTATTCAATCATTTGTAAGTGTGAATTTGTGAAAACACCTGCCACAGTAATCTGACATTATTCATTTATCAAAGATTTATTTTTTCGCGTTTTATCATAGATTAAAATCTATAAATCAAAATATGTATTGCATTTATGAAGAAAAGGCTCAGCACCCAAGTCTTTATCGCTATTGCTTCAATTGTGTACAGTGTCTTTTGCTGTCTTTAGGCGGATTGTTGAGGTGGGTTGCCAGCAACAGCCATTAGGATTGTTTGTGATATTGTCTTAGTGACTTAGGAGTCCTCTTGACTACTCCTAACATTTCACAGATTTAGGAGCTAGTTTTAGCGCTAAAATGCTTTATGAAACACTCTTAGAGCAAAAATGTAGGACTCCTGACGAGCCCATTATTTTTAAGAGTTTCTCCTAAATCAGCAAGTTAGGAGCTACTTTTAGCCTTAAAATGTTTTGTGAATACGGCCCAAGAGTTCCTTGTTAGTTAATAGTAGTTACTAGAGTGTTAATATTGCGTTACTCATTTGTTACCGTGTAGTCATTCATTAATGAAGGAACAGTATTCTAAAGTGTTACCAGCAACACCTCGACAAAATAAATTGTGATTTATGGCTTTGATTAACTCAGTGAAAACTAAATATGAGAAAATATTCCTGTGTATATATATATATATATATATATATATATACACAGGATATATATATATATATATATATATATATATATATATATATATACATACACTCACCCGCCACTTTATTAGGTACACCTGTTCAACTGCTTGTTAATGCAAATATCTAATCAGCCAATCACATGGCAGCAACTCTATGCATTTAGGCATGTAGAAATTGTCAAGACAATCTGCTGAAGTTCAAACTGAGCATCAGAATGAGGAAAAAAGGTTATTTAAGTGTCTTTGGACGTGGCATGGTTGTTGGTGCCAGATGGGCTGGTCTGAGTATTTCAGAAACTGCTGATCTACTGGGATTTTATTTAGGGTTTATGGAGACTGGTCCGAAAAACTGAAAATATGTGTGCAGTAGTTCTGTGGGCGAAAATGCCTTGTTGGTGCCAGAGGAGAATGGCCAGACTGGTTCGAGCTGATAGAAAAGCAACAGTTACTCAATAACCAGTCGTTGCAACCGAGATTTGCAGAAGAGCATTTCTGAAAGAAATCAAACACATCAAACCTTAAGCAGACGGGCTACAGCAGTAGAAGAACACACCGGTGTTTCTCCTGTCAGCTAAGAACAAGTAACTGAGGATACAATTCACACAGGCTCACCAAAATTAATAGAAGACTGGAAAACCCTAGCCTGGTCTGATGAGTTTGGATTTCTGCTGTACATTCAGTAGGGTCAGAATTTGGCATAAACAACATGAAAGCATGGATCCATCCTGCCTTTTATCAACGTTTTAGGCTGGTGGTGGTGTGGGGGATATTTTCTTGGCACACTTTGGGCCCCTTAGTACCAATTGAGCATCATTTAAACGGCACAGCCTGCCTGAGTATTATTGCTGACCGTGTCCATCCCTTTATGACCACAGTGTATCCATCTTCTGATGGCTACTTTCAGCAGGATAACACGCTATGTCACAAAGCTCGAATCATCTCAAACTGGTTTCTAAAAAATGACAATGAGTTCACTATATTTAAATGTATAAATATGTGGTACATTTGCAGATGTTGTAACACCTTTCATTGTAAGAGTGTTCTCACCAGCATCCGTGTGTATAACATCACTGACTGACACAGTCGCCTGGACAAACAGTTGCAGCAAATAAACAAAGCTTTATTTTGCATCAGACTTTGTCTCCGTGTGTGTTCTTTGGCATCGGCCCAGATCACAGGATTACCAAAATCTGTTCACACCCACCAGCCAACTGTTTAAATCATTTCTGTCAGGACCACTGTCGTCAAATACAATTGACAATTAGCATACAGTTTGGATTGGCGGTATGTTTCCATTCTGGGCGAGCACTCCCTGTGCATCCATGCAACCTAGCATGGATAAGAGCAGGGAGAGCAGCAATAACCCCCCTTGGGGAAAACCGAACAGAACCAACATGAATGTATTGCAGATATCATTCATTCATTGTACATACATACAACATAATTAGAGAATTTTAGTCTGATTCAATTTTAGTCTGAATCAGAATGTCAAATCCTGACTGGCGAGAGGAGGAGCTGGGGATGGAGGAGGGTAATGGACAAACAGTTGCAGCAAATAAACAAAGCTTTATTTTGCATCAGACTTTGTCTCCGTGTGTGTTCTTTGGCATCGGCCCAAGATTACCAAAATCTGTTCACACCCACAAGCCAACAGTGAATAAACATATTTCTGAAAACAAGATGTGAGACTTTCTCTCTCTATTTATGTCTGTCTTTTCCTCCCTACTCATTTCCTCTCCTCATCTCTCTGCCTGACTTGACTTCAAAAAGGCATTTGATTTCTGTTTGCTACTGAGGGACTGGATTGCTTTAATGCAAGGAAGAGAATAACAGCGCTAAATTGCGATGAAATCAGCATGAGCAGCAAATACGAGCCATTGGTGCACGATCTGCTTGTGATAGTGAATGTGTTTGTTTGTTTGCATCTGCAGAGACTCTGAGGGTTATTTAAAGACTCCAGCTTCATTGCTGAGCGAGTTGTTGTGTATGATTCTGCATGTGCGTGCAAGAGAGAGAAAAAGAGATGACACGAGCTGAAGAATCTTGTGACTGGAGAAACCATGTCATTGTTTCAGTCTGTATTTATACATACAATGCATGTATTTTCATCAAAGGGAGATTTTCGTTCTCATTCAGTTTTCCAAAAATAAATGTAATATGCATTTACAATGCATATAAGCACTACTGCCCTCAGAGGAAATAAAGTAGCTGTAACATAATTCATGAACTGCCTATTTCCTTTTGCACCATAAACGTCCCAGTTTCTGATGTGCAAATCTATAAATTGATGACCCATGAACCATCATTTACATGGAACATGAAAGAGGTTTCTTTGATTTCCATACTCGGTATTCAGAGAACTCTTTAATACTTAAACAGCGTTAAAAAATATGCCTTTTCGTCTGTATAACTGCACTTCAACCGACAATATTCATGTGTGCTTTAACTGTAGCACTTCCCATAAACAAGATGACCTTTTCCTACTTCCTTTCTATCTTCATTTCCATGCAAAAATCATTTTATAACCTAACGCTTTACTTTGAATGCCACTGGTGTTTTTGTGTTATGAACCGCAGCTTACTATTGCTTTTATCATTAAATGCAACATAAACCTTAAGCATAAGCGTTCACACTGACCTGGAGGCAACCAGTTGCAGTAGCCACTGGAGTTCACTACAATATTCGACTTGAAGGTGGAGTCAAACTTGTCATCTGCACTGCAAATGAAGAGAAGATGAATAGTTTAGACATTTAGGTTTAATATTTTGCATTTTTATGTTACATTGATACAAACAGTATGGAAAGGACAGGAAATTATTGGGAGAGGATGGTAAATTTAGGTAGTCATCAGATTTAGGGTTTTGATTAACTCAAAGTGAGTTCATAAGGTTATAACTAGGCATGATTGAATAATGTGCCTTTCAAAAATTAGCTTGAGGCCATAATTAAATTTAATGTACAACTAAGCAGCAAGCTCCCATGTGAATCAGCTCTGAGTTAAAAAAACAGAAAGTCTACAGCAAAGGATGATAATAGGCTGTTTGGACACCAGCTCTTCGACTAAACGATCTGCTTTTGCCCAAGGACCAAATTTTCAGTTCATTGATCTGTAGTTGCTCTTCTGTTTAGCCCCACAGTTTGAATTATGGCTCCAATACCGCAATTCTCAATCACACGTGCACAAACCTACGTCTGCTGATTCTGATTCCTAAGGATTCTTTACCCATGCACATGCGGGTTGCCATTTTTGATGTTGCAGTTGAATGTGTATCATTTCACAAAAGGATTTTATTCTTATTCTGAAGTGTCTGCCTGCATGATCACTCTAAATACTGGGTTTCAGATTTATTACTTCACATCTCATTGAGGGACGTACCATATACTTGTTTTCATTTAGCCAAACACTTTTTCCCCAAACCGTCTTACAAATGAGAAGTATTCAGATACAAGACAAAGGTGAAAATAATGTATATACTGTAAAAGATCCCTAGAGGAAAAGCAAAACCTATAATCCTATTCAATAATACTGAAAAAAAGTCTGGTTTCATAAATATAAATGCTTATATACCTATTATACAGCAGGATGTCCGGCGTCCATACTTGGTCTGTGGTAAAGCGAAGGTTTTTGACACCTGGGTATTCAGATTGGTTCCACTGAAGGTAATGATCATACCAGTGCTAAAAAATATAGAGAGAACCGTTTCAACACACGTACATGTTCTAAATTAGTATGCTTTTA
>CM060634.1:26250000-26450000 GCA_030578275.1 Meda fulgida | reverse complement strand
GATAGATAGATAGATAGATAGATAGATAGATAGATGTGCATGGCATGTGTGGATAAGGTATGACTGAATGGAAGAGAATACATTTATCTTAAGGTTAAAAGCAAGAAAGGGCCCGCTCTTGAATTTATTACTCTCATTCACACTTGAAAAGCAGTGCCAGCCCCCAGCAATAACAACAGATTTAATATTAACAGATCCCCACTGGCATTCTCAACTGACTATGACCACCTTGCAGCAATGAACGCAAAATATGGTGCTTGAAGATTACTGACATGAATAATCCTTCAGGCCGATTCTGTGTTGTTAAGCAAAAGTATCAAGCAGCATATGACAGGTTTTCCCTAAAGCAACTACAGGGCAGTAGACTCGACACAATCCGAAAACCCCCTCGGCTGCATAATTACTAGGGTTTAGAAATAAATAGAAATAAAGGTGGAGGTACGCCATAAGCATTGTTTACAGGAGTGAGGTAAGCAGCCGTATACCCGTTCAGTGAATGACAGAGTTAAACAAAAATGTGCCTCTCATCTACACATCTGCATCTATACACCTACACATTTGAACCTCTACTCTTCAATGTGTAAATTCAGTAAGGGCCACGTGTTCACCAATAACTTGACCCTCAATCAAGAAGGGTAATTAGACCCATGGACTTATTTATATTCAAGGATAAAAATTTAATAGTTAAAATGTTCCTTCACCATGTCAATGACTCTGCAATCTCTATAACCTTTTCTCTGGGAATTTTATTACATGCTTTTCTTAATCAAAAAACAGAAAAATCAACACTGGAACATTTAAGGGGAGGTATTTATTGCTTTCGAATATCTTTCAAAGTGCATATTTTAAACTATAGATAATATAATAATATAATATAAACTATATATAATCATTCACTCACAGGCACAAACTGATCACATGACATGCATTGATTTGTAGTTTGTAGGAAGCAGAACGAATAAAAGAAATATCTGTTAAAAAAATTGAAGGATTTTATGCAGATATATGAAGAAAATGTTCTTTTGGGATCTGATAGATTTTATGATACTGATTATTTTTATTTATTATTTATTCATTAATTATTTTATTATAAATATTATTTTAAATAACATTTAAATGAATATAATTTAATAAAATAGCATTGAGATATCAGGTTGATACTGCATAAAACTTACAAGTATCCTTCTTGAAAAACATTTTTATAGTGGTCAAAAAGAAGAAAAAAATGCAATTGATTTTCAAATGCAAAGACTTTCGTTTATTTTGATTTCTTTGACTTGTCTACAGTGCGTTTAAATAGAAGCAACATTACTAAAATGAATACCAGTGAATTTCTGATAAGTGAAGGTTTAAAGCTTCAGTCAATTTTGATTTTTTTTTAAGTCAGCTCAGAATCCGATACCCAGAAATGCAATTTCTATCAAAACACTTTATATTCAGCAACTGTGACAACATGAAGATCCATGATTATTCTGTGATGTGACATTTTAAAAAATTATGAAGAGAAATACATATTAAGAGAATGTACGTGAAATGAATCCAAATGACCTGGTGTGAGATTGACAACCCATATAAAAGTTCTGCTTTATGACAGACATGTGAATAGAGAGGGAAAGAATGAAAGATAAAATAGAGAGAGGCTTTCCATGGCAACACACACACACACACACACACACACACACACACACACCACACACACACACACACACACACACACACACACACACACACACACACACTCCCTCTTTAGCTCTTTAGTCTTTCTACTCCACTGCATCAACATGTCCATAAAAACAGCCAGAGAACTGAATCTACAAATGCATTGTGTGCCTCCGTCACCTCCATGCAGTCTCAAGTACTCATGGATTTAGAGGAATGAATGAGAGAGAGAGAGAGAGAGAGAGAGAGAGAGAGAGAGAGAGAGAGAGAGAGAGAGAGAGAGAGAGAGAGAGAGACGGGAGGGGGAGAGAAGGTGCAATTTATGATTGCAGCTTCTAATTCTTCATGGCAAAGCAATTTTGTCTCATTCTCCTTCTTGTTCCCTCTGGTTGAATCTGATTCCCCCTCTTTCTCTCTCTCTTGACTGCAACAGTGGTAAAAAAAGACAAAAAACAAAAAAAAACCTAGAAACATCTGGGGGCACGAGGCAGCCTAAAGGCGAACCGGTTTACAGAGCACACATATGCTAGACCCCAAAACAAAACAAGATCGTAAGCTGCTTTCTCTTAAATGTGCACCTGCGTTCAAAGTCTACATCTCTTTCCTGAATAATTGTTTCATACACACACAGGTTTATGTACATGTGAACATAGTGAGGAACCTACCCTGAATCAAAGCGGAGATCCCACAGAGAGTGAAAGCCAAAGAGTGCCACATTCCAGGAGATATGAAGGAAAAGCAGGGCAGAAAAACAGGAATATGTTCGGATATGGAGAGAGGAGGAGGAAATATCCTGGTGGAGTGAAGGAGAGGAGAGGAAAGCAAGAGCTGACTTGATGCAAGCAGTGGACAGAATAAATGTGGAAGAGAGAGAGAGAGAGAGAGAGAGAGAGAGAGAGAGAGAGAGAGAGAGAGAGAGAGAGAGAGAGAGAGAGAGAGAGAGAGAGCTTACCCTGTGATGTCGGCAAATTACAGCGAGTGAGAGAAGAGGGAAAAAAGACCTGATTGATTTGAGACTCACAAGTCAGCTTTCTCTCTCTCCACCCAAATCTCTGAGATTCCCTATAAAGGGCAGATGAATGGGAAGAAGGATTGGGAATACAAAGGGAGAAAGATCAATGCCTAAACTGAAACTGAAAATCACATTCGGTTTAATCTTCCACTGTTTCTTCTCTCTTTGTCCTACTTTCCTTCTCCGTCATTCCTCGTCTTATAGAATCATCTCAAAGTGAGACCTTGAGAGGAATTGAAAAGCGTGGTCACTAGAAACACTTTTGTTATACGGAGACATTTTTTTATTTATTTTTAGATAATTATCATTTTACTACGGCCCTTGCATGTAATAGACTGATATGTTAGCAAAAAATATTAAAATATTATTATGTTTGGGGTCAGATTTTTTTGTTAAAGAAATAAATACTTTGATTCAGCTATATATATTACACTGATCAAAAGCGACAGTAAAGACATTTAGATTTTTACAAAAAATATATATTTATCAAAGAATACTGGAAAAAACTGTATTGTGGTTCAAACTAAAATATTAAGCATCACAGAAGAAATGTTTCTTGAGCAAATCAGCATATTAGAATGATTTCTGAAGGACGTGACACTGAAGACTGGAGTGTGTAGAATGATGGTGAAAATTCAGCTTTATCATCACAGAAATAAATTACATTATAAAGTAGGCTATATTAAAGTAGAGAACAGTTTAAACAGAAAACACGTATTTTAGCACAGAATAGGACAAACAGTAGAACAGTAGGTCTAAATTACCAATAAAAAATCATGTCTATATCCTCACCAGCGATTTTATTTCATCTTGATACAGTGTTGCCAGAAACGTTTTTGTAAATGAATTAAATAAATTTTGAAAATTAATTTAAATTAATATATATAATACTTGTATATATGGAGCAAATTGTCTGTTTTCTCTTTCAACGTCATGCTGAGGTCATGCATCTAAACTTCAGCACGTAAAGGTGTTTTGGGCTACTATACGTGGGCTAACTTAGGTTTAAGTTTGCATAATAGCCTAATTTAAAGTATACGTTTTAAAGCAACTTACCTGAATAATAAACATCCAGTTTAATGTCGAGGAGGTATTTGAATGTCTAAAAGCTATCGCCGCTTGAATAATGAAATTTGTTATTATAACCGCCAAATCAACGAACGCAGAAATGTTCCATGTGACGTCCATCGCGCGTTTGTCATGTGGTCTTCACAAAAGTCCAATGATCCAATCCATAGGGCAATTGGGCAAGTGCCCAGGGGCACAGTCCAAGGGTGCACCACGCAAATATATATTTTTCCTTTTTCTCTTGTTGAAAGTTTATTATTTTCATTTTCATTATTATTATTTTTTTGTTTGTTTGTTTGTTTGTTTGTTTGTTTGTTTGTTTTGTGGACGCGCGATCTACTGCCAGATTCACATTATTGTGTCAGGCGCACGCGCGTTTCATTTCAACGCCCATGGCTGGGTTTCCCGAAACCTTCTTAACGCTAGGCCTACGTCGTTCTTAAATTACACCTTAAGCTGTAGATTTATGCTGCCTTATCGTTAATACGCGATATCGTTAAATCCTTTAGATCACTGCCGAGCACCGTTAGATGTAGGCCTACATTACTGAAATGCTGGAAGGTAATTACAAGAACAATATTTCATCGCAGCTCCACCTCAGCGAACAAAAAATGGGAAAGAGAAGAAAGCACGTAAAAATTTGAAATGGTTATATTGTGGTAGCAATACAATTTTAAAATATGTAGGCTAGGCTAGTTTGGATCATTTTTTAAAATATCCCACGAGTTAATAAATCCAATAATAAATAAATCCAATTTCAACTATTTAGCTAAACTTCTATATGAACTGAAAACGCTGTGCTGTGCGGTTTCGCGTCCTTGCAATCGATATGAAACAGGACGCTCGTGTATCTGTGTGAATCCAGAGCATCAGCCTTGCACTTTCGCAAAAAAGTTGCAGAAAGATGCAGTGTAAACGAGTGAGTTTTAAAATTTTATTTTCAGTTCAAAACCTCACAAAACCATGTAGCTAGATGTTATTGCAAGACCAGTCTAAAACCTGCATGTTTGTATTTTATTTTTATCTAGATTTAGTTAAGTTTTTTTTAATAATATTAGAATGCTTTGTTCAAATTGATATTGTTTCTTGAAATGAAGCAGATGTTTATTATATGCCTGTAACAGTTGGGTTCACAAGTTATAATTTATCATTTGTAAGGTAGGCTACATTGCAAAAAGTGATAACCTGATTTTGTAATATTTTTTTCTACTTGAGCTAACATTGATGTAACCTTCTGCTGTCAGATAAGTTTCTTAATATGAATTACTTTATGAATTGCTCTAGGTGTCAGTGCCGAAAGTTGGGTTGACGTCAGAACCCAAAGTCAGACTGACGTCAACTTCCAACGTCGGACAGATTTTGGTTGGAAATTAAAGTTGGGGTTGACATCAGAACCAACGTCCCGCCCTACATTGTGTCTTTGAAGCTGTATGGATTTTCACAATAAAAGTGAGGCTGTGAGGGATAGACATAGGCTACATCTCTTCAGCGTACTGTTATTTCATGTGTTTTTGGATTCTTCTGCTGACGAAACCCAGGGAATATCTTTCCAAGAAGTTTCAGTTGACAAAAAACGTACAAGTAGGCCTAGTAATCAGGGAGTTTTATACAACTTTTTACAGCGGATGCCATTGAAAACAAGGTAAGTCTATCCCTCAGCCTCGCTTTCATACCATGGTGAACGTGATTTCACCAAGTACCACATGTTCCTGGATCAACATCTTTGTTGATCCTGGATCAACTTTCCAATCAACCAATCAGATTTGAGGGACAAGTTTACAGTTTATGTCAGGTTTAGGCTTAGAACCAGGTTGAGGTACTTAAACATCAGTGTTATTCACCTATCATTACCCTCTGATTTTAGGGAAAAGTTATGGGTAGGGTTAGGTTTAGGGGTAGGGATTGGGTAAGGAATACATTTTGGGACAGGAATGTTGATCCAGGATCAACAAAATATGTTGATCCAGGAACATGTCTTACTTGGCAAAATCACGGTGACCTTCATACCATGGCGCTGCTCTGAATATAGGGAAGAAAAGGGAGACAATAGGGACTTCCATTTCATGCCGACTTCAATAATTTATCCATCTGCAATGCATCCTGGGAAATCGCAACAATGTTCAATGAAATCGTTTGTTCAGATGGTTCTTTAAGGCTAGTTACTGCAAAATGGAGTAATATTGTAGTTCTAACATGCATTTAACATAATTCTCAATTCTTGAAAACCTATACATTGTAGGCTAATTGCTTTTTAACAGTCTGAAATTGCCAAATTTTTCAAGTAGGCCTATACAAAAAAAAATTTGAGGCATACCAAAGTCAAGCATGTTCAGGTGTGTGTGCGCGTGCGCGTGTCTTAATGGGATAACGGAGAATCGGAGATTATGTTGGAGGGGGTTTAATTGAGGAAGTGCTGGGATATGCAAGTGGCACACAGTAATGTGCTTAGTTAAACTCCTCCTCTCATTCGTCCTGACGGAGTGCTGATACAGGGGCCCGGGAATGGGAAATCAGAGAGCGAGTGAGAGCCCTGTAATAGATTACCCTATTACTACAGATGCCCTTCGGTAGCCTCTTCACGCGCGGAGGGAGTCGAGGTGAGCGGAGCTTACAGTTAGTCAGGCATCTGGAGAGGCTTTCACACCCCACTGCTCTCTGAGAGAAAGCCTAACAGCGGTATAACATATAGATATGTCATGGAAAACAAGCGTTTAATATATCACCTAAAGACAGCGCCATTAAAAAGGATGATGCCAAGATGTTTGATTGCATTTAGTGGACCTGCCCAAAACTGTTGTTCTTAAAAAAAGGAATGCTTAAAAGCAGTTCGTGAGTGCCCAAATAAAGAGTGGAAACTTAAAGTCCAGTAGGAATTGATCGGTTCATTCAGTGGTGATTGCAGAAGTGAATGGACCCAGGTCTGAATGAGTTTCGAGACTGTGGCGGCTGAAGGTCAAGTTCACCCTTGAGAGCATCTTTTTGTATCACAATAAAAAAATGTGAGGCTATTGTTTAACATGAACCAATAGCCCACACAGCCTAGGGGTTTTCGATTTTTTAAGATGCTACGGACCCCGAAATCTCCTCATATGAGGCACCCCAATCCTAAAATGTAAAAGGCATATGGTTTCTTATATAAAAAGATCCAGTTTATTCTGTAAGAAAAATCATAAATTAAAATGTTAATTTGGAAAATATTTTTCTATGAAGCTACGTAATTCTGTCCTTTAATGTGTTTATTTATTTATTTTTAATCTTATGTTTAAGTAGTTTTACACTGTTTGTTTAATCTCCTGTGTTCCTTTGAGGGCCCCAGACCCCCTTTGCTCATCCAGTTTAATAACTTTTCCCAACAAAGCATGGTTTGGTGACCAGTAATGCTATTCAAATGCTTATGATGTTATCAAAACTGAAAACCACATGTGCTAAAGATGTGCAAAAGCAGTCTTCTGGGTTACGGATTTCCTGACACTATGTGGTCATTTCGGGAACTGCATTTGTGCAGGGCGGTAGCATCTGGGCTCTCGCTCGAGTATTTGAAATGAAGAGAGAAAGTGTGTGGTACTTAGACTAATGTTCTTCATAATGGGAAAATGATTATCCGTGGCGTGACTGCGTTGTTCCATAACATGGTTCATAGGAAAACACCATGTGGTAAAGATGCATCCTGATGATTCCATGAAGAAAAATAAATAAGAGAAAGTACTGTGATGTTCAAAAGTTTTGACTCTTGAAAGTAATCATGAGATCCTCCCATGAGGCTGCAGTTTCATTCCCACAAGGCATCATTAGGCAGACACAATTTGCAGTTGATTTGGTTAGGCAGGGACAGAGACATTTTTGCACACCGGTCTCGTTCCTGGAGGGTAGAGAATACAATTGAATTGATTTCATCATATTATCATTCAGGAACCACTGAAGATAGCAGTTCGGCAGAGAGAAGCAATCAACTAATGATCTGGGAAACGTAATGACATGACACCACTGTTTCCTGACAAAGGCTGCTCTGTCAATGTGCAGCACTGTGGGGTTTTAAACGCTGCGTAGATGAGTTTGAGTATTCTAGCACACTGACACATTCCTTTATTGACAGCTCATCTCATACAGTCTCGTAAGCAAACAACTTAAAAGATACTGAACTTCTTTTGGTGTACCACTTTATCTTGCAGGTTAGTCCTGTTTCCGATGTACTTATAATTACAATAACTGGTTAATAACCCTGAACTTACCTCTAAACATAACATTAACCCATGTAATTATCTTATATTACTCAGTACTTTCTTAGTTTAGTACACTGTAAGTATAAGTATACATATACTGTAAAATAAAGTGCCACCTCTAAATATTTCATCCACTCATGCTACTTGAATATTTCTATTCAACACACAGTGGGTCACTAGCTTCAATAATATCCCATTCATCTGTCTTCCGTCCCATGGCCTTGATAATGAACGCCATCTCTATGAACCATCTCTACGAATACTAGGATGACTTTTGCACAAATGCTGTTTGAAAAGCTATTCAGACATTTGTATGCATTTTTATTCTTTGCGTTTGAATAAACTCCACTCCACAACCTCAGCATTATGGCTTAATATAACATTGCATTATCCCACTTCAGATGGGTTTTCTCATGGAAAACACGTACGATATGTATATCTAGTTCTAGATTATTCAAATTTAAATACTTGCTTCCATTCAATGTTGGTCAAATTAAATGTGGTTTTGTTTTACATTTATTTAAGTTTGTTACCAAATATCTGGACTATTGCATCGTTTAAAACCTTTTTAATGGTTTACATTTATTTGTATGTTTTTATATTCTAGCAATAAATATTTATTTTTATTTATCCTTTATTTTAACAGGATAGTCCCAAAGAGATATGAAATCTCTTCTTCCAGGGGGTCCGGGCCACTAAGACTTTAAGAAATCTATACTTTCAGCAAGAATGCATTTAATTGACCAAAAGTGACAGTACATTTAGAAAGTTACATATTTATATTGCAAATAAATGTTCTTTTGAACTTTGTTCATCAAAGAATCCTGGAAAACTATTTCCATAAAAATATTACACAGCATATTCTTCAACAAATGTTTTTCGAGAAACAATTCAAAATACTAGTATGATTTCTGAAGGATCATGTGACCCTGAACGATGCTGAAGATTCAGCTTTGCATTACAGGAATATATATGTAAAAAAAAAATATATATATATATATATATATATATACATATAGAGTGAGTAAAATAAGTATTTGAACACCCTGCTATTTTGCAAGTTCTCCCACTTAGAAATCATGGAGGGGTCTGAAATTGTCATCGTAGGTGCATGTCCACTGTGAGAGACAATCTAAAAAACAATCCGGAAATCACAATATATGATTTTTTAACTATTTATTTGTATGATACAGCTGCAAATAAGCATTTGAACACCTGTCTATCAGCTAGAACTCTGACCCTCAAAGACCTGTTGGTCTGCCTTTAAAATGTCCACCTCCTCTCCATTTATTATCCTGAATTAGATGCACCTGTTTGAGGTCGTTAGCTGCATAAAGACACCTGTCCACCACATACAATCAGTAAGAATCCAACTACTAACATGGCCAAGACCAAAGTGCTGTCCAAAGACACTAGAGACAAAATTGTACACCTCCACAAGGCTGGAAAAGGCTATGGGGAAATTGCCAAGCAGCTTGGTGAAAAAAGGTCCACTGTTGGAGCAATCATTAGAAAATGGAAGAAGCTAAACATGACTGTACTCTATTAAGGAGAGGATGACCGGGGCCATGTATTGCAATATTTTGGGGAACAACCTCCTTCCCTCAGTTAGAGCATTGAAGATGGGTCGAGGCTGGGTCTTACATGACAATGACCCGAAGCACACAGCCAGGATAACCAAGGAGTGGCTCTGTAAGAAGCACATCAAGTTCTGCAGTGGTCTAGACCTAAACCCAATAGAGAATCTTTGGAGGGAGCTCAAACTCCGTGTTTCTCAGCAACATTCCAGAAACCTGACTGATCTAGAGAAGATCTGTGTGGAGGAGTGGGCCAAAATCCCTCCTGCAGTGTGTGCAAACCTGGTGAAAAACTACAGGAAACTTTTGACCTCTGTAATTGCAAACAAAGGCTACTGTACCAAATATTAACATTGATTTTCTCAGGTGTTCAAATACTTATTTGCAGCTGTATCATAAAAATAAATAGTTAAAAAATCATACATTGTGACTTCTGGATTTTGTTTTTTTAGATTATGTCTCTCACAGTGGACATGCACCTACGATGACAATTTCAGACCCCTCCTTGATTTCTAAGTGGGAGAACTTGCAAAATAGCAGGGTGTTCAAATACTTATTTTCTTCACTGTGTATATATATATGTTAAAATAGGGAAGTAATCTTAAATTGTGCCAATTACTGTTTTACTGTATATATTTTTTATTTGATCCTTTCCCTCCAAATAACTTTGGCAACATGGTTTAGTGGTTGACAGTTTGAACAAAAAACTCATTACATTATCATTGTAGCCAAAACATTTTATTGAGAGAAAAAGAGAGAGAAAAAGAGACACTAGTTTGGAGGGTGTTCCCGTCGGTTCTTCAGACCTCTAAGGGTGTTTGGTTTTATCTCCTCATCTCTTGCCTGAAATAATCAGGCTGCTGTCACTGAGGCCGGTCCATCTCCCTCTCTCTCTTTCCGTCTCACTCTCTGAGGAAGCATCCAGAAAAGATCTTAATGCTGCTTCCTTCGAAAGGAACACCCTGGAGGAATGAGAATAAAAGGTCATTATCAAAAACAACCGCTAAGCTCATTAACAACAAAAGCATGAAGTACACCACACAATGCCCTCAAACGTTTGTCTTTATCCTGTAATCTTTTGTGAAGTGTCATTTCTGTGCCTTTAGCAGCACCAAAGAAAAAGAAAAATAGTTTTTCTGAGCACAACCATATCTTCTATCAGATGGACAAACAGATAATCCTAACAGAGCTACAGAAGAAAAATCTACCAGCAAAGGGCTTAGTTATCAATGCATATTAACCTGGTATAGAAGACATTTTAAAGGGGTGGTTGATTGCGATTTCACTTTTTCATTTTAAATGTGTGTAATGTTGCTGTTGGTGCTGTATCTGCAAAGTTGCTGCGCTGAAAGTTCAACTTAAGCAGAGATATCATCTTTTAAAAATCAGGAAGTTTAATGCCTACAAAAACGACTCAAATGGGACTACAACGAGATACTTCCCGGGTTTTATACCTAACTAACCCATTAATTTACATCAACCCTCCCTCCGGAATATGTAAAAAAGGGGGCATGGCCATATTTCTGCGGCTTTGTCGAAGAGTTATTGTGGAGAGCTGTAGCAATGCCGTCGAAAGTGTTATTTTCACCCAGCTGTCAGGTCTTCTGTGTTCGGGCTTCTTACGGACGCTGTAGTTCGTCAACAATGGCTAAAATTTATGTTTGATTATGTTCCTGAAAATTACAATCGTAATTTAGCCCTCTGTGCGCCGCATTTTACGGAAGACAGCTTCCAAAATCTCCACGAATTCAATGCCGGATTCAACAACTGTTACTAAACAATGAAGCAGTGCCAACTTTAAAACCAGAGGCAGGGGTTGTTGGGCCACAACCTGTAAGTAAGACTTAATCATTTTAAATGTATTTGCATGTATAATTTCAGACGTACTGTTTTATTTTTATAAAGGACGTAAAACAAATGCCAGCGCTAGCTTTAGTAGCCACTTAGTAATGCTATTTCGTGTCTATGACAAACGTCAAACATTTTGGACCTGAATTTGTAATTATGTACTAATTTTGTAAATGTATTTTCCATGTATACTTTGACGTAATTTTTCGATTTGATCAAGAACGTAAACCAATGGCAACGCTGCTAATTTTGATGCTATTTGTGTATGCTATTTTGTGTAGACAAACGTATAAAGTTATAAAATTATATGTAATCGCATCAGCAGACTTCAGCTGCTGTTATCACCGGCCCCACTAACCAATCTGAGTCCATTGCCTGTTTCTGAGGGAGTGGTTTCATAGAATCAGGAAGTCAACCGGTCGTTCAAATGACAGGAGAAAGCGGCCCCACAATAAAGGTGAAATTTATAAAAAATAAGGCTAAAAAAAAAAAAAAAAAGACTATATTGCACCCCATAAATGCAATCATGCAAAGAAAAAAAAAGCAGTAAACCACCCCTTTAATACAAAAAAACCTACACACTTCACCTTTCAATTGACCATTGCAATTCTTTGCTTTTTGCATTTTTATTCTCCCTTTGCTTCTGCCAGCACACAACCACAAAAAGATCAGGATTCCACCAAATAAATCTGTTCCAAAGCAGAACCACAAAAAACCATCCAAAATATAGCTTAGTATCTATTTCAATCAGATCCACATTTGCAAGAGTTTTAAGGTTTGAAAGATGTCAGAGAATATAATGAACTGCAGGCCTACAACAATAATGAATATCCAGGAACAATATCATGCACATCAAAATCCCTGTATTACTGCAATAACCACAAATCATATACAAAATCAGCTTGTGCGAACAATGACTTTGAGTTTAGAGCTTCAGCATCTAAACTCACAATAAACACTGCAAATGGTGTCATACTCGATGAAAAACTATTTTAATCTGTCATTATTTGAAGTCAGAGCCAAAATAATGTCTGCACTAAATGGCGGCTGCTAACTTGAAGTATTGTCTGCAGTTCCTTTACATAAAAGCCATTTACAATATAGTGACAGTTTTAACCAACGACATCTCAGATCTTTCAGCATCAGAAGTAAAACTCGCTGTAAGCAAAATCACTCATTTCAATGCGTTCAACCCTAAAAGTCTGCATTCCAAATGGACAACATCCAAAGAAAATCACATTCCTGATTAAGGTAATGCTTTTTTTCCCCCTTTAAAAACACAGATCTACATTTAAATGTCAAACGTCAGCTCTTAAGGGACTAATATTATCGCAACTGTTATTGAAGATATGAGGGTTTCTGACTGTCATTCTAATAAACAACCAAACAGCTTATTTGATTTTTCCACTCCACTTTTGCTCCTAAACATGTCTAATGCCCGGTACATATTGTACAATGTTGGGCTGTCCCAGACGAAAGATGTCTAATCGTGGCTCAAAGGTTCAAAAGCGGCTGTTGTCAAGGTCTTGCGACCAAAGATAGTCTGCAATAATTTTCTGACAGTGTCTGAAATTTAGCATGATCATCTCAGTGTTTGCTGCTATGACCTACGTCTTTTGACTAGCCAATAAAAATGCGACATGAAAAGGCATATAGGTCAACATGACATAGCACTAAAACTTAAGACTTCTTTAAGCTCCATTTGCAAAATTGGCATGCCTAGTTGGCCTCTTTTCCCTAGCCATGACCACATCCATATTCTCCTTTCGCTTACTCTACTTTTTTTCAGCACATATAAAAAACACAATTGCCAAAGTGCGATTCACCTTGCTTTGTTAACCACTAGCACATGTTGTTGTTTTAATTCAATAAGTGTCATCATCGTACAGTCTGCATACATGTCATACCCAAGTTTATTAGATCCATGTCGTACTGTGTGATTTGTAATGATCTTATAGGATTGCCAAAATCGCAGTCAGTAGTAGGCATAAGTCTAAGTAAAAACCCGAACAAACCTTCTGTGAGTCGAGCTTTGCCTCCGGTGGGCTGGCACAGCACAGTTGAGCAACCGACACAAAGCACGACCGTCTGTGCGTGGCTGAACACCGTTGTGATCTTATAACATCCTGAAACACAAGAGACATAAAATCACATGTTTAACACCATCCAGACTCTCAACGGTACAATCATCCAATATATTCATTATGTGAAGGACACTCACCTGGACACTTGACATCCATGAAATAAGAATTGGGACTCTGTACGAGTCGCTTCTTCTTGTGCCTCCTCCTCTCCTCCTCAGGGGTGGGGTGCAGCAAGTCTTTTGCGAGCTATTTACATAAATAACATGGTATTACATGAGAAAACTGCTTTTAAACACCAATTGACTAGCAACTTTACATAAACTTGTATTAAAATATGGTGACCTGCCTAGCCAGACAGCATCTTTGGGCATTACATAAGTCCACATATGATGTCTAAAAATAGTGTCCAATTAGGCATCACATTAGATTTTAAGGCAGTCATTAAAAATCCTTTGAGTCTTGGTAATTTGCAGTTCATTTTGGCAACTCCAGAGAGCTTCGTATAATCGTTTACAGTCATTACGCCATTTGTAACATCTCAGATGTGGAAGTAACATCTCAGATGTGGAAATTAAACAATCTAGCAGTATTACAATTATGAATGAATAATGTCAGACTGCATAAACACATCTATATTTAAATGTGCGACACGTTACGGTTACACGTCCATGTTTTGTTCTATGTGCGCCGCCATCTTGATGCAGAGCGCGAACGCACGCTTCAGAACCATTCAAGACTAAACACTTATTTGTATGTTCATCTTCTCATTTATGCGGCAACGCGCACATTAAGGTCAGTAATAAGGATATGTTTGTGAACGCGCTTCAATATTTAGGTCTCAATGGCTTGTAAGTGGTGTATATTGACATGTTTTTGCTCTCTGGTACTCACTGGCATGTTGGCGAAGATTAAGCCGCTGCCAGAAAGGAAGTTCCAAGCGGAAGCAGACGAATATCATCGGACGAGCGCGGACGTGAACGGAAATGCGTCATCGGACGTAGAGCGCGGACATGTTGGTAGAGGAAGATGAGGTCAATAACCAACGTAGTACGGTAACTTTGTCTGTATCATTGTATTGTTTTCTCTCTTTTTTTCTTTTATATTGCCTATTTTTTTGTTGTAAACGTTCTTTTCCCCTGGCTGTTGTTTTTATTTTTATTTCTCCTCCCGATTTTTGAGTGTTAGATTATATTGTAGTTAGGCTATCTGAATGATTAAAAAAAGACAGGCTATAATGACACGTTTAAACGGGTCTAATGGTTCCATAAAATATATGATGGAAATGTATGGTGAAACATGACTATTTATTTTAATGATCTTTAGCCTATTTTTATTAGGCTAATTCCTACTAAAATTAGACAATCCTATAAACAATAATATATCCTACCAAATTTTAGCTACCAAAGTATGGTATCTGCATGAGTTTTTTTTCCCAGATTAGATATAATGGTTACATTTGTCTTTTATTTTTGAAGTTCCTTCATGAGGCTAAATATCCTGGACCTGGTGCATGATTATGGCAATTATTCTGTATGGACATTGTATAGGCCTTTAAATAAGGTGGCATAGGCTACTATTTCATACCATGGTGTTTTTGTTAAGAGTTGTGTTCTGTGTTGTTTTATAGGCTACATTTTAGCTTTTCATCAGGCCTATAATACAATTACATTGATTTATAAGTCTGATATGAGTACTGTTCATTTGAAAGAGTTCTGATGTGGAATATGCAGCTGGTAACGGGAAGTGTCATCCTAAGTGTAATGCCATCTCAAGTGCATGTACTTGACCTTTGCTTTAGTGAGCAGAACTCCTCCACAAAACATCAGGAGGAATCAAGACTGCTCACTTCCAGCGAATGATGAGAGACAAGTGTCTACAGATGCGGCCACCCCGAGACTTCACACTGGCAGCTGGAAGCATCATTCATGGGTCACATTGCTGTAGCAGCTCCTGATCAGCATTCCAAAACAGACAGTTGATCTATTATGGGATCAAGGGCAGTTTGTTTGCCTACAATGGAATACTGAGAGTTTGCCGATAGGATCCTGAATGGCCACATGCCCAGAGTTTACAAAATGTAAAAGAGGATGTTCAGGAGAAAATGTTGGGCAGGTTAATAATAATTGCCTATTTTTTTGGCCTTGTTATCTTTAACACATATCATCAAAACAACCTGAGGTAAATGGGCCAGGTGTTTTTCATCAGATAAGTGAATTGTGGTCAGGTAATTCATGCAGGCTGTCCTGCTTTGGCAGTAATCTTTGAAAGATCTAGCCTACACAAGACGATTTGGCTCAAATGGTAGAGTGCTCTCATGTGAGTCAGCTTGATCAATGCCTGCCTATCTGAAGAGCTGAAAACCCCATTCAGATAGTGGAAGTTACCAGCAGCATCACTTATGCAGGAAAAGTGGCCTTAGACACATTCTGTTCTGTTTACTTGACTGGGCTTAATGAAATCCGATATTCCCATGAAATGAGAGTATTTAAAATGTGACGTGTTTTCCTGTAAATGTCTTTACCTTGATAAACGTTTTGGTCCACATTGCCAATATATAAAAAAAAACTAATATTGATTATAATTTGAAGACAATTACCTTTTTAATTATTAACATAATCATACAGTGGATTTATTAAAGGACTTTCATTTGTTAGGCTAATTCGCCGTATGAAAGACGATTTTAACACATTGGTTAGGCTAGTCTACTTAATTTGGTTCAGAATATAAAACAAACTGTTTAAGAATTAAACTTTGAAATTAAATCCCAGTTTAATTAGGCCAGTGAATAAGATCAACTATTTTCTAATGTTTAGAAACTTCCTCTGACAAGCTCGTTAACACAAAAACGTTTCTATCATAAGCTACATGTCACTCAAACACTCTCGTTAACAGATATGTGTGAGGTTTAGCGTTATTGTTGAATGATAAAAATGTCACACTTAGCTTATACAAAACTTGTAGTAGTGTTGTGCAAAAAACTCCAACCAACCAAGACCTCTGAAAAACCCCTTTGGCTCCTTGTGCTCATTTATACATATGAAAATAGCGCAGAGTGTTGTAGTAACGTGATTTGCTCTCTGTATTTTTCAAATCTAAATGCAGTGTAAATATAATGCAAATAGAAGACAGGACACAAAATAATGTTACTTAAAGTTCCTTCTATTTCCAGCTTGTTCAAACATTTGGCCATAACTGGATGATATAATTTGTTTTTATTAATTTCTGGCATAACAGACCTCATTTCATGATTAAAATGACGTAATGATCAATTGTTCATGAGATTTTGACAATTGTTCATCATTGCATAATGCATAGTCTTCCATTCTGAACACAGATGTAGTTTTCATAAGATCCTTGCGTTTCATCCAGTGTGTTGGATTGGCGAGATCAGGATATTAGTTATTTATCTGCTCCTCCTGATAGGTGGAGGTGGAGATGGCTCCGTACGGATCCACAACTGTTTGAGCGCAACGCACGACAGTAGCAAACAAGAAGAGGCAGAGAAGAAAGAGAAAAAAGATGGCAAAGCCCAAATCCACATCGATCTCCACTGGCGGCACTGGCTGGTCCATCGGTGATGTGCGTTGCTCCAGAGAAGCTTGTCAGAAAGTGTCACCAATGTTGAACGGATGGTTCACCCACAAGGACACTGAGATGTTATCCACCCTATGTTATTGTTTCCTTGAAATTTAGTCAAGTTCCTTTGGTAGAACTGGGACAGAGGACTGGTACAATGGCAATCCCTGTTTCAGTGTTTGCTTTTTGACAGGAGATCTTTCACTGCGCCCTTGCGAATTGGATCCCAGAATACGAGTGCTTACTTACGGTGTACCCTGATTAAAAAAAAACATAAAAATGAAGCAGTAACATCATACAGACAATGTAACTAAATATTTGCAGCCCACATTTGATGTCAAACGAATTAAGGCATGATTGAACCTTATATGAATTATAAATCAACTGAAATCTAAATAAACTTGACAGGCTCTGTTCCAATTACTTCATCAAGGAACAAGACAGGAGGAATCTTGATGCTAAAGAATGAGATATAACCCTTCATTGGCAGTGTTCTAAAATCTGGAGGTTGTCTACTGTCTAATCTGTCTAAGTTGCACATTAGCGAAATTTCAGCCAAAAGGGCCCGTTGTCTATTGTCAGTGGTGTAGCGATTTATGACGCACAGCTCACACAGGAATCACTTTTAAACCAAACAGCTTTCTGTTCATCAGCATGGCGCCACCAATTTGAACCCTTTGCAAAATCTGTGCGAAAAAAAAAAATCACCCTCACATGAAATTCCTGATCGCATGGATTCTAATTGAAATGACTCTACATATGTATGTAGTATGAATATATTTGGTTTAATTTCTATTGATTTGTTTATTTTTACTGTGGTAGCTTTATTCTTATTCAACTCTGTTTTTGGTTTGATTTTTCAGCACTTTGCATTAATTGTTTAAAATGTGAGCTATAAATATGAATAACACTCACAATGTAATACACTGACATCGCCAGCCATAAAATGGCATGTTTTTGCCCTTAAAAACACATTCTGTCTTTTGTCAACTAACTTTTTCTGTGGGCACAGTACATTATAAAACAAAAACCCTGTCATTTTTCTCATGACTGCATTTAAAAAAATAGCCTAGTTGTGCAGAAAACTGCGGCCCGTTGCAACAATGCTTGTTCCACAATTTTTTAGCATGATGAAAATTTTGCATGCAAAATGACTAAAACAGTCACTTTTTATTAGATGGTCTATTGTTTTTATTTATTTTGTGGATATGTATAATGGACACTTATTGGAGGGAATTATCTTTCCACTGTGCTCATCACAATGCAATATGGGACTGGATTTCATGCAAAAAGATACATGTGAGCTCGGACCTCTGGTTGTGTTCAGTTCCGTTCTCCGTGCTAACCTCTACACGACACACTTCTACATTACATCTCTAACTCTGACAATCTTTCAGTCAAACATCTCTGTTCTTCAAGGACACCTGGTGGACCTTCATCAAACAGAGCGCTTGCATATTTGCGGCCTCCTCCTGGCACCCAAGCCATTATGAATAGTTTAACAGGAGTTGAATGACAGACAGGTTTAGCCTGGCTGTGGATCAAGCTCTGTCCTTTACTGAAGGCCGTGGTCCAGTCACACTCCAGTCCGTAACTCAAGCAGGACCCAGACCAAATAGGTAAGGACACGTCACACCAAGGGGAAAAAAGGAAGGACAAAGAAGAACGTGACAGAAGGGTAGGGCTATACCAGAAAGACAATACTCAACAGCAATTACGTTCGCCACCAGGGGCAGCGTGAAGACAATGCAGGGAGGCGATACCTTTCATTTGATTGGCCGCCAAGCCAGAAAACGGATAGAACAAGAAAGAGTAAGGTGATGTAGTAGAGATATCCTTTCCAGTTAGGTATGATTTCTACACTCACGTTCAGGAGAAGGAGGGGGAAAGAAGGAAAGAGGAAGAAAATGTTGAGTAAACTAGAGAGATGGGGCCATTTCCAAAACCTCTTATAAATAATGAACAATCCCAAAGAGATTTCATTAGGGTAACTGAATAAAGCTTAGCCAACGCACAACTAATCTAGTGCCCCATGGAGGTAGATCTCATTTCAGGTACTACACCGCTGCTGTGTAGGAAAAAAATATTACAATCAAGTGGTCAACAGTAGTCAACATTTGAAGCGGATCAAAAAAGTTCATCAAAGTTGTCCTAAGACAAGAACAGATACTGTTCAAAATTCATGTATAACTTTGATGAAAGGTGTTGATGCACTTCAAATGTTGACTACTGTATATTTAATTATTTAACATTAATTGTTAATAATATTGATATGATTTATTAAATAGAAGATATATTACATATTTATTTTTATTATTCTGCTTTCATCTTAAATTCTAAGAAAAATGTTTATCATCACTCTGAACATAGAACTTTTTAATAGTGAAATTTTGGCAGACTAAACTTCAGGAATTCTTTTGCCATACGCATGTGTAGAATTGAAAAGATACCAGGAGGTTTTTAATCATAAGATTCAGAAATGGAAATACTGTCCATTGCTCTTGGTTTTATTTATAACATTTATAAAATCGTAGAAAAATCTCTTTGAATTCAATTACTCTGTTATTAATAAGAATAAAATAACTGTGTTCAGCATTGATGATAATGCTTCTTGAGCATTAAATCAGCATATTAAAATGATTTCTGAAGGATCATGTGACACTGACAGAATAATAGCTGCTGAAAATGCACTTTTGCCATTACAAGAATAAATTACATTTTAAAATATATCAAAATAAAAAAACAGTCACTTTAAATTGTAATAACTTTTCACAATATTACTGTTTTACTGTATTTTTAATCAATTAAATGCAGCCTTGGTGAGAATAAGAGACTTAAAAAAAACATACACAATTTAAATTACTCCATACTTTTGGTAGTGTAGCCTATACATGCATGCCTTATTTTTTGCAGTAAAGTGACAAAAATAAAATAATATTAAGTATGTATATTAGAAAATAATTTTTACTTCAGAGTAATTTAATTCTTCAGAGTAAAAAATTAGGCATAGACAACATCATATCTGTTCTAAATTAATTTGGCATCATGCACTCACCTGTTTTACATGTCCCATCCCATTCTCCTCAGAGCGGTACAGACCTTATTTAGATAGATAACACCGAGCACATGTTTAAAATGACCCGTAGGCCAGAGTACCATCGAGATATGGAGGGACAGAGCTGGATCACCACTGAAAGACATGGAGAACTGAACTCAAGTGTGCAGTCGCTGTGACCCTTATGTGTGGAGGTAGAAAAGTGACACGACCACATTACCAAAGAGGACCAATTACAGTCAGTGTGTGATCAGGCTAATTGCTGATCTGAGATCAGATTTCAGCCCATAACCCTGTATTAAGGCTAAGAGTCATAGTGTGGTCGGTAACTGATCTGAAGATATTAAAGTGACAGTTAACTGTAATGTTGTCCAAGGTTCATTACACAGGGGAGAGTCAGGTAGCCGCAACAGTGGAGAGTTACGAGAGATGGTATAGAGATGTGATTATTTAGTATGGAGCCCCGAACATGACATGCGGGGGGAATATGTATGTGGCCACAAATCAACAATTCATTCCCACGACTTACTAGTACGTCAGCATGTTTTACTAATTTGTTCCCTCGTGCTGCCTGGACTCGGTAGGGCTGCTCTCTGAGAAAAACAAGGACGTTTCTGGAAAATAACATTTGAACTCCCTCTTTCAAAATTAGCATCCCCTTCTGAGACGCAATCACACCTCTTATCAGCATTTCTTTTCCTTCACTCTCTCTTTCCCCATGCATCTCTTCTCTCCACTGCTGAGATCATCCTAAAATTCACCCAAAAATCTGGGGTCTTGGTTAATGCAAATTCCCATTGTTAGCCCATGTCTCCATTTGTGGGATGTTTTGTCTTGGTCTGAGTAATTAAAGAAATGTTGCAAAAGGCTCAAAGGCGATTCTGTATCCAGATCAGCATTATATGTTTTTCTGAGGTCAGGTATGCATCTTTTACTCTTTATTTCTGAGCTCTTTCTCAGTTCTTTGTTTTGGCATACATTTTTCATGTAATTGGCATGATACATTTACCTGACTAATAATAAATTGTTACATTTGCATGGTGCGGCATCTAAAGGTATTAGTCAATTGCCTCTGCTATTGATCAAGAACGACGAGTTTGTGATTATGAGATCCGTATATACAGTCGCAGTGAGACTCGAAGTGATAAGAATCTGAATGAACGAGTGTAAATTGAATAAAGAGTTAATTAAAATAATGTGTAGTTAAACTATTATACCAGTGACCAATAGTCAATTAGTTTCATTGGAATAAAAATACTTCAGCACGCTGAAAAGACAGAACGTGCAGGTATCCTTCACCCACTGTATTGGAAACTGTTGTTGGGCCAACTAGGGTGGGGCTTACACTCGTTTTAAGTAAATCATGTAAATGTTTTTTACACTTCACATATTAGTTAATTGGTATATACTTTCTTAAAAAGTTTCTTTAAAAAACAAATATCGTTGATCATATGCTAACACGGCCGTAAGGTCTGTGTTCTCGTAATCGGCGTGTTGAATGCAGGAGAAATGGGCAAAGATCTAAGCGACTTTGATTAGCGCCAAATTGTTATAGCAAGACGACTGGGTCAGAGTATCTCTGAAACGGCAAGGGTTGTGGATCGCTTCCGGTCGGCAGTGGTGAGAATTTACCAACAGTGGTCCGAGGAGGAACAAACTACAAACTGGCGACGGTGTTGGACGCCCAAGGCTAATCGATGCCCAATGAAGGCTATCTGATCCGAGCCAACAGAAGGTCTACTGTGGTACAAGTTATCCCTGTCCACCATCGAAATCTACAAACGTCAATGCAAATATCAGACCTGGAACTTGGAGCAGAAGGTCGCCTGGTCCAATGAGTCCTGTTTTCTTTTACATAATGTGGAAAGCTGTGTACGTGTGCGAAGTGTACCTGGGGAAGTGGTGGCACAAGGATGCACTGCGGGGGGACGACAAGCCGGTGGAGGGAGTGTGATGCTCTGGGCAAAGTTCTTCTGCTGGGTCCGGCCATACATGTGGATGTCAATTACACGTGCCACCTACCTAAACATTGTTATAGACCGGGTACACGCCTTCTTGACAACTGGAAGTGGCCTTTCAGCAGGATAAAGCACCATGTCACACTGCACAAACTGGGCTGTGCTGGATATATATATATATTAAAATAAAATAAAAACAAGCAGACAAAAGAAAACTGTCAAGAATCTTTATCTTTCATCATTGAATAATGACAATGCAAAATACAACATAAAACAGGCAGTTTGGACACTGATCAAACAGTTTATGTATGTGCAGTAGACCCAGAGTTGACAGGACATGGTGGGGGGTTGGTCTTGGCACTGGGCCACAAGGAGAGATGAATTTAAATGGATGTAAACAGGAGGAGTGAGAGAGAGGAGGATGGTCAAGCTTAAAATCTAAAGGTGATGAGTTGAGGAACACAAGGACAACAAGCACACATGGAAACAACACAAACATTTTCAAATAAGGCACTTGTGAAAACATTTGGAAACTTAAAATAACTTTTTAAAGCCTATCCAGATGTCTCGTTCCACTTGCATAAGTGCACCTGTATTGAAACTGACTTTCATATGTATCGTAAACAAACAAAAATAAAATAAAAATAACTGGACCACAATTTGTAAAACTGTTGCTTAATTATTATAATAATAATAAGATATAATTGTTAAACCTGACCTTACAATTGACAATTAAACTTAATGGGACAGTTCACCTAAAAATAAACGTTTTGCCATCATTTATTCGCCCTCATGTCATTCCACACATGTATGACTTTCTTCTGTGGAACACAAAAGAAGATTTTGTTTGTGTCCATACAATACAATCAATGATGCCCAAATTTTGTCTGCATCCCAAAGTTCCTCAAAATATCCTTTGTGTTACGCAGAAGACAAAGTCAGACAGAGTTGGAATGTCATGAGGATGAATTAAAAATTTTGGGTATTCTATTTATTTCCAATAAATACCACAAATGCAAACCAGAGGTTCAGTTATGTCAAAAAGTTTGCTGAAAACAATAATTATAAGGCATTTTACATTAGACAGAGTTACAAAGTGCATCCAACAGTCAATACTGATTATTGAAATAATTTATCATATTAATGGAAGAGACAAAAACATAAACTACAGGTTTGCTGCCAAGTACAGTTTTTGTGTTGTTGTTTTTTTTTTTTTACAAAGGAATTTTCCACCTACTGCATAAATTATCAGCTTATCAGGCTTGCTTAAAAATATGGACCTTAAATAAAAATAACTTTAAATGAAAAACCAACAAAAAAAATTCTTTAAAATAACTTGTATGTGTAACTGATGTAACTAAGAATGAGTCTTTAACAGAAATGTGTTACAGGACACACGCTGAGCACAACACAAATATTAGATAGGAGACACACATATTTGTTGCTTCATTACAAACACAACAGTTACTACACAAACGTTAAATGCAAAAACAAAAAGCAGCATACTGATTCAGCGACTGTGGGACAGGCTATCATGGCATTACAAATCATGAGTCTTTGTATCTCTAAAAGAAGCAAAACTGGGTCAATAATGTTTTAGTGCAACTGCATTGAGTGAGGAAGACCCTCGGTATACACACACCTGCGATGAAGGTCACATGTGTTTAATAAGGTAAGCAGGCGCGTGAAGGTCACTTGGTGAGACTGTTATTGTCAAGTGAACAAATGGGACATGAAAAAAGAAAAATAAATTCCAGGCAGTTTCTGGCAACTTCAGAACACAAATACTGGGAAATCTGACAGTTGACCAGAAAAAAAACATGCATAAAACTTACTGACAACTAAAGGGAGGATAACAGTGTGTGACGCCCCAAAAAAATTAAAAGTATGAACAGCCGTACAACAGAAGTTCAACTTTGTACTAAACGCGTACTAAACTGGAGGGAATATTTCCAGTAGAACAAGTGAATGTTGGATTCACTAACATTAGAAAATCTATACAGATCAAACGAAGAAAAAAAAAAGGTTATTTAATGATACAGTGCCTGTTAATAGTGTTTTGAATAGTTTGCAAGGGGTAAGAGGTTATTTTGTTGCTCTCTTATGAAGTATGTCTGTTTCCAAAAATTTGTATCACATATACTACATGTATATATGTGTATTGTGTGTGTGTGTGTGTGTGTGTGTGTGTGTGTTTGCTCTGGGCCTTTTCAATCTATCAAACACCCCTGACATTAGTTTGTTGGTCTCTCTCGTCCATATGCACATGTTGTACCTCCTCTCTCATCTCTGAAAGCATCACTCATTCTTGCGGTGATGGTTGTTGTTTAGGGGAGAGTGGCCGTTCTGCACTGCTCCATTTTTCATTGGTGTCTCGACGTCCTCGTCCTCCTCGGACTCCGTTTCTTCTCTGTCACTCCTCTCGTCTTCCACGATATTCTGCGGCAGGACAAATGAAGTTTGCTGAAGCTTTAAAATCCCTGCGATTCATATATCTTACAATTTTATACTTTTTTTTTTCAGCTCAAACCCAAAAATTAAGGTTCTGTTATCATTTTCTCACACTCATGTCATTTCACATGATTTTTTTTCTCTCATTTGGAACACAAGGAGATATTTAGCAGACTGTTCAAGCTGCTCTTTTTTGTCAAATTAATTGGATGGGAACCAGGAATGGCGATGATCACCATTTATTTTCATTGTACAGAGAAGAGCAGCATGGACAATCTGCTAAATATCTTTAGTTTTTTTTTCCATGTGTGAAAAACTGTTCGATTAAAAACGTACACTGTAACTTTTGGCCCTCTAGTTGTTAAAAAACAATACTGTATGCATTTTGCGGAAGAACATTGTTTTGGTTCTGCTTTGGCTCTGCATGACTGAGTGGATGAATGTGGTTATTGATGTTAGAATCTGATATAACTTTAAGAGAAAAAAATATTTTATGGGGGAAGGGGGCTATTTTCGTCTTCTGGCTTTGAAATCAACAGTGTTATAGAACTATAGTGTATGAAAACGAAATATCCAAATCAGTGCAGTCTGTGTTGGTTAACTTACATTGCCTGGCAAGAATTTGATAGCCATACGCAGGATGAGTACGGCCCAGAAGATGTGCAGACACAGCAGAACAAACAGCAGCCCGTTAAAGAAGTAATACCCAAAGAACGGACGATAAAGAGTCACTGGATACACCCAGGTACAATACATGATCCTGTGAGACACAGAAAAGAGAGAAAGTGAGAGTTTTACATCTGACATTTACCTAGCAGTGAAGAGAAAAGGCATATGGAGTTAATTTTAAAATGTATATAGCAATGACTAAAGACTGGCATTTCAACCAATCCTGGAGACAAGCACAAATTACTATTTATAGAGCTTTCATTTGATAATCTTTTGATAACTCTTGACAAATATAGAAAGTGTCAAGAGTAATGAATGATTTTTAGTTTAATAATAAACCTTGGGATCAAAATAGAAAATTATTTAACTCACCCAAATGGGAAGATGACGAGTCTGGTGATTATGAAGACGACAGCAAATAAGATGAATATGTAGTTGCACGCTTTTCTCCAGCCAGCATAGTTAAACATCTTGGCAGACTGTTATAGGACAGACAGGACATGTGTTTTGGACTCTTGCACAAAAGTACCACTAGGGAGCAGTGTTACACACTTGCATTAAAGGGTTAGTTCACCCAAAAATAAGAATTGTCATTAATCACTCACTCTCATGTCCAAACCAAAGTCTTTCGTTCATCTTCAGAACACAAATGAAGATCTTTTTGATTAAATCTGAGAGCTTTCTGTCCCTCCATTGACAGCTACACAACTACCACTTTGATGCTTCAAAAAGTTCTTAAAGTGATGGTAAAACTAATCCATACGAATTGAGCGGTTTAGTCAATTTTCTGAAGAGACACGATCACTTTATATGAACAGATTGAATTTATATGTGAATAAAAGCCTAAATTAAATCTGTTCATCAGATAAAGAGATCGAGTCTCTTTAGAGACTGAATCGCTCGATTCATTTGGATTAGTTTTACGATCTTTATGAACTTTTTGAAGCATCAAAGTGGTAGTTGCGTAGCTGGTCAATGGAGGGACAGAAAACTTGCAGATTTCATTAAAAACATCTTCATTTGTGCTCCGAAGATAAACGAAAGTCTTAGGGGTTTGGAACGACTTGAGGGTGAGTAATTAATGACAGAATTTTTGGGTGAAATATTCCTTTAACAACCATGACAGACTGAAAAAGATTTACTGAATTACTTCTGGCTTTTACAGAATCTACATGAATTTAAAAGCATATGAAGCTCAGTAACAGCACTGGACAATATAAGTTTTAATATAAAACTTAAGCTTACAACTATCAATATACACCACCTGCGAAATCATGCACTGGACAGGACTGGGATCTAGATGTGGATGTCACGAAACTCAATTAAGTAGGCAAGACCTATATATGTGATAAAATTATTTTAATGGTGACTAACATTATTTTAATGTAGTGCATGATCAGACTACTCTCCTTACTAATTTTATTTTTTACATCGGATGGGATGCCTGCAGTACTTGAACCACCGAAATGGTATTTATTTTGCCCAGAAAGTTTTCAAAAAGGTCTTAATTTATAAAAAAAAAAAAAAAGATGTACCCGGCAGTTTTAGTTAAGGTATTCAGCAAATATCAAAATAAACAAGGTGAGCCACAATTACAGATACTGCTATCAGGAATCTGGATGGCATTAGACTTCTCAGAGGAAGATAGCAGAAAAACCATATGTAATCTGCTCTATGATATTCACTGAAATAGTGAGGAAAAACAGATATTAAAAATTAAAGTATGTCTGAAATACAAATTTACCAAAGCTCTTCAGAAACAACTAGTCCTATCCAAACAGAATGAATCAACTCACCACAGTTCAAGCATTCTGTTAAACACTGACATACTGCTTTCACTTGAAATACATTTATTCTAATGTTGTTCGAAAAACGTTTGTTTTTAAATGAAGTGCAACAAAGTCAACGCTCCAGAGACACAGTCTCAACACTAATATTCTTCAGATGTTCCATTACCTCCAGCAGATAGTCGGAGGCGTCGTGCACCAGCATAATGAGGGTTCCTGCTCTGATGTAGTTCACACACCAGGAGAAACTAATCAGCACGATGGTGGCAACATGGTGCACTATTTGTTCTTTAAAGTCCTGAGGAAGAGAGAACGAGAGACAATATTATCTTACCAACAAAATAATACAATGGCTTTGGACATACATCACCTTAGTGCCATGGCATTCTTTGGAGTACCAGGTAAATAATATAAATATGGAATACTACCAATCAAAAGATTGTGGTCAGTAAATATTTAAGTCTCTTAAAGGGACATGCATTCATAAAAACATTTAAAAAATATCATATTTAAAACTTTATAAAGTAAAATCCGGCCAAACAAACATATTGATTCGACTTAGTCTAAGCGCAACTTATCCGAGTAATGCGAGGTACTGCTGATATTTATGCTACGTCATGACGCACTACGCTACTTAGATAGCTAGATAGAGTCTTTATTGTCCCATAGGGATAATCATTTCCACACATCCTTTTCCATTCTTCCATAGCACAGAATATAACATGAGTAACACATAAAACATATAACACATATCCAAATACAAACACACAGCTCATCAAGAGACCTACATAAACGCATCAAATGTATAAACTACAAACTTCTGATGTCATAACTTGCGTAAAATGCGCTTTAGGTGCAAGTAGACTGTGTATGGCCATTTGGCCGGAAGCTAGAATTTTACTTTGTAACATGTTAAATATGAATATTTATCTTACACAAACGCATCGCTTCAGAATGCCTTTATTAACCCCCCCGGAGCCGTGTGGAGCACTTTTATGATGGATAGATGCACTTTTATAGATTTCAAACAGAAACAGCCATTCACTGCCATTATCAAGCTTGAAAGAGCCAGGACATTCTTTTTATATAACACCGATTGTATTCGTCTGAAAGAAAAGGTGAAAGGTCCTATACACCTAGTATGGCTTGGGGGTGAGTAAATCATGGGCTAATTTTCATTTTTGGGTGAACTATCCCTTTAAGACTTCACTTATGTAATAAATTACAGTAAAAATCAGTAACCGCAAACCAACACACCAGGCTGACTACAAACATGAAACTATCCAGTCATAACTTCCTGTTTCACAGGAGTATAAATGTGAGGAAACACAAAGGCCACATTCCCTTAATCATCCATCACAATAGGTAAAACTAGGGATGGGCGATATGGCCTAAAATCCATATTGCGATATACATTGCAGCCTCTTGCGATAACGATATATATCACGATATATAAATTATAATAGAACCATTTCAGAACAGGTTAGACGGACCATTAGGAAAGCCAAACTGCTAAATGTATTGGTTTTAAAAACATTTATTATGCAAAACTGTAATTATAGAACATAATGTTGTAGATGAATAGAATTCAAGTACACTAGCTGCAGAGACTTTAACAAAGAAAAAGCTTAAAGTATTGGGTTTATTTCCTGTAGTGCACGCCTGTTTCACAAATACTCCGTGTGCAGTGCAGGAGCAGCACGTGCTATTGTGCTTTCACATAAGGTGCGTTTGCAGTGCGCAACTGATCTACGGCTGTACGACAAACAACATTAATCCTCTATTTTTTATTTCAAATCACTATTTTTATTATTAGTGTCTTTAATAAAATAATATAAAAGAGTTTCAGCATTGTGATTCTATTTGTACACAGACAGTAGGCTAGTAATACGCACTCTTTCACAAGACTTAGGCTATTCACGTTTAAACTTAATACACTTAAAAACGTATTATTACTTCTATATAGATTTATATATTAAGTAGCTCAAGCTAGTGGCAAAACATTTATACATTTGTTAACATCGCAAACATTTTAAGTTAAAACATACATAATTGACAAAAACAGCTCTCTCATACCTTTTCTTTTGCATTTAAATCTTTTTCACAAGAAATATTGCAATCACAAAGAACTTGTTTCACGAAGAGACAAGTGCATCCATTATGTCGCGTTGTTGAGGTAATGTTACTGTGTAGTTTCCTTGCTTTAATTACCCCTAGCTTAAAGTTAAAAAGAAAATGATTGAAAAATCGTATCATATTTATTTTACTATATTAGTAAAAAAGATTACTATATTTTCATATCAATCCGTGTTCATTTTGACCATGAACCATGCGCTGTCACTTTAATTCAGCACGTGCAGCACAGCAAAGATAGACTGTGTGGAAACGATCGCTGCACTGCTGTATACACACCGCTCCTGGAACGCATTGCCGCACCGCATCCGCGTGCAGGCCTGTTAACGTGGGTACGGAAAAAATACATACATACACTGCAAATGTGTATGTGTGAAACAGCCGTTAGCCAGAACTGTTGCCCCTACAGAGTATAGTTTGCTGCTGCTCGTCGGACGGCTTAAATCTGAAGCAATGGATGTTGCACCGGTTTTTTTCACCAGTTCCTCCGTTTCGCTTTCAGCCATGTTTACTCAAGATGACGAATACGATGATGCGTTGCAGCCGTTTGCAGCTCGTGGCTCTAAATTTTGCGGGTAGATTGCGTCAACATGCATTATCGCGATAGTGCAATATAATTAAAATTCATATCGTAGACCAATTTTGTATCGTTTATACTGCATATCGTTTATATCGCCCATTACTAGGTAAAAACAAACATAGTTCTGGGCTGCGTTTCTCAAAAGCATTGTGAGCCTTAGTCGAGCATTAGTGGAGCACAGTCACGGTCTGGATCTTTGTTGTGGACCTATTTTTCTGCAGGAGGTCCTAGATGTTCAGATAAACGGCATCATGGATTCTATCAAACATCAACAGATAAAAAAAATCTAAACTTGACAGCCTCTGCTAGAAATCTTATAATGGGCCGTGGTTGAATCTTCCATCAGGACAATGATCCAAAATAAAATAATAAAACAACACAAACATGTGTCACTCACCACAAAATCAAGGTTCTGACCTGAATAGAAAACTGAAGAGTAGTGTATAAACATGGACCTAGGAATTTAAAGGATCTGGAGAGATTTTGTATGGAGGAATGATCTCTGATCTCTTGGATTTCTCTAAAGTCATCAGGCATTACAGGAGTGTCATTAATCCTGGCTAATGCGTATTAGAGAAAAACATTTATTTCATAATGAGATTTTGTAACATTAAAAATGTGTCACTTCAGAATAAAAGTATTAATTAAAAAAAATGTAACTGACGCCAAACTTTTGAATGGTAGTGCATATTACAAATCATCATGGTATTATAACTCTCACCAAATCATTGTATATCTTCACAAACAAAAACGCATACAACCTTGTACATAGTGCAGCATCATTGGATTATGCTTCTGTTGATGGTTTATCTTTTTGCAAAACTGCATTTGTAATATAGCTTTTGCATATTCGTTCTCTTTTTCTATAATTTAAGGCACTGAATTTTGATTTCACATACTCTGTTAAGTGATATTAGTATGATATTGCTCCAGCTTTAGAGTCAAAGTTCAGGATAAGCACCATAGACTAGGTGACTGATTAATCGAACCATCACGTCAAATAGATTACCTATTAAACTCAGTTTGTGAAAATATCACTAGGTGACATTCAATCTGTTGCATTTTATTATCTCAGGGCAGGGGACTTTTTCATGTTGGATGAAGCTTGATTTAACGGACAAACCAAATGTAAATAGGTTTTGTGTGGATGTATCATCTTTTGAGACTCTCGAATGTTCCTTCAAACTTTAGGAAGAAGGTACATTGATGCATCATCTTTATTTAGTTTAGTTCTGAAGCTTTATTCACGCAGTTGGCTAGAAGTTTAACGGATAGCACTAAACATGAGACATACTTCATGAAGAGCTTAAACAGATAACCTGATGTGCGATCATACTGTTCTGAGACTCCAATTTCACTGCTTTTCAAAGGAGACCAAGTTGGTTTGCTGATCTTAGCTGGTCTCCTACTTTGTCAAGTTTGTCTTTAGCCAGTCTCCCAGTTGAAAAATCCCCAAAACCCCCTCTAAAACCAGCTTTGGCATTCTTTTTTTTCCAGAGGGGTGACACTAAACATTGGGCAAATGATGTAATAAATTGCTGATAAATTTAAGCCCGCTATTCTTTTCCTGTTGTGGCTTGTGGAGCATTCTTTGTGCTGGAGACAGACTATATAAAAATCCCAATTTATGTTATTAGGCTCTGCGACACAAGACATTTTACACAGGCAAACAAGTAAAATATTAACTAACCTCACATGCATACATAAACACGGCAGATAACATCACACACCTGACAGACATCTTGTGGAAATACTTGTACAAATAATCAACCTTTCAAAACGAATGCTGTGGAAGCTTGTTCCCGCTATAGTGTAAAAAAAAAAGGTAATTGCAACATTTTAATCTTACTACTCACAATTCGTACTATATAACTCACAATTGCTATATAACTTACAAAAGTCTATATATCACAATTCTGAGAAAAAAAAAAAAAAAAAAAGCTAGAATTGCATATAAACAATTCTGAGTGGGGGGGGGGGGGGGGGGGGGTTAATTGTGAGATAAAGTTAAGTTCAAATTGCAACAACAACAAAAAAAATTCTCGGAAATGCAAGTTTATATTTTGCGATTCGTACTATATAACACCCAATTGCGACTTCTCACAATTCGGATGGAAAAAAAGTCAAAATTGTGAGATATGAACCTGCAATTGTGAGAAAAAAAAAAGTTAGAACAGTAAGATAAAAAGTCGCAGTTACCTTTGTTATTTTTATTCCGTGACGGAAACAAGCTTCTATTAAAAATATTGACCTTTTTTTTTGCTTTAATATTCTTATCACACTCACTTTTCGCTTGACATCTGACGCTACGCTGAAGAGGAGTGACATGTAAAACCCTAGTTCGATCATGTAGTACCAGTACTGAGAAGGCAGCAGCGGCTGGAGAGAGACAGAAGACAAAGAAATTAATCAAATGTTTGAAAGATGACATCTCAGTGTGACAGTCAACAGATCAGATGTCATGATCCAAAGCTGTAGGATTATCTGGAATCAGTTTCCATATTTCCCATGGCAAATTCAAAGTTCTCTGCGCCTCCTCAAACACTCTTATTTACATACTGTAAGCTTATCCACATGAATTTTCACTGAAAGATCGCTTTAGATTAGGACAAGGTTGTGAAGACCCTTTTTAAATCTACAATTTAAAGAAAGAATAAAACAATTGGAAGAAGAATAAAAGAAGTGAACATACTAGCATTGGAAACCCCGCCCACATCTCCTCCATTTTGTAGAACCAAGGTTTCTGCAAAAGACAAACAATATGAAGAGAATAAGAGCCAAAGAAGCTCTCACATTTCATCTCAACAAAAGCAATGCAGGACACAAGTATGAGATTACACGTTTCAAAAACATGATTGAGGAGTAATGGTTCCCTAGTATGGGTATTTTAACAGCCAATGCCAAAATCTAGAGAGCAATTTGGCTGATAGCTAATGTAATGGTAGATATAAACCACCAGTCAAACATTTGGTTGGTTGGTTGGTTGGCGTTTTAATGGCATGCCAGCTTAATTGGTTATTTTTGTGTCGAGTAAAAAGTTGAAATACTATAAAAGAGCATTTTTATTTTTTTTGCTTTGGAAAAGAAAAACTAGATTAGCAAATATTTGGAGACACCATTTAAATTTAGGTTTTTCATGATCTTAATATTTTCATTTTAAGGTCTTGCTTAAATGCTCAAATTGTTTTGTATACAAATATAATTTATGCCTGTGTATGAATTTCTTTTAGTGTTTGATTTTAGTGTATGTGATGTCATAGTTTTGATGACTTTACTTTTATTCTAAAATAGTGATAATAAAGAATAAGTAAGTTTATCCAAACTTTGGATCTGTAGTTTACATATATAAATATGATAGGATATACATGTAATGTTAGCAAACAAGACGTACACGACATTGCTAAGAATTAAATGGATACATTTGTGGATAAAAATGGGAAATCTTCAAATATTTGAATGAATTGTGAGTAAGTATTGTATAAAACAAACACTTACTCAAAATTCATTCATATATTTGAAACCAAAAACTTTGTACTATCCCAAGAAAAAACAAACAGCATTTTTAAAATGGTACAAGCGCCAACCAGGCAAGATTAACTACTACACAAATGACTACAGGCATACTAGGAAATATTATGCGATTAATCACATCAAACAAAAGTTTTTGTTTACATAATATATATGTGTAAATATTATAATATATTATATGTCTGTGTGTATATACTGTATACACACATTTATACATACAAATTTGTGTATATGTAAAGTAATAGACAGACACACACATTTATATATACATACATAAAAAATAAAATAATATATAATATATATACCCAAACTTATATTATGCAAGCAAACACTTTTAAGTTAGATGCAATTAATCGATTTGAGAGCACTAATATAAATATTATAGTAGGATAAGTAGGATTTGGTTCATGCCGATAAAACTCAATGATCAAACATTGGTCGAAATATTACTATATACTGATATAATAACAAATAGAAAAAGGGAAGCGTTTGAAAAACTTACATCAATAAGTGCAGCAAGGCCAGCAATGAAAGCAAGAAGGTAAAAGGTAAATCTCCAACTGTAAGAAAACGTACATCCATTTCAGAAAACGACATATATCAGCAACATAATATAAAAATCAATGCATCCCTCATATCAATAAATGACATTATTATTTGGATTATTGGTTCCAAAACATTATTTGATCACCAGCCATTCAATTCAAGGGTCTACACTTATTTTTGAAGTTACTACAGGACACACAGCAACACAATGTACAAAAACAAGCCAAAACAACAACTGATAGAGTCCACTCACAAAACAAACTGTACTATTACAAGACCACATCACGAACAACAGCACCTAAGCCTATATTTAAAGCATCTATGACCTACTATTGTGACTGACAGTAGGAGCGGCTTGATAGCCTAATTTAAAGGATGTTTTCAAAGCTCAATACAAGTTAAAAGCTATTGACAAGCCTTTGTGGCATAATGTACATTACCACAGAAAATAAAAGACGCAATTACAGTAGTGCACTTACAAGTAAAACGGGTCATGCACTTTTGAAATATGAAGCTTGTTAAATCACCTACATGAATTATTTTTGAACTGTAATGTTGTGTAAATTGTAATTTGTTTTGTCAGTGGATGCAAGTGAAAAATGCTTTACATTGCCACGAATTGATAAAACTTTTGCACAGACATGGTTGGTAAACAATATCACACTAGTCTTGTTTTGAAACATATAATATTGAAAACTGTACTCTCAAAGCGGTGTGGATTGAGATGTTTGCTACTCAGCCTGGTTATTTTATCTGCATTTTGTTTTTAATTAAATGTATACATTTTGAGGGGCGGTTTGAAAATATTTGAAAAGGTAAATCAACATTATCCCAAATGCTTCGGATAAATCTTAACTTGTATTGAACCCTGCACATTCCTTTAATCACTTTAATCACACGTGTTGGATCCGTTTCTGAAGCACAAGACAAATAGATGTTGAAATGTCAAGGGCGAGATATTAAAGGACCAAACCACAGTTAGTAAAACACAGTGAATTTTTGGTGAATGCATGGGTACATTAGCCAAATTCTATTCCATTTATTAATACCACATACCGTTTCTCCAGTGTGAAATAGACTTCCTACCACATAATAGAAAATGTATTTTTTTTTCTTTGTTGCACAGTGAATATTGTGTAATAATTGCACACCGTACCAATTCTCAGATAACTCAATCATGTTACTCAATCATTTTACGATGTTTACAAGCAGTCAATCGCTTTTTGCAAGACTTGATGTAGAATGATGCAATTTATGACCATTTATGAAAGGTTGGGACCGGACAGCCTGTGCGAATCGCTCTGTACCTGGCCTCTCTGAACTTCTTCAGCTGGTTTGGTCTCTCTTGATTCCGTCGTCGCCGGAACCATCTGTGGATATGTCTCTCTGAGTACCCGGTTTTTTTCCCTAAACTCTCAATTTCGCCCTGTAGAGTAACGTAGAACATGAAGGGTCCGTTAATGGTGAAATATGAGTTGAGTTAGATATGTCGATCATAAGTAGACTGAAAAAAAAATTCAGTGCAGAAAAATGTGCATATACAGTACATTCAAGACTTAACTTAATTGAATTTCTGCATACATTTATTTATTTAACAGAAGCTTGCAAATGAGGAAACATTCAAAAAGAACATATTAATAGGTTTGTTCTGTACTGATGAGTGGGACAGTGTATAATATGTTGAATTGTACCTGTTTGGGATTTTTACTTGTTGTTCTGAAGTACGACTCCATTATTGGGTCGTGAGCCACTCGCACTCGGGTTTTCTCCTTTACGCCCATAGCTGTGGCCAAACGAATGGCCACCGTCCTAAAGTTGATGAACAGTATTAAACTCGATGAACAGTATTAAACTCAACACTTGAGTTGGAAAAACTGAAAACTCTGCATCAATGTTAACCATATTTAAGACATTGATCATTCAAAGGTTAAGTTTTTGAAATTTCACACCATGTCAAACACTAACATCATTACTAAATGATTCCATTTACAAGACAGATGTTGAATTTGGAATATAAAATATCCTACTTCTGAGCTGCAGTATACACTTGTTCACAGTAAGTTTAATTCACTCCCTATTACACTCCTTTAAAGGTTTACTGTCGCAAAAGTTTAAAAAATATATATATTTTGAAAGAAGTCTCATGCTCACCAAGGTGCATTTACTTGAAACACTACAGTAAAAACAGTAGCTAATATTGTGAAATGTTATTACAATTAGTTTTCTATTTTAACACATTTTAATGTTATTCATGCAAAGCTGAATTTTCAGCAGCCCTTATTTCAGTGTCACATGATCCTTAAGAAATCATTCTAATATGCTGCTCAAGAAACACTTCTTATGATTATCATTGTGCTTAATAATATTTTTTTGGAATCAGTCTTAAATGTTTTTCAGGATTCTTTTATGATGAACAGCATGTGTCTATATCTTTTTTGAATTGATCACTTCTGATAAATAAATAAAAAAGCCCCGTGCATAAACCATATGTTGCAAATACAATATTGACATTGGTGTTTGTTAACCACTTAAAAACACTCATAATCTAATGCTGACCTTTCAAAGACCTGTCGTATGATAAGGAAGATGAGGGCGATGGGCAGGGTCACCCAGAGGTCAGATGCTTTGGAGTAGATGACACCATCCCGATCCTCCAGGTTGGCCCAGCCCAGGCCTTCTGGAAACCACAGCCTCTCGTTCCAGAACCACTCTCTCAGCCCGGACAACATCCTGATGCAGAGGAAGACACACATATGACATTCAGACATTTAGAAAGACTAGCCTATTATTAAAAGTGATTTCGTGGGGCTTCTGGGAGACACATACAAACACATCACTCGCACACAGAGATCAGAGTTCGTGCTGCCCATCCACAGAAACTTGACATCAACGCTGCTCTGCAACTTTTTTCTTTTAGTTCATCCACTTACAACACAAATTACAATTTACACAACCTTACAGATCAAATATAATTCATGAAGGTGATTTAACAAGCTTCATATTTAAAAAATGCATGACCTGGTTTACTTGTAAGTGTACTACTGTAATTTCATCTTTTATTTTCTGTGGTAATGTACATTATGCCATATCCTCTTTACCTACCTACAGTGAATTTAATTTCAATTACAGTTTAGGAGATATTCAATGATAATGTTAGACAAGGTGCTGTAATGGGTAAAATCTTAGAGGCAAGGGTTAAGGATCAAAATGAAACTTAAAACTGCTCTTGTCCAAGAAGCTATTAAACTTTAAAATTCTCTAAAAACCATCAATACACTATATTCCTAGTTTTTATAAGAGCTATGTGTGTGTCAATCAGTTACTCTCTAAAAATCTTCCCATCTCATTCACGTTGCATTATTCCCAAGATCTGCTTTTGGGTTTTACAGACACAAAGTCAAACAGGTTTGAAAAGTCACAAGGATGAGGAAATGGTTTTTATTTTCACAACTATGACGTTAATTGTATTACTAACAGTAAAATATAAACTTTGTGGGGATCTTGACAAAGTATGCTGAAATACAAGTTTGAACAGGAATGAAAACCTCTTGTAGAGCTGAAAATCAAGTGCCAGGACCATCCACCAGAAAAGCGAGAGAAAAAAAAGCCTGGCAGAAGACAAAGCTGCTGCATATTTTTACTTTTCAGACTCAATTAGTTACCTCAAATTTTGGTGTGGTAATTGATGCGGTTCCGGGTGTGTGTGTCCACGGTTTGCAGTGTGCGTGTGTGTTTGTTTGTTTACTACTCACTGCTCCTATTGTGTGTGCACGCACTTAGATGGGTTAAATGCAGAGGAAAAATTCAGAGTATTGGTTATACCATACTTGCCCTTCACGTCAAATGTCCCTTGTGAATATTTTATTTATATTGATTGCATTTTATGTTGCAACGGAGAAGGTGTAGGTCACATCTGTGAAATTTCAATGACATTTTGCGGGTAAAAAGGTCCATTGTACAATGGCAACAGTGTAAAAATGTAATCTATGAAGTTGTGATGTTATCCGCTTAAGTTGTAAGGAATTCTGTTTCTGGGTCCAAGCCTTCAACTCGTTTCTAGACGTTTATGAGCACAGTTGATTCATATCACACATTTAAGATAAGCTTTTTAAATGGTGTACACTCCCAGTCTCACGTCATCCCAGACTTCAACATTTTAACGATTCATAAAAGCTGAATATCTGATCATCTGATATTTGCGTATAGAGATAAAGGTTAGGATCGTGATTTTTCAGTATTACAGTGGCACTGGGAGTGTTAGCACTGTTTGTTGTTTGCTATAGGCAGTTGATAGCGCTTTTGGACCAGAAATAGTGACGTCAGACTTAACAAAAGAGGATTGAGAGACAAATGTTTTAAAGTGGAGTATACTAAAAACATTTGATGAACTTTTAATTAGTGTAGTCAAGATGTTAATGCAATTTGTACATAGATTTTTTTTTAACATGGAATATATTTGTTTCCATGCATTTTTTTGTCTTAACTTGTATAGTATGTTGTGTATAAATGGTTGATTATTCATGTTGCTTATGAATCCATTGTTATTTAGCCTATTACTAGATTTTGTCAAAGTGTATGCAAGAGTATGTATTAAAACGCATCTATAATATACTATAATTATTCTTATGTTGTATTTGGTTCAGTTTGTTTATTAGCTTAGAGGTAAATGGTAACTATGGTACCACCAATAAATAAAAAATAAAGAAATAAAACTTTAAACTCAGTTCCTGGAGGGACCCAAAGCAGTTCCACACAATGCTTCATAGTTCCTCCACTTTTGAGCGGGTTTTGCTGGAGTGGCAAAGTGAGGAACCACAAAAGGTTCCTCCAGGATCCTTTCATTTTTACAGTGATCAGAGGAATCACGTAGGATTCACAAAATTTGTTTCAGAATCGTACAAGCGTGTCCCCAGCTTACGTTGCTGGCTTGCAACAGGCTTTAGAATCTGACTGGAGGACACCTAATAATGCCTTAAAATACTGTCTATGGAGGCAGCTCACTAGTGTTTGAACAGAGCATGCGTTTAAAGTACAATATTTACACATTACACTGCCAATAAACCTTCATAGAACACAAGTAACACATTAAGAGGACTTAAAATACAGATTCAATGCTGCCATTTCCCTTAGCAAACACTCATGTCATCCACCCTCAATACTGATAATCCACATTATTCATTCAGAAACTAAATGTGAGCTGATGAGCTATTATTTTAAACACACAAAAAGTAAACTTTCTGTAAAAGATGAGCTCTCCTGAGAGGGACATGAACAAATCTCTGGTATAGATTGGTGAACCAGTATGTGGAGGACTTTTCAATGAAAGCTCCTCCTTATCCTCGTGCTGTCAGTGACACGGTTTGAGCGGATGGGTCGACAGCTGTACTAAAGCCTGCTCTGTTTCAATGGAATCATTCTGAGAGGTCAGCATGACATCATGGCCGCTGTCATTGGCTGGCAGCGGCTGAAAAGCTGCACTGTCACCTGTGGTAATGAGCACTGCTTGGAGCCGGCCAGGCTTGAGAATGAGACGGATTCTCTCCCTTGCTGTGCCATTCTGTGTGAATGAAGAGCTAAACGCACAGTGATAACACAGACTGTCAGAAGGTTATCTGAGCAAGGCTTGAATATATCAGCAATGTCAAAGTGTCAATAAACTTTGAAATTCAATCAAAGATGACTTCATAATTCAGAATCTTTCCTTTTCAATAATCTTTTTTTGTTGAGCGGCAATCCAAAACACTGTTTATTAGAAATCACCACAGCTACTAATGAATGTTTTCACAAACATTGGTGAGTTTGAAATAGCAAAATGTCTCTCAGAGGACTTAATTTCAAGCATGAAATAAGACATTGGACTTTGAACATGGAGTCTAAAGACTGTCTGGGAAAGTCAGCTTTTGTTTGCATTCACTCTCAGCTTTGAAGAATTGTTTGGTTAGCAAATACCCAAACTATAAAAAGCAGCTGGAGAGCTGTAGTTGTGTTATTGTTCATGAATGAATCAGTGACTCATATTTTTGACAACCTGACAAAAAAAAAAAAAGATAAATTAGCTTTGCTGTGTTTTGTGTGAAAAATGCATTTGACGCTTAAAATTGTGAAGTAGGGGAAGTAGCAAGAGATATTTTATTCCGTATTGTGACGTATGTCCAAGTGTAGCGAATTATCGGAGAGGAAAAAATGTAGACCGGAACTTGGTTCTATGTATCAGTTGTTGATTGGATTCTGAGCTGTGGGCGTGAGCTTGCAGGTGCGGGTCTTAAATGGACAGAAACATGCATGGATGAGTTGTTCACAATGACATTTATAACATGCATTTAGAATTTTCATTTCATGCTGATTTTAGGATGGTATATTTGTCATTAATGAATGATTTCAGTGAATGTCCAAATATGCCCATACTTCCATATTATACAGAGTATACAAAAAGTAGTAGGTCAAATTAGTATTATGTCCATTTATTCAATATACATTAAATAGGCGCAAAATATGGATGACCTGAACTAATCTTTTAGTGAACAATTTCATTTAAAACATAATAAAGGACATAGATTTTTCTTTTGCAAACTTAAACTTGAGTAGGTCACAACAACACCACACACACACATATACACACACTATATATATATAATATATATATATATATATATATATATATATATATATATATAATATTTTCAGCAAAACTACAAAAAAATTTGAACATCTTGTGAGTTCAAGTCTTCTGGGAAGTTAGGAGGTCAGGCATCCAACTCACTTTAGTCAGAGCAAGATGATGGTGTATCCTTTCGTAATTAAAATACAGTTTTAAATCTACTTCTAGAAAATGAAGAACAAAGAATGTATATCAGGTGTATTTTACAGTTTAGTGTTTTTAATGAATTCATAAAAGTCATTGTAACTTTATTGTAAACTTTATCATTACATATGTTGTTTTTATATTACAATGCTACTATATTTTGCGCAGTGAATTAGCTTATTTTTTTTGTAAATTAAAAAGCCTGACAATGTCACTGCTAAATACCTATAAATGTTGTGGCTTCAAGCCAAGTTTCTCACTGACACGCCCCAACTCGAAAAGAAAATCTAGAGCTTCCCACTCGTTTTTACGACTTTGTGGTGGCGTGAAATCTTAAATACGATCTTTTCGACATGACTTGATCGCACCATTAGCCTTTTACTCCACGTATGCTATGACGTCATACATAGGTATAAGTCCACTCCAAAGCCCTCGAGGCTCGAGTGCAACATGAGACGATAATCACGTGTTGATGATATCGTAAAGGAGACATCAGTTAGCCTTCCATTATAACGGTTTACATTAAAACCTGCTTGTAAAAAACGTCCGACGTCCTTTAGCGTGAAAACATTCGTGTCAAACAAGATTCGCTCCTGATGGTCTGCAAAAGATAGACTAAAAACTAATCCTCAATTTTGCATTGACTCACAATGCATTATCCGAGCAGCTTTCAAACATGGAACCCGCTAACGTTATTTAAAACCAGGAAAGAGAAAACATTGTAGGTTTTCAAAATTCTTGATGCATTTCGACGTATTACTACACTAACAAGTTACGACGGATATTTGTTCGTAGTCTTGTTGTATTAATCTTGTTGTATTCACAACAGTGCATACTTAACATCACGCGCTACTAAATTTGAGTGTGTACTTCCATTGCGCCGTTCCCAGTGTAGGCCGTGTACATCATCAAACAACTGACTTCAAGGGGCGATCGAGCCAAAACAAAACATTAGGTTAAAAATACAACAAATATGAAAGTATGAAAATAAATTTAAGAAAAGGACAAAACTACAAAGAGCGGAGCGGGAATGAGCATAACTGCGTATTACGGTACTTACTTTCAGCAGTAGTGCGAAACACACGGATGTGAGCGCGTGAGGAGATGAGATGAGATGGATTTAGGAAAGGTGCATGAAAAGGGGTGTAATCTCGCAGTTATTCAAGGCAATCTATACAAATGTGATCGTTCTTCATAATCCATAATCCAATCTGTCAGCATAGTTTTCTTAAATCCGCGTAATAAGAAAAAACCGCCAAAGGAAGCCTGGCGTTAAAGCTGACGTTTAAACTCTTCCGCTTTTTGGTGTTTTCCCCGCTTCGTTCACTGTTGGTAGCTCGAATTATAAACTTTTCTCTTCACATGTCCGAGTTTAAAGTGTCTAGACGTACTTTTGCCGGGTGTTGTTGAGAGCCGAATCGAGGTAGACGAATGAAAGACAGAAGAGGTAAGAGGAGGGCCAAAAAAAAAAAAAAAATACGAGTGCGATTCTAAATATGAAGGGCGGGGCAGACGCTATTTAAGGTGACGTTTAACTGCATGTGAGTTGTGACGTTTTAAGGATGACGAAACCTTTGAGGAAGCTCTGTTATTGACTGTAAATGACAGCTGTAAATTACTAGGGTGATTATTTGTCGGTCTCGATTGAAAAAAAATATCATTGAATTGGAAGTACATACCTGAAGAACCATAATAGCATCACAACAAGGTAAATGTTAAAATAAATCCCAGTAAATTTAATATTTAAATTCCAAATTAAAATAATTGCTTTTTTCCTAGTTGAATATTAAAAGTTAATATTTTTCAGTTCTTATTTAAAAAAAAAAATCTGTTGTGAATTTTTTTAATCCGCAAGGTAAGCACTTCTCTTTTCTAATCATTGTTTTCAATGTGCATGTCTTTGATTAATAAAACAGCAAATTTAGTTTTGTCCATCTTACAATTGTTGAAATTAGCAGATAAACAGTAGTCTATTCAAATAATTTGTGAGGAATTAAAGTTCATACAGCCACTATAAATATGCAGTAATGTTGATACACAGCCTTTTCTAAAGCCAATGATATGAAGACTTTAGCATACATAAATGAGTGAAAATATGTTCTGCTGCAAGTTGGTAACAATATATATTTTAAAGATCACAAAATATCACAAATACACATACATTTATTCCGGTAATGACACACAGACAAAAACAAACAAATATTGTTTAAAATTTTATTCAAATTTTTTTTTGTAATCGACAGGTTGAGAAACAACAGTTGAAGAAAATAAATAGAATAATAATAATAATAATAATAATAATGATTGTTCATTAATGGTAAATCTGTAAATAAAATGTCTAAAAATACATAGATTCATCAGAACATGTGCCAATGATCCTCTATCTTCATAAATAATTAAAAAATGCCCTCCAAGAAATTGATAAATTAATTGCAAAAAAGGATAGAAATCATTTTCCCTAAATAATAATAATATCCCACATGTTTAAATCTTGACCTTCATTTTAAAAGCATGATATATACAATGAAATACATTTTTAATGTCCGTGAATCTTCTCGAATCATCCACAATTTTTTTCCATAAAAAGAAAGAAAAGGAAAAAAAAAAAAAAAAAACTAACTACAGCCTCTCTTTGATAAACTATATTCAGTCATTTTAGGGAGGATTGCAATATAGGACCAGCATCCTATACCACAGGTCATTTGTTTCTGTAAGAATTAAAGATGAAGAACTATGTATAGCTGGACTCAGATTAGAGACCAAGAGCAAATCCTTCCAAACTCCCAAAACTTCTCTATCTACTGTACCACCCATGATTCTTTGCTCTGATCGCGTGGACCCAGCCCCACCCTCCCAACTGTTTCGATATGTCTACACATGGTCCCCTGGAATTTCTATATACATATTTTAAATTGCTGCTGAAAGACTTTAATAGTCTGTAGTTCCTTTGAACCCAGAAGTGAAACTCGTGTAGTACTGACATATTAGCGTTGGTCCCATTTGTGTATGTGTGTGTGTGTGTGTGTGTGTGTGTGCTCGCAAGGCGTAGATGTGTGGGCCGAGGGCAGAAAGGTCACGACCCACAAGCACACGGCACAACAGCTTGTGAAGCAGAAGAGTGAGTGGCGTTGCTGATTGGTCCTATATCGTATACTGTTAAGGTAGTAAATCATTCTATTTAACCTCCACCTCCTGCGATAAGTCTGTCTTTATTATTATTAAATGTATATTTTTGTTTAAATAATCTCGGTAGGTCTTATACTGTAGTTTAGCGAAAGTTGTTGGTCCCGTAATTTGCAGCAGAGGAAAAGTGACTCCATTAGTCCTCTCCTTTCTTCCCTGTTAGAGAGAGAGAAAATGAAAACAGCAGTTAGGAGCAAGTCACATCAATCCGCAAAAAAACAACAACAAAAAAAAAACACTCCTACTTGTTTCACAAAGTTAGCATTTGGGCAGGTTATCTAATGCTTACCATTCTATACTTCCATGCAACCTATGTTGTGAGTCAGTGAATGTTTTTTTTTTATGCAAGTGTGTGTTTTTCAGTGTTAGTGTCTAAAGTGGGGAAACATTTCTGGCAGGCAAACAAATTTCCAACATGCACCATAGGAATTCTGGGCTGTATCGTTTTTTCAGATGGTGACTTAACTGCGTCTTTTTGAGTGCTCAAACCAATGATCGAATGGAGTTTGACTGTAAAATAACCCAGAATTCCTACAGAGGAATGCTGTTCTTTGGTCGGCACAATGCGTCACTTTTTTCACCAAAACAACCACAAAGTGTCACCTCAAACCTCAGCGTGAGAGGTTTGAGAGGTAGAATGAATGAAGTTCCCTACCTCTTGCTCTCTCGCTCTCACGCACGAATCATTCGCATCACTCACGCAAGCACGTACACAAGCTCACTCGTTGGCACGAAACAGCATACCCACTAGCACAAACTCTCTTGGAATCAAATACAACCACACTGAGACCCCACCCCCCACCCCACCACACATTCACAGTAACTATAACACCACCAGACTACATATGGGAGTATTTTGTAGAAGAAGTAAAGTCATGACCAAACAAAACACAAAGGAGACTGATCAAAAACAAAATCCACCCAAAAGTAGCACATTGAGCTGGTTGATTAGAGTTCAATAGGATCAATTTAGTTGGAGTAACTCCATTAGCTACGAGTTACGTTGAGAGTAAATCACAGATGTAGTGTCAGTTATTGATCAGTATTTATAAAACAAAAAGAGAGAGTCACAACGCACCAAACACAGTCCATAGTCACCACGGTAACCCGCCATGCACTCTCAGCATGGAGGATACATGACAAAGGGCCAAAAAACAAAACTGCTAATGGCAACCATCACAGGCAGGAATATCGCCACAGCAACCAACACAGGCCAATCAACTTACAAACCAACGCTGTGGGAGGAAGGGGGAGCTTTATTGGTTGCTAGGCCACCGTAGCCATAGCGACGTGGTCTCCGCACGAGTTATGATTGGACGGGGCAGCCTTGGTGCGGATGAGGTTGTGTTTGTTTGTTTGATTGTTTTTTTGAACAATGACACAGCACAAAAACAATAAATGAAAGTAAAAATTAATTTTTTCCTTTTCGACTACGTTTTTTAAGATCTAATGCTGAGTTATTTAGGTTACAATTCTTTTAATAAATCAATTAAAACAGGAAATGCTGGCTAGACTTGTTAGTTTAGTACTGGTCACACATTATAAAGCATAACACTCAGAGATTTAGAGAAGAGGCGCTTGTTATCTTTTCTGGTTTTCCTCACCTGATCGTCTCAGTATGGGCGGTTGGCGTCTTTAGGCCTCTTGAGCTGAACTTTAAGCCTCTTCATGCCGATCTGAAAGCCGTTCATGGCCTGGATGGCAGCCTGAGCGCTCGCCGGGTTGTCGAAGCTTACGAAACCTACGACATGAAGGACGTGATCGGCAAGAAGAAAGAAACAGAAGATGAAAAAGCCGCTGAGGAAGCGTATCAGTGTATGAGTCACCGATGAGCTGCTTGTCATTTAAACCATTTCAACTGCAAACTTCTGCCTGTAGCTGTGGAGAGATTTAACAGACAAAGGCCAGGTTTAGTATACATTAGGCCATAGTTCAATTAGGGCATTTAAGTAGCTTTTAGAAACGTGCTTTTGAAAAAAACATTACTAGTGTGCATCTTGAGACAAAACAATGGCACTGACATATTTTAAGATATATCAGTATAAGTTGATTTCAATTAAAACAGCTCAAACGTGCATTTTAGTCTGGGACTAGCCTTAAGCCTTGTCTGTGAAACCGGGGGACATTTAAATAAATAGATTGATCATTAAATATGTCATGTTGCAACAAATAAATATAAGTACAATGAAATGTAAGCATAGATAAATAAATAAGGCGTGAAACACATTTTTTCCCCACCCTCAAGACTTTGACAACAACGTTTTTCATTTCAAAGCGTATCTTATGTCGTATTTCAGGTGACTTATGTTTCACAAATTAATAAATTTCATATTCAATTTATTTATTTGTTCTCACTTTTCATTATTCTTTATGACTGCAACATTTAATTATATATTACATTATTTTGCGATAAATTACATTGTCCGCGTCATTTTATTTCATGTCTTTCGTATTCCATGAGGTTGTTCATTTCAGGTGGCATTTAATGTCCTTTTTAAAGGTGGAGGAAGTGATTTCTGAGAATCATTGTTGAACACTGTTCAACCTTTGAAATCAACCCAAACAAATAGTGCGTTCAAGTCCTCCTGGGAAATTCGTACTTACGAGGTGGGAAGTCGTGTTTATGACGGTATGTGCGTTCAAGTCACTTTCGTCGGGAGTATGAATAAGATGGCTGTGTACTTTCTCTTAATTAATTACTCAAAAATAGAGCAAGTTTTTTAAACTCTAGTTCTAGAAAATGAAGAATAAAGAAATGTGCATCAGGTGTGCTTTGGTTTTAATTAATTTATGAAGCCACTGCAAACTTTATTATTACATATTACATTGTTATATTATAAAGCCATCATATTCTGTGCAGGCAATTAGCTTACTTCACTGAAAATAGAAAAGTCTAGCAATATCACTGCTAAATACCTTAAAGTATTGTGGTATTCAGTCATGTTTCTCAGTGACACACCCCCAACTCATACAGATCGGGGCTTAAAGAAAATCCTGAGCTTCCCACTCGTATTTATGCTGTTCATGTGCGCTCAACTCGTAAATACGATCTTTACGAGATGACTTGAACGCACCACAACACACACCTCCCTTCTTTGCTCCACCCCCAAAATGCATGAACACGCAATGCAAGAGCAGATGTCTTTATCATAGCAGAAGTGAGGCAAAATAATGCTTCATGGAAAAAATAAAGCGAAGATGACGAACGAATGACAAGAAAGAATGCGATGACATAAAAGCATGAGTTTGCTGTTATCGCCAGAAGCACAGCAGCTCTAGACAAACAATGACACTCAAAAATGTACTGTTACTGTAGCTAACATTACAACAACAGCATCTTGGTTATGTGAAACAGCAAAACCAATGTTACTCGCGTATGCAGCAGAAAAAACATAACCTCATGTCCGTTTTCAGGCCTTCTCACTTCAGTCTCTCCAGCGCCGGAAAGCTTTTCTAATATTAACGCGGGTCCTAAAGCTCTTACCCTTCTTTTTCCAGTGATATTCCTCTGAGCTTTTCTCTTTTGTAATGTCTCTCAGCCATCTCTCTTTCTACAGTCTTTTTTCAAATCTACCTCTTTTGCTCTCTCTCCTAGCCCCTCGTGAGTGGACACGCCCCCTACTGCTGATTGGCTACAAGTGTGTCATGGTGCTCGGTCCGATCCACTTTCAGCAGCGTTTCTCAGAAATCACTTATTGCACCTTAAATGTTACATGAAAAAAAGAATTGTATTTCATTGCAACATTCCACGACACAAATAATCATTAAATTTAATTTTCTTTTTATTTAATTTAGTGTGTTAAATCCCTCCACATATTGCATTTAAATCGCTCTTTAGAAATCACTCACCAAAGCATTTGCTCTGATTGGTGGCGCGGTCAACGAACACCTTGGCTGAGATGACGTTACCGAAGGGCAGAAACATCTGCAGCATCTCTGAGTCGGTGAACTCCTGAGGCAGATGATAAATAAAGATATTGCAGCCTTCTGGTCCTGGAGAGAGTAAGCAGAGAGAAGGAATGAGCTAAAAGGAAAGAAGAAATGCAATACATGGAATACAAAAGGAACTAATCGTGTTGACTTCTGGAAGAAACATGGTGCTTTGAATCTTTTGGTGGCACAGCATGAGATTAGGAGAACAAAGATTGAGAAATATGTTTGATAATAGACTTGGGAATAATCAAAACAGGATGTCAGTGGTCATAGTACCCAGTGAAACAGGAAATGACATTGTCACCTTCTCGTTGTTGCAGCTGCTGCGGCTGCTGGGGTTGCTGGGCAACTAAGGTGGGCTGATGTGGAAATGGTTGACCGACCAATCCATAAGCAGCAGGATATGTAGCTGTGGGTGGAGTAATGAGGTCAAACATGAGAGCAGAGTAAAGTCATCTTTTCAAGTGCCATTCTGCAGTCTGTATTTGTTATTTTGTGCAGATAAGACCTTGAGAAAGACAAACTGCTTGCTATAAAAATAGCCTAGCCTTAAATTAGCAGTCTGCATTTCATCTCAGTAGCAAAAATAACTGCAGTGTTGTAAATCTCGATTCATTTCTGTGAATCAGTTCTTTCGACTATCCACGTCAATAAATTAATTCATTCTGCAATTCATTTACGTCTTTATCGTTCATGGAAGTCCACATGTAGCAGTTTACATCATTTAAAATCATTTAGTCAAAATTTTGGATGTAGGTAATTACTGCTCTTTATGAATATTTCTTGTTAGATACGTGTATATACTGTAAATAAAAACATGCACGTGAATAAAAAAATCTTGTGTTAATTTAGTGAAACCATGAAAAAATGTGGAAAACAAGTGTTTGTTTATTGTAACTACATTAGGTTGTATTTTACTCCTTGCTTTTGATTCAGAAATTTTAACTGGTCTAAGCTGGGGATTTTATCTGAATAAGGGAGTACTACTGTTTATTTCACATTCTTCACTGCTGACAAATCTCAGGAGTATTACAGGAGTTGAGAAGCCTCACCCGTGTAGTGTTGCATGCCTGTATACGCCTGCTGGAGAGGATCCAATGCAGGGCTCTGAGCTGAAGGATACACAAATATTGAAAACAAACAGAATAAGACAATTGGTATAACTTATAAATATTTATACATATATCAGTAAGAGCAAAGTGTGAAGGTTAAATTAGCAGAACAATAGCAATAGTTCATAAAATATCGCAATCCACACAACATAATGGGAGAAATAACAGAGTGGCTCATCTGTGAGCAGGACAGCAAGTCTTTATGGTGTATCGAGAGCTATGGTATTCAGGGTAATGTCGGCATGCCACCACGTAGGACGAACCACATCTAACAAGAGTAACTGTCGATGCAAGAGGAAGCAGTCTGAAAAGAATGTCCAGGTACTAACTCGGATTGTATCCAAAAAACATAAAACCACAGCTGCCCAACACTCTACAGAATTAAATCTCCTGTTTCCACCAAAACTGTTTGTCGGAGACTCCAGAGGGTCCAAACTTTGATCACTCGTGCCAATGCTAAATGTCAGTTTAATTGGTGCCAACAGTGTAAATCTTGGGCTGTGGACAATGTAAAACATGTATTGTTCTCTAATGAGTCCACCTTGACTGTCTTTCCCACATCCGTGGCAGTTACGGTGCGGAGAAGCCCCAAAGAGGCTTAACATCCGGACTGTTGTGTAAAGCACAGGGGTAGATCAGTGATGGTTTGGGCTGCAATATCACGGCATTCCCTAATGTGTTTGATGGGCACTTTGACAAGGGATACCGAACCATTCTGGAAGACCATGTGCACCTAATGGTTCAAACATGGTACCCTGAAGAGTGTGCCTTGTATCAGCATTATAATGCACCAATACACACAGCAAGACTGGTGAGACAATGTTTTGATGAACAGGAAAGTGAAGTTGAACATCTCTCATGGTCTGTATAGTAACCAGATCTAAATATTTTTAAGCCACTTTGGGGTATTTTGAAGGAGCAAGTCAGAAAACTTTTTCCTCAACCAGCATTATATAGTGACCTGGCCACTCTTCTGGAAGAGGAATGGCTCAAAATCCCTCTGGCCACTGTGCAGAACTTGTATCCGTTATTCCCAAGACGAATTGATGCTGTATTGGCTGCAAAGGAGGCCCTGCACCATACTAATAAATTATTGTGGTCTATATAAAATACATATGATATATAAACATTATATATTGTAAAGCATCACAATAAAATATTCTTAAAACACTGAGTATTATTGAGCATTATAATTTATAAACACTGGAGGAAGGTCCTCACCCTGATATGGGTGGACACCATTGGTGTAGAGGGCTTCAGTGGCAGACTGGCCATTGGGTGGTGCAGAGACTTGAGGGTAACTGTTGACGATTGGAGGCAGAGCAGGCACAGGTGTGGCAATGGTTGGAGGAGTGTTCGTACCTACAGCAGAACGACAGATCATGAATACACAAATTCAATCAAATACAAGAACATTTGGAAAGAACTTGAAATGCTACATGTGAAGGACCGTATTGATGTTGTAGCAGACTTTCATGTACCTGAGGAGGGTGTGATTGAAGCAATGGGTGTAGCTATGATGCTGCTGGGATTGAGAGCAGCCAACTGTTGCATCTGCACCGCGGCAACCGTCGCCACAGGAGACAGATATGCGGACTGAGCCACCAAGGCCTGCTGTTGGACGAGCTGGTTAGAACAACAACAAAAAAAGTGAATCCAGGACTATGACATACAAAACTTTTAGCAGAGTCCTCTGCAAGGGTTGTACTGGGGTTATTAGGTCAAAGACATTTAAATTAAAACTTTCTGTGTGTAGAACAGAAATTATTGAAGTATTTTTTGGTTCCAAACATAATACAACCTCCAGTTATCACTTTAATCCCAATTCAATCCATCCCAATGTGTTTTCTGTCAACTAAACCCTGGTACATACAGTGGCCCAAAAAATATTTAGCACTTAAGCCACATTTTATGTTTGAAAGTCATTGCATTAGACAACAAGATTTCAAATCATATAAAATGTAGTTTAAAGACAGATACTGCTCAACAAGTTGTTAGATTATAAATACATAAATACACTGACACAAATATTTGGTTCCTCAATGGACAATAAGCTGTTGGTATGAATCTTATTTATGTAAGGCTGGAATACACTACTAAAAATATTTTAAAATATGAACAGATTTTAAAACATTAGGTATCATTCACTTGGTTAGAGAACAACTGGGCATCATACACTAAAAGACTACCAAACTTTCAAATTGTTTCAAACACGACAAACTCACAAAGAAACATGCATAGATATATAAATATAGATGCCTCATTAGTGGCTGTTTCTATCGGCCGCCATAGGTTAGACGTCTGCCATATTGGAACGGTCAAAACACCGGTCCGTGAATATTCGAGAGCAAGTTGACTGTGCGTCTGCAACCGTAGTTAGACACATGTGTGAACATCTATATTTGCAATAGACTTCAGCAGATAATTTTGCTAAACTAACACAATACAAAAAGACAAAGCTTCAGCTAAAACAACATTAAAAAGATACCATAGAATAAAAACCTGTAATATTGAGTTAATACATAAACACATATCAACACATTCTCACCTGTGAACGCTTTTTTAAATCACGGTGGTTTCACAACCAGAAGCTGCGTAATACACTGAGTTTAATTTGTTACGCTTGTTCTGTTAATTTATTTTTGTTTTATTATTGAAGTTGTATTGTATTTTATTACAACACTGGTAGATAGAGGGAAGCTTCGGTTTCAGAAGCGACATGTCATAGCCACGAGTTCATCCGTCAAATCTTTATTAACCGACAGCAGCATTTATATCTGGGTGGAGAGTGGAGCACGCAACACTGGCGGGAGCAGCTCCGGTGGAGAACAGTGACTGGATCTACAACCCTCATATCTCAGTCACTAAGTTACCAAAACCACACATGAAATCCCACAACATACATTTGTGCAGCGCAGAGTGGCTCTCGCACTGTATGACGTGACGGACAACTAATTGTCCAGTCCGATACTCTTCACACACAGCGCTTGTTTTCAGAGAATGCTGGGAGTCCTGAATATTTACAGGTGTGAGTTGGGTTATACAATGCAGTTGTCACTCCCGTAAATAGCTGCACTGTGTGTGAAACTGTGTTAAGGACTCAAATACAGGACTGACAACCGTATTCTGAGTGGCCATACACTACGATATGTGTTCTAAAATCGCTTCAAAACATCAAGCGTGTTTTAATATCCTCTAGGTGGATGGAATCACAGTCTGAAGCTTAAAAATCAGAGTTTGTGCCCACTATGCAATTTTATGAGAAATCTGTCAACTCCGACTGCCCAAAATCTGCAGACTGGCGCAGACTTTTGGCAACTATTGTCGGCTCATCTAGACTGTAAATCAGGGCAAAATTCTGAGCAAAAGTCATGTAGTGTATTCCAGCCTTAATATGCACTACTGTTCAAAAGTTTGGGTAAGTTCGGTAAGATTTTTTACAAATGTTTTTCAAGTCTCTTATGCTCAACAAGGCTACATTTATTTGATCTAAAATGAAGTTTTGATATATTATAAAATATAATTTACTCTAGTGATGGCAAAGCTGAATTTTTAGCAGCCATTACTCCAGTCTTCAGTGTCACATGATCCTTCAGAAATCATTCTAATATGCTGATTTGCTGCTCAAGAGAGGGTGTTAGTGCTTACTGCCTGTGTGTATGCGTTGTAGGCGCCCAGGTGTAGGCTCATGGGACTAATGACACCCAGCTGGGAGGCCACTTGCTGCATACGCCTGATTCCTCTCTCCTTCTCTGTGTCTGCAAACTTTACCACCAGACTAGAAGATGCACCCTGAGGGGATAAAGAACATTTTCATTCTCAAACAACATCAAATAAAAAGAAACTAAGAAGTCCTGAGTTGAAATATGCAGTGGGTGATGTTAAAACAAAACACAAAGACTCTGTAGTGAGTGAGTGAGTATATGAACAATGGCCTACTGTGTTGTGTTATGCTTGTAGGTGTGATAGTGGGAGGAATCCTGAATGTGACTGAACGAAACACTAACCGGGAGAGTGCGGCTGCCGTGTAGAGCGCTAATGGCCGCCTGTGCTTCTGCATTACTCTGATATTTTACAAATGCACAACCTGCAACACACAACACATCATTAGACAAAGCCGACAAATACATTAGGCTGACATTTTATAAGTCATCAAGTGGGAGTATTTTAACATCCAATTAAACAAATGAAATCAAATACAATAAGTTGAGATTGATACAAATGCCCACATTATTTCCCAAAGCCTACATCTGTACATATGGAAGAGCATAAGTGAATCTGTTAATGATTTACTAAAGCAGGTGCATCTGTTCCATTCACACTCACACGTAATTACCCAGAGCACACACATCCATCACTTTATAAATCACAGCCTGTGTCGATTGGACTATCATTCATTATCCAACATATGCGTGGATGACCGAACACCTCACTGCTCCAAACCTACTAGTGTTATATTAGGGATAGGCATTAGGAGTGGCATTTACAGACATTCTAAAGTCTAAAGGAGTTAGACAACACGTGTCGAGACTCCATCATTGTTGAAATCATACTTTAGATCTAATATTGTCACATGGAATCGATGTTGAAATTCTCAGATCATTATTTAGTCTCCTGTATACTCCATTTAGCCAAGGTTGAAAGACAAACTCCCTTTAATAAATTTGGTGGAAATATCACTTATAAATAATCTTCCTGATCGGTTTCTACTCCTCGGCATACCAGATAGCTTAGAAGAACTCGATGTTGCAACAGAAACTATTGACACTCTTTTTTCCAGCACTTTACACATGGTTGCTCTTTTACACATAAAGAAGCTTAAGGAAAATAGTCTGACTCCATGGTATAATGAGCACACTTGGGCCCTCAAGAAAGCAGCCCGAAAAATGGAGCTCAGCTGGAAGAAAACAAAACTAGGAGGTATTTCGTATTTCATGGAAGGAAAGTGTTATTGCAAACAGAAAGGCCTTAAAAACAGCTAGATCTGCTTAATTTTTTACTCTGTTAGCAGAGAAAAAACACAACCATAGGTATTTATTTGATCAAGTGAACAGAGATTCTAATTAGTGGACCAAAAACCTCTGCATGTAATACCATAGAAAACTGTCTAACGCTTGATGGCTGTTCTGTAAAGTCTTCGCGTCAGTTAGGAACCTGGGTGTGCTCTTTGATACCAATCTTTTATTTGAAAGCCACATTTCTTGCATCTGTAAAACCACATTTTTCTAAATCACAACAAATGCTCTCAATGACAACATGAGCAACTGCGGAACAGTTAGTTCATGCATTTCATGACCTCAAGGCTAGATTATTGTAATGCTCTACTGGGTGGTTGCCCTGCACTCTTAATAAACAAACTCCAGCTGGTCCAAAACGCAGCAGCTCGAGTTCTTACTAGAACCAGGAATATGACCATATTAGCCTGGTTCTGTCAACAATGCATTGGCTCCATATTATAGATTGAATACATTTTAAAATCTTGCTAATTACTTACAAAGAACTAAATGGTCTAGCTCCTCAGTACTTGAGCGAGCTATTAATGCATTATAGTTCTTTCCGTCTATTGCAATCTCAAAATTCTGGCCAGTTGATAATATCTAGAATATCAAAATCAACTGCAGGCAGTAGATACTTTTGCTATTTAGCACCAAAACGTAAAAAAATAGTCTTTCTAGCCTTGTTCATGTACACTCTGTCAGCTTAAAAATAGACTAAAACACATCTCTTTAACCAGGCATACACATTACACATTATCAATTTCTATAAGTCAAATCAGTTAAATGATTGATAGGCAGCATAAATTAGGTCTACTGGGAACACTTCCTACAACACCCCATGTACTTGTTACATCGTAAGAAGAATGTTATCTACGCTAATATTAGTCTGTCTGTCTCATCCCTATCCCGAGGTTACCGTAGTCAGACGGATCCGGTCCATATCCAGATCAGATGGTGGACCTGCACCTAGACACCACCACAACGCAGCCCTGAACGTCAGCAGAGATCCTGTCAACTAGACAATCCCCTGTAAAGGCATGGTCGACATGACAGCCATCGGCACAGATCGTCAGCAGAGACCACAAGAACCAGACAGGTCCTCCACACAGACCCTATGGCCAGCTTTGGCTCCATACCAGCGTGATGAATCGATCTTCAAGCAAAAGGAACTGGATGAATATTTGAATGCTACTGATCCTGATCTGAATTCTGACTTGTGATGCAGCCTGAATCATAATCACACCATATTTGTTCATTGGCCAGAGGAGAACTGCCCCCCGACTAGGGCTGGGTATCGAGTTCGATACTTTTTAGGTACCGACCGAATTGTCTCGGTACTACAGAGTATCGAAACATGTCTTGTTTTTTGGTACCACATTTCGATACCTAAGGGATTAATCTAGTCAATGTCACTGAAACAATGAATAAGCATGCAGCATGATTGGCTGTGGCGGAAAAACACTAACGTTAGTTTACGCGGTTGCCCAGAGAGACGTGGCCCGTCGCACGTGAGGCTGTAGTGTGTGTGTGTGTGTGTGTCCCAATGCAGATAGATAGAAAATATGTGGAAAAGATAAACAGTGTACCTACCTATGTACCACACTCGATGCCAGAAGCACGCGACGCAATATTTTCGACAAGATAATTGCTGCCAAGACCGGCAACATTTGAGAGTGTTTATCCGTCTTCGACTGCAATGGAGCGCGTCACAAATGAACCGAAACTCAGCGTTTAGGATACTTGACTGACAGACACGAGAAGGCATATAGACTTAAATATAAGTTCAAATAGGTCTACTTTTAAACGAAACAATTAGAAATAAATAGTTTGCTTATGCAATCCATAGGAGCGCGTGCGTGTTCACTAGCCTATACTGCAGGAATGATGATCGAGGCAACATCGCCATATTCATCTTTGCAGACAACACAACCAGTAACACTTGTTTATTAATAAAAAGTTTAAATATATCCTTGCTATTTTTTCCCGACACATCCATAATCATTAGTTTACTTTCGCTACTGCTTTGCGGCAAGCTTTATGAAGGTTTTTTTTAATAAGCTTTGAGCGGGTATAGTTCGCACGCACCCCAGTATTTAATTCAATTCACATTTATTTGTATAGCATTTTTCACAAAATATATAGTTTCAAAGCAGCTTTACAGAAAATGCATGTGTCTAGACTCTAAATTACAATTTAGAGTGATCTGTTAGAGGTGACTGTGTGTAATGCATTTCAATTAATTTTCATTGTTAAACAATGCATTAAGGCAGAAGAATATGTTGTTAAATGATTAGGAAACATAAAAAACTTTAGCATTGGTGCTTTTTTACTGACTCAAAATATGAGTGTAAAAAAAGTCAACAAACTGAAAAAAAAGGTAATGTAATATTGTTAAAATAGGATTTTAGGATTTTCATAAAATTGGTATCGAAAAAGATATCGTTCAGGAACCAGTATCGAAGTCAAGGTATCGGTATCGGTATCGAAAATTTTGTTACGATACCCAGCCCTACCCCCGACTGAGCCTGGTTTCTCCCACTGTATTTTTCTCCATTCTGTCACCTGATGGAGTGTGGGATTTTTGCCACTTTCGCCTCTGGCTTGCTTAGTTGGGGACACTTAATATTCAACAATATTATTGATCTGACTGTACTGACGTTGTTTGAGAACTGAACTGAGTTGGACAATGACATTATTTTTTGCAGAACTTCTTTAATTAAGTAATTGCTGATCTTTACAACAGAACTGAATCAACACTGAACTGACTTCAGCTAAACAACAGCCGAAATGCATAATTTTCCTTATTTTTGCTTTGAGACAATCTGTATTATATAAAGCGCTATATAAATTAATTGACTTGTATCACTACAATGCTGGTAAAGACGTGCTTTATTGTCTGCAATCTTACTGAAAGAGCCTTCAAGTCGAGGACAACTAATAATTAATAAATAAAATGTTTATAAATATTTGTCAGAATATCATTCAAAGCCTTATGAATGATACACCTGGTTAAACCTATTCCTTGCAGGGGAGGGATGAAGTGCATGTATTTGAATGTGGTTTGCACACCTTTACTGGCTCCGTCAGGACCTCTGAGTACTGTGCACTCCTCTATACTCCCGAAAGGCTCAAACATTTTTCTGACATCGGTATCTGACAGCTGTTTCCCCAACATCCCCACAAACAGCTTCCTGTCTACATACAGAAAGAAAGATCATAATAAGTATACATATACTAGACAGATGGCTGTGTAAAATCATGTATCTTTTTTAAGTGGTAATAACCATCAAATGATCTTAGGCAATATTTGTCACTCGGTGATGGTGAGGTTCATGTTGTGATATCTTTATTGGCCACTAGAGGGCCCTAGAGGACTATCACTTGCTGACAACCACAATGGCACTAGCCCATGTTTTCTAGTGTGTATTAATGCAGGATTAAAATGAAAGAACCATTTGCATTGTAATTTGGATTGTGTTGATGTTTAAAATCCAATAAGGGATTATTAAATCAATCTGTACTCATTCCACATCCATTTAATGGGATTAAAATGTTGAATTCTTTATTAATACATTTAGTTGTGTGTCTACTTAGATACACTTTTAAGACAAAACTATCCCCATAGATAGATAGATAGATAGATAGATAGATAGATAGATAGATAGATAGATAGATAGATAGATAGATAGATAGATAGATAGATAGATAGATAGATAGATAGATAGATAGATAGATAGATAGATAGATAGATAGATATCAGATCAGTTTGTACATTATAAAAATCATGTCTATGTAAAATCACCATAAAACATGAAAACCGAATGTGCGTGTGTGTGTATTACCTCCTCGGCCCTCACTGTCCGCTGGCTTCACTTGAATGGGGCGGTTCATCTGAAACACAGAGCACATGATCACATGATCAACAGTACTTCCTAATCCAGCTCTTTCATTTCCTCTTGTGTTTGTGCGTGCATTTATTGCAGAACGCTGGCTGAATGTATGTGCGTGATGTAGATCTCCAGACCTGTCCATCTGACAGAGTTAAAAGAAAAATCTCCACACTGGTCCTGCTTCTGTTATATTTATGTCCCTTTATCTCTGCTCTCTGCTCTCTCCATGTAGCCCTTGTACTTGTTTGCCTCCATTTGAGGCCTAATCGGCATCTCTCACGTTCACTTTTATCTCTCATCAAGAATCCGTTTTATGCTCTTTCTCTCTCCATCACACCTAATCCTGCCCCTCTCTCTCTATTTTTCTCAGGCACCAGGAAAGGCACACACCCACGCGGGATTGGGGAAGTGATGGGATTAAGCACGCTCGCTGGCTAATCTGGATTACAGACGCACGGCAGATTAAAATCGTGAGAGATTCTGGGCTTCTGAAACAGAAGAGAGAAAGAGGCACCAGGGGAACAAGGGAGGGATGGTGATATGAGAGGAAAAACACATGAAAATAGAATGAGAGCGAGAGAGAGAGAGAGAGAGAGAGAGAGAGAGAGAGAGAGAGAGAGAGAGAGAGAGAGAGAGAGAGAGAGAGAGAGAAAATGGAAGGGAAAAAATAAAGAAAAAATATTGTATATATAACCAAATTTAACCAAGGTTAGGTGGAAAAATAAAACTCATTTGATAGTATTCATTTATAGTATTATATATATATGTGTGTGTGTGTGTGTGTGTGTAGTAAGGACATTTACATCACGTTACAAAAGCTTTCAAATTTAAATGAATGCTGATCTTTAGAACTTTTCTATTCGGCTGCTGAAAATTCAGCCTTGCTATCAAAGGAGTTAACTATATTTTAAAATAAATAACTATATAAATAATATATAAATTGGAAAACAGTCATTTCAAATTGTACGAATATTTCACAATATTACTGTTTTCACAACTTTTGATCCAATAAATGCAATCATGGTGAGCATAATAGACTTTTAAAAACAAACAAAAAAATCTTTCAGACTCCAACCTTTTGAACAGTAGTATACGTTTAAATAAAACTACAATACTAAACTGTAAAAGAAATGTGACAACACCTTATTAGTGGGTTATACAACTATTAGTTCATATTATTCTCTAAAAACAACCATTAAATGATTGTTAGGACTAAATTCTATTTTACAGCAAAATTAATGGAAAACATAAATGAGCATGAACAGTAGATAGTTTTAGTATTGTAATTCAAATGACATTGCAATTCTACATGGAATTGTTTAATCACTTCAGCCCTAATTTCAATAAATACAATTAGTAAAAAGAGTGGATGAGAGGCAAGGAGAGACGCTCTGAGCTAAATTACACGAATCAACATAAAAGCGTTAATTATGCAGCAGGTGACATTTCGGCCCAATTCAGATCGCTTCGTTTTATCCGACCAGCCGCGATCGCTCATTTGGGGTCCGTATTGATCAGGCATTTGCTTGCGATCACTCTCTCTCTCACACACACACACACACACACACACATGCAGAGCCATATAAACCATACATAATGACTTTCACTATTTCACAGCACGGCAAAAATATATTACAGGACTCGCGGAGAAGGGTGCAAACAGAAGGGCATTTATCAGGATGACTAATGAAGCAGGTCTCATTGATTGCGGCAGTAATGTAAAGCACTGTAAAGATCCCCGACACCCACTATACGTCTGTTCTGGATCAGTTCTTTTGCTTTCCTAGTGTAACTCCCTCTGGTGATTACTAATCTGATCTCAGTGTAACAGCTTGTTTTGCAGCGCTTAAATCTGATTTGCCCAAATTGCTTTGTTTATCTTCAGAAAACACTGGCATACAGGGGGAAAATAACTTTTGAGGGCGTTTTATCATTATATCAGCTCAGCTGCTCCTAATTTAGTTCATGAACAAGGTTCTTTAATGGTCCTTCCATCACTTTCAGCCAAGAACTTTTTTCTTGAATCCCCCAAAAATCAAATCATTATTCGCAGAGTATCTACTTAAATTCATAATTTCACGTACATTCACACATGAGGAGTCATGTTGTGTGGCACCAGAAAACAATAGTGTTAGTGTGCCATATTTGAACAATACCTTTCAAAATTTTGCCGTCAGATTTTTTTTTTTTTTTTTTTTAAGAAATGAAGAGCCTACTTTTATTCAGCAATGGCACATCATATTAATCAAAAGTGGCAGTAAAGGCATTTATAATGTTACAAAAGATTTCCATTTCAAATAAGTGGTGTTTTTTAAAACTTCCCTGAAAAAAATCATGATTTCCACAAAAATGAGCTGTCAGAACTGTTTTCTACATTGATGATAATAAGAAATGTTTCTTGAGCAGCAAATCAGCATATTAGAATGATTTCTGAAGGATCGTGAGACTGGAGTAATGATGCTGAAAATTCAGCTTTGCCATCACTGGAATAAATTATATTTAGTAGAAAATTGTTATTTTAAATGATAATATTTCACAATATTACTGTATTTATGATCAAATAATTGCAGCCTTGGTGAGCATAAGCTCGCAATCACTGATTGCAAGTTTTTTTTTTTAAATCATTCTTTTGAACGGTAGCATGTAAGAGCGAAAATGAGATTTGAAAACTGCAGTGGATATAGACCTTATGCGCCAGAGAAACAAGCACGCGCTTTTGCATTAGCTCCGTGGCATCGCTGTCGAAAAAGTAATTAGCTGGTGAAAAGGATTTACTTATTGTAGAGGTAATGAAAGTTATCATGAGCATTGTAATGTTTGAAGCGGATGTCATAACAAATGTCAGCTGACCCGGGAAGATTTTAAAACGAGCGGTTCATTCGTAAATCCGTAAGATCATACCTTCATGCTGTGGAAATACAGGGGCGAGATTACATAAGGTCTATAGCGATAGAGCAAATAGCAACTTGAATTTTTCATACAAAACTATTGTTTGGCTTCAGAAGACTTGGAATACAGCAAACAAGTAGCATGAATCACTTTATCACTTTTTGAGCTGTACTCATTCACTCTCATTGCACTGTAAAATATTCACCTGCAAAACATGACAGTGAGTAAAAGATAACAGAATTAAAACATTTTGGTGAACTGTTCCTTTAAAGGTTTAGATCAATGTATTGATCAATCAAAAGATGAAAAGTGAAGACCTCCTGGGTTCTTTGAAGAGGTTTTCATAAGTCCTCTTATGACGTTAGGCTGTATTTAGACCTTTATTTTCTAGAGTGTATAACACACAGCAGGTAGCTGGCCAACTTGTTGACTGCATGAGCACTTTTGAATGGTCAGCAAAATGGATTAGGTTAATGACTGCCATTTTTGGATTCATTTTCGGAAAGGAGCCAATTCACATCAAGGTTGAGACAAGGGAACAGCTCACTCACTTAATATGTATGAATCAACAGGACGAGGGCACATCAAACCAAAACATTACTGAAAAGCATCATTTCTGTACAGGCTACAGATGCGCTGTGATGTACGAGAAAATCCTTTATGAGATTTATTCACGTCTTTCCTTGCACTGCGATGAGTCACTGAGCTTCAAGGATTACAGAAAGGAAAAGCAGAGACAGTGGAAGAGAACAAAAAGGAAAGGGTGAGGAGAAAGGGTACAAAAGGACGAGAGAGACGGGAAGAGACAAAAAATAGTGGGAGAGAGAGACAGAGAGAGAGAGAGAGTCGTGGCACTGCCACTTCAGGTCGGCAAGGCAACCAACCCTCTGTCACCATGACAACGGCGAGACGAGCTACCCAGCAGGTAAACAAGGTTGCCCCGGACGACGAGGGGAGGGGAAGGTAGTCATGGGAAAAAAAGAACAAGAGAGACAGGGGGAAAAAATAGGGTGATGGAGGGATCAAAATGGATGAAAAGTGAGTCTTTGCAAATTTATTTATGAGAAAGGAAAATATAGAGACAGAGATAGACAGATAAAAGTAGCAGGTGTAACTGCTATGGTTGCCAAAGCAACAGAGGCAGTAAAGACTCCATCATCGAGCAGAAAGAAACCTGTTGGATTCCACAAACGCTGCTCGACAAAGAAAACTAATATAACCACACTAATAATTACAGATGATTAACATTCTACAGTCGCGTTTACATTCATTAAATCTACTCTGCTATATACAATACCATTCAAATGTTTAGGGCCAGTTTTTAATATTTTTAAAATTAAAATAAAAACAGTAATATTGTGAAATATTATTACAATTTCAAATAACTGTTTTCTATTGTAATATATATGAAAATGTAATTTATTCCTGTGATGCAAAGAAGACTTTAATACATCATTAATCCAGTCTTCACTCTCACATGATCCTATAGAAATCATTCTGTTATGCTGATTTGCTGCACAAGAAACAATCAACTTTTTAATCAACTATAATTAAGATTTTTGTGGAAACAGTGATGCATTTTTCTTGAGGTTTCAATTCAAAAGAACAACATTTATTTAAAATAAACTGTAACAATGTAAATTTTTACTGTAAGTTATGATCAATTTAATCTTAGTATTTAATTTAATCATAGTAGAATAAAATAATTAATATCTTTCGAAAAAATTAATGGTGATGCAACTAAGCATTCATAAAATAAATAAAGCCCTTCAGGTTTTAACCCTCCCTCCTTCCAAAAAAAAAAAAAACTTACGAACAACATAAACATAAAAGTGACAATTTATTTTAGTAAATCATTCAATATTTGAATAAACTGCAGAATGAAACATTCAAAAACACCAGGAAACCAAGAACCAATAAACATAGGCTATTGTTGTGTATGAAAAAAAAAGCAAAAAATAATATTCATGTAATATCCTTCCATACATGCCATTAAAAGCACAGGTCATAACTCCTGCTTGGTTCATCTGCCAGCATAAAAAACTCAGCACACACGCACACTTAATCTGCGCCTTGATCTGAGGCCAGGGATTTCAGTGGGATTATGGGATATTAAATCCATAGATTATTCAATCAACTGACATTTACTCTGCCGCCACCCTCCATGTAGAGCCTCAAACACGTATACAAACAAATCACAGTGTTTGACCAGTAAAATAGCTATCTGCTTAAGCATCCGAAACAAAATGTGAAGACACACCCAAATTTGACTGTTCCGTTCACACAAACTACTACACAATACGAGCAAAATTCAGAAAGCCAGTGACTCATAAGAGCTCAAAAATCAGATTGCAATTCACATTCACGCACATGCTACATGCCTGCGAGGCATGCTGTTTGTTCATACTCCCCAAGTTTCTCTGTGCATGGAAAGAATGACTGTGTGTGTGTGTGTGGGGGGGGGTGTTTTGCACTCAAGCTAGCTCAAGAGGATCTCTCTTGCGACTTGTCAGTGTGTGTGTGGTGGCAGATGTTAAATTAGGTGTGTATCCACACAAAGACTATTCTCAATCTTGCCTCTGTACCCATCATGCAATGCTGGCCATTGCATTGAGCTGGTTCCCTAGCAACCCAGCATCCCTTGTCCCAGCCGTCTCCTGGCAACAGGACCTGCGACCGTAATCAACCTGCCCGCCACCCCACCCCCAATATATTACATTCTCTTTCTTTTCAATCTCCTTTCCTAGCTTATTCTTTCAGCTGCATCCATTTCCCATTTTATAACAAACACATTTACATCAGAAAAAAATATGCCATTTCATGCCCATTAACATTCCAAAGATAACACAATACTGATGTGTCTTAAACTTAAAAACAAAATTCTACATCAGTTTAAAGAATACTTGACCAATTCAACATACATTTATATGAATGTATAAGGGAAAATGCATACGGCCACCATTTATTTTAAGTTCATCATTTGTATTCACCTCTGCAGTGTTACAAAGACACAACACAGCACACTGAATACAAATATTCTATTATTATTGATTAATTATGAGGTCATCGAAACTGCATGTATGATAATCCTATGAGAAATAGAAAAAGGCCTTTTAATTGCATGTCATGCTGCTGTTGCAGCTTGAAAATCCACTTCAATTACTCTTATTAGACAATGAAACACGATTAAAGCACCTCAAATTTGAATTCTTGAAATAATCAATAATCTCTGATCAATTCGCCTGTTTCAAACGTGCCAATCGCTAGACCTTAAGCAATTACAATGGTAACACAGACTTTAAACTTTCAGTGTCAACGCCTGCTTAAAAAGAAAAATATGGACAGAGAGAGAGGGGGGGGGTAAGCATGTGTGAAAATGGCACCGCTTGGGAAATGGAGATGTGCATTGGTTGGGCTCGCTAACTCAATATGCATATCAAATTCTGAATGTAGCACATTCAAACAAACTCGCTTTTGCCAAGCAAACAGACCGTATATGAGCGTTGCTTGCAATAGCGCTGATGTCTAACACCCTGAACACGCAGTAAAGTCCACATTGGAGAAACTGTCCTGTTGATTGAGACGGGGTGCTACTTTATTTCTGTCTGGAAACCAAATGCCAAGCGGAAGAGAAAAGAAATGGATTGAAGTAAATAATGCATGTGTTTGCTACTCTTTACTGATTAGATCAACTTGGCTCTCAGTTTGTAAAAACGAACAAATGAAAAGTTATAGTAGATTAAAATCATTGTGTGGTTGCCCCATTGCCTTCCACTGTAACTACTGTCTGTGGTCATTTTAATATTGCTTGTAAGTAACACTTTCATAGTGAACATTCTTCATTTGAAACATGGTAAAAACAGGTATAGAATATTTTGTCCGGTTTCACAGACTAGGCTTAAGGCTAGTCCGAGACTAAAATGCATGTTTGAGCTGTCTTAACTGAAAGCAACTTGCAATATTTTTAAATATGTCAGTGCCATTGTTTTGTCTCAAGAAGCACAGCAGTAATGTTTTTCTTTTAAGGAATGTTTATAAAAGCTACTTAAATGTCCTAATTGAACTAAGGCCTAGTCCTGGCTTAGTCTAAGCCGGTCTGTGAAACCAGGCCAATATGTTTTAAAAAATGATCATGGACACTTCAAATTGAAAATTCGATACGTCCTTATTACTCATCAGGAAATCTGCAAATGCCATATTCATCATTTAGTGCCTTTATGGCTTTTCCTGAACAACAATATTGATCTGGGACACATTCAGAAAGAAGACAGATTACAGCCAGCAAACAAGCTCTCAAGATTACATGATTTGTTGCAGACAATGAAAACCAACCAAATCAAGAGAGGAAGTAGGATGGACCCAAGGGGATCTGTGTTTGGGACTTTATTATAATAAATGTCTGAGCATCTGAAACCCTACCACACAAAAATAGAAAAGTGGATGAAAAGGGCAGTTTTTGCAGTAAACTACGCTTTGAAAAGTAGAAAATGTCCGTTAGATAGTTTAATTTCAGTCTCAATGGTGTGAAAAAAATCTACTGTGCGCAGTGGATACATGTCCATCAGATTAAGTTCTGTTCTCATGGAGTGTGTAATCATCAAATGCCACACACACACACTTACTAGCAGATGTCTGTCTTTAAGCTCATGGACGTCCGCTGCCTTCCCCCCACCACCACCCCCGGCTCATTATGTCAAATTTTCTTTCATTTCCCCCCTTCCCCCTATTCACCCCTCAATCTTCCCCCTTTTCACATATCCGTCCAATTTCTCTTTAATTAGACCTACTTTCACCTCTCTACCTCTTTCAAGCTCTCGAACCCTGTAACCCTTCAATTCATCTGAACAATGGACTCATCCTGCCTGGATGTGAGTATAGACACTGACACTAAGTCAAATATACTTAAACGCATCTAAGTCGTCGGATCACGTCAGTCTGATATGATCGCTTGGCTTTTATTTGTGTAAAAAGTACAGTAATATGAGTTTGCATACACTTTCTTACACAGAATCCAATTGGATTTTCATAGAAGTACATTTCACATGTACACATAGTTTACATCTAGTGCACTCACTGTATTTGTAAAAAGCATGCAATGAACAAAACATGACATATTTTAGGGTATACAACCACCAATCTTATCTTATTTGACTTTCCGGGTGCCCTAAAAATACTACGACGTAAATCAGAATGAGCACATTGTACTAAACTACAAACAAACATCCAGACATTCACTCTCACACACTCCATCCCCCTCTCTAATAACACCTGCCCTCCCTTCCCCCACAACAAAGGCACAACAGACGCTCTTTTAAACATGCGTTCAGACGCACAACTACTCGTCCCAAACATGAAAATGCCAAAAATATGTGCACGCCAATTGGAACACTAGTTCAATAGAGATCGGGCGTAATTTGATGCTTTGAATCAATATTTTAATAGTAAAAACAACATTAATAGTGCAAACAGAAGCTATCTGGTCTGCCCTGCTGATCTACTACGTCTAGCTTTCTTGTCACACTTTTTTGTGGCTGAGGCAGGAGTAAGAGTAAAGCTGTTCCTGAAACAGCAGATAAAACAAACCACAAAAAACTCAGTGTGAAAGCTGATATTTATCTTAACTGAAGTCAGATAGGATCCAGCTTAGTCAAATTATACCATAAATCGCCAACACAACAACTGTCTTCCAAATTCATCTGTTCTTTTAGCCTTTTAGTGCACTAGCTGCAGTTTTTGTAAATGCTAAGAGGAGGCCAAAAGGAGTACGATTTGAGATGTGGCCAATTCTAAAATAGAGGAAACAAACAAAGGAAGGTGTTTATGTGTATGTTTAAAAGCTTGAAGGAACGCGTGCACGGCTGAAGTATCGCACGCCGATTTGTTGTTCCTGTGCAAGTGGGGCCGTGTGATAAACAGAGCTAAGCAAACACGTTGGGATGGCAACGATAGGTTGAATGTTTTAAAGAGCGAGAGATAGGAGAGATGGGGAAAGATAAGAGGAGGGGGAGGAGGAGGAGACCATGGGATTGGAAAACCAGAAAGAGGACTCCAGGTTTCCATTCTCCTCTGTCTACAATCACTGTGAGCCTCTCACCTGAAATTAAACATAAGGCCAGGTGCCACTCCAGCCATGCCATCTGTTCAACCCCTCCTCCCTTGTCTGTCTTAACCTCTCCCTTCAATACATTGCTCTCAGTTGATCTTTTATTCAGAGTTTCAATAGTAGCGAAATTAGAATATTGGAATGTTTTTTGTAAGGCATTTTTCGCTTGCCCAAACAGCAGCCTAATCAATTGCATGAAACATGATTATTACAAACCCAAAACACAATTATATGTTTAGAATTTCAATTTCAACATTTTTTAAGATTGTTAAGGTTTTTTTGTCATTCAGGACACAATGTGTGTATGTAATGGCATATGCAATATGCAGTGGTGTCTATAGTAGCCTATCTAAATTCACTTATCACTCTTTCCCTATATAGTGAACACTGTGGGTTTCACTATGTGGTGATTAGTGAGTGTGTGTGAACAAGATAGCAGTTTTAGACACAAATTCATGAATAAAATGCACCTCATGAGTTCAGCATCATGGTAAGATGTCATGATGTACATACAGTAAGTGTGTGTCCACATTGAATTTGGGTCACAAGAATGGTGTATTATTTGTATATTATTTGTTGTTTGCATGTGTGTACTAGTATTTACTTGTATTAATATTACATTAAGGTGTTATAATGAGTGTATGTATATATAAGGGAATTAAGCTGCATTTTCTCAATTCTGAGTTACAATGACGACTGTGGCGGATCCTCAGACAACACAGAGGACCACTTGAATAAAACCTTACTCTTGTCTCTCTCACCCTCATTTAATACTTAAGGTTAGGAAAAATTATACAATTTCAGAGAATATAAAAACTGTTACTCAAATGCTTTTACGTCCAACTATTGTGTTCCAATTGAATGCTCATTTTATTAATAATTTTAGTATAGCTATGTCATAGAGAAGTCTGTTAGTGTATAATTTACCTGAGTTGGTTACCTGAGGCCCTGTTTACACCTGGTATTAAGATTCGTTTTCATCGATCGGATCACAAGTAGACAAGGCAGATACATATTTGTTTACACCTGGTGTTTTAATATATCTCTTTTGTCCACTTTCAACCACTTCTGTCCTGACTATGGGCGGGCAAATGTATGGGCTTTTTCAGATCTTTCGAGCTAATGAATGAAATAAGCTCACGCAATTTACATATGAACACATAAAACAAAAGAACATACTGAGAGCAGAAGCTTTCGTTTCTCCTCTGACAAGACCACGCCGAATGCGGTGAGTGCGTGTTAGAAATCAGTAATGGTGAGAAAACATCATGCTTAGTATGTTTTTCGTATTCAAACCATTCTTGGGACTCCAGCCGACGAAGTTGCGTCTGGCAAGCGTGCCTCCCATTATGTTTACGCATTATGTCAGTAGACAGAGAGTAGACGGTATTTGTGGCTATTCGAATGCATTCGAACATGAGTGTTTACACTACGAAAGCAATCCTGTCGGATGCTTTTTTGACTACCTCTGTAAATGGTTGAAAGTGGACAAGCTCAAAACATTTTAGACCCCATTTACACCTGTATTTAGTGTCGTCCACTTGTGATCCGATAGGCCAAAACGCATCGTAATACCAGGTGTAAGCAGAGCCTGAGATCCCTACCTGAGAACAGCCTGCTGTGTGAAAGAGCCTGAAACATTTGAACACATGTTGTTAGGCTTTATTTATGTATTTGTTTATTCGTATATTTATTCAGAGTTAAGAATACTGCCTTTTCTTTGTGGCTTTGAATATTATGTTTAAATAAAGACACACAGTGGACCGCTTGAATGACACCTAACTCTTGTCTCTCCCACTCTCATTTAATACTAGACAATTCTCATCCACCCTAGAGGTCCACTCAACAGATGAGAATTGTCTTTAGTATTAAATGAGAGTGTGAGAGACAAGAGTAAAGGACTGTTTAGACAGAACGTGTTTTTCCATTCCACTGTGCTACTTTCCATTATTTGTTCAATGTAAACACACGGTAGACAGACGTCTTTAACGCTGATGCTCACGTCTTTTGCAGCGTCTAGCACATGACACTGCATTCTAAAATCGCAGAACTCAAGTTAAAATGAGTTCAGTTTTTAAACGAGTTCAGTCTCTAGACCTTGCGCTTTTGTGAAAACTAGTACACACATTAAAACAACAAGTAATATACGGTATACAGGCATATTTTTCAACTTCTTATTCCCCAAATATAGCTACTCTCAGTTGTTGTAGAAGAAAGTGAACACTAAGTTGTTATTATAGCACGTTATGTAGAAAATGGTATAATTGGTATTATTCACCCCAAACATTAAAATTCTGGCATAATTTACTCACCCTGCAAAATACAAAAGATGTTTTTGTCCAAAGTAACTAAAAACCAAAGATTAAAGATTGTTTACATTAATTGAAATAAAGCTGAAATAAAACAAAATATAAATATTAGATAAAAATATTTAAACTTAAAAACCTTAAATGATAAAAAAAGAAATGTTGCCTTGGCAGTTAACTGAAATAAAATAAGTTTTAGTTAAAGTGCAAAATTTACTAAAATACAAATAAAATGAAATGCAAAAAGCACATAAACTACTGAAAATAAAATGAAAACTAAAATATAAAAAATAAAATCTAATTCAAAATACAATTAAATACCATAAAAATTATACTAAAACAAAACTGTAATAAAAGCCAACGGGATACAAATACAGACCAAAAAAACGTTTTGTGTTTCGCAGGAGGAAGTTTTAAGTAAATAATTTTTGGCTGAATTATCCGTTTACTTACACCATTTGAACAGGCGGATATGTTTTTATCACTCGCAAATTGACAATGCAAACAGTGAGTCTTAAAAATCAAATCTGGAAACTAAATCTGAATTCAGCCTACTGTGAACAAAGCCTGAGGGGAAAAAGAGAAAAAGTGAGAAATTAAGGTTTCAAGCCAAATTCGGTCTTATCTTATCTGTCTTTCTCCCCTCGTCGTGGTAACAATTCCTATCTCAGCCGCACACGCACTCTAAACACACATCGCAGCGTTGCCGGAGCGATTCGCTATGATTGACAGGCTGGGGGCGGGGCCTGGTCTGAATGGCAGGTGCCATGAGCTGGTAATAATGCCACACAGCTGGGCTTTCCGCGCGTGTGTGAAAAAAGAATGAAAGAGAGAGACAGAGAAAGAGGAAGAGAGATTTCTCTTTAAGGGGGGGGGGGGCTGTAGTTCTTAATAACATGGTTCCCTTTCGTACCTCAGGGGGGAGGTTTGAACACCGTCTTACCAGGCTTAGGTGAGGGGGGTAGACCAATAGAAGGATGGAGGGACAGAGAAGGAGGAGAGAGGATTTAAAGCCGAGGAAACCCGCTGATCTACGCCTGGAGAGGTCGCAAAGGTCAGACTACTGTCATGCTAATAATGGGATTTGTTCTGGAGTTACTCTTGAGCACACATGCGCATAACGTTACGCACCATAAGGAAAAACAATCTAAACAGATGCTCGCAAACATTGGTTCTCTGAAACTAAGACAGAACGTGGTTTGTTTAGTTTGCACTTCGATATAATTTTGTCGCTTTAACACTACTAGCCAGTCTTCGATATTACGTGATGTGACATACGGAGTAATAAAGCCATATATCCCTTCATTAGCCTACGTCTGGTGGGACCACAATTGGCTCAGAGTCTGTTCAGATGCACCAGAAGCTTTTGTTTGGCCGCTCAGTCCACATCGTGTCTCTGCTTTTACAGTGTCTTCGCATGCAGCTTCCTCTTGTGCAAATTAAACTCGCTTAAATAGAATCTGAGGGGAAGCAAAAGATTCCCTGTGGGTTTGCTTGCTTCAAGTCTAATCCAACAGGAAGAAAAAAAAACATCATGCGAGCACTGAGCGTATAGTTGTATTAATTCCTCATTAAATCTCAAAACAGACCATATAATCTCATCTTCGAGTTCTATACGTTGACGTCAAGAACATTCGACTCGCAACATCGATCATAATGATCCAGTACATCTGGCAAATCTAAAAAAGTAGGTGATTTACGGATGAAAACATAAAAAGGCATTAAAAAAAGATGAAGAGATTGGAGGCTTCTGAATTTACAGGTTGCCCGTCACGGCTCTGGCACGGCAGATGGCCTAACAGCTAATCAACGACTTCAGAGAGCGACATGATCGCGGATGCCTTCAAGGATTGTGCCCTCCTACATACCTAATTAAAGTCTGTTCAGTCAACACAGATTTCCACAGATCGTGTTTCCTGAACCATCTAATGTGTTGTTTCTACTTTTAGAAACAACTTCATGTTCCCCACCTGCTTGAAGTGCTTTATGATAAAAGATTTATTCTATATGCAGTCTACTAAATATAGACTATTGGAAATGTTTGTCTGATTTAAACAAATCAATTTATTATACAGCCCGTCTGCGTTCACGTCATCAACAGCGACAACTCACCCCAGGCAATGTCTTCTGCTCGTGCAGTGCATTCTGGGCCTTCAAGGCTGACTCCCTCGCACAGTACGTCAAGAAAGCACATCCTGAAGAAGGAACAAGAATACAATGTGGGATGTAAAAATAAAAATATAGCAAAACCTAGACAGTCCATGAATATTAAGCAGTATTTTGCAAACATAAAAGGATTGGACAACTGTGACTAAGAAATGGAAAAACGTTGAATTTGCTTTCTCACCACAGATGCATTTTCTGTAAATAGATTTCTTTAGAAAGCTAGACCATTGGAAGCAAACTCAAAATGAAGTAGAAGGAAATGAATGCTATGTCAAACTAAAGGTTAAAGTTTCTACACATTAAAACACAGTATGTGCTCTCACTAGATGCAGTACAAGAGACGTTTCTCTTCAAGAGACATATCTCCATTTCAGATATGAAAAGGACTCTCATCTAGCACCATTAATCTTTCATCTCCTCTTGAGACTGTCCGTTCAATAGAGCCGCGTCAATCTCGTTTAATTACCTTTGTGCATTCCCGTGTACTTGTCCTTGATCACCGTAAGCTCATAGATCTTCCCAAACTGCTCAAAGATGGGCTTCAGGTCCTTCTCCTCCAGATTCCGCGGGATCTGGCCAACGAAGAGCTTGATGGCGTCTGCCTCCTTCATTAGGACAGTTTCCTAAGGGGACGGAGCGACAGCTGCGCCCGGGGTTTCAGCACTGGAGAGCGGCTCAGCGGCGGAGGAAGAGTCGCGGTGTTAAACTCGAGTCCCGGTGGAAAAGGTTTGAACCGTGACAGCTCTGCGTAAAACAAAACACGTAACGCTAAAATACTCGCTAACACTTTATAATAACTCCCATTAACAAGATTTAGATTTGTAAAAGGACATGTGATGCTTGTAAAGTAGACAAAGTAAAGCGTTAAATGGAATTTTATTCTGTTTACAACACAGTTAGCCAAACGTTAAGTATTTGAAAGAGCCTTTAAACATAACACTATAGCTTTTATCAAATATCTGTGAATAAAGACCGTCAGGAGGGGAATTGTATTCGGTTTACAGCACAGTTAACCAAGCCAAGTATTTGAACAGAGACTTTAAACATAACACTAAAGCTTTTATCATATAACTGTGATATAGAACGAAGAAAGTGTGTGTAAGTTTTGCAATTGTCCCGTGCGCGTTCGATAAAGTGCTGGAGCGGTCTATTGTTGCTACGGTTACCTCTTCAAGCCATTCCAGCTCGTGAGCGAATATACGAAAAATATGACTAATTTGGAACTTGTGGAAACGTTTTAAAATCATTTAATATGCACTATTAAATGTAAAACATCAACTCCAGACCTCAGTCGCTTTTGCAATATGAAAGTAGCTAATTTAACTAGACGTAAGAACGAAAGACCAATCACAATACAATATGCAAATGATAAAAGAAAAGCCACCAATCGCCATTCGATTTGCCATGATTACAATCTTCCATGTCGGTCGATTTTGAATGGTGAAATTCTCACACAATGGGACATTTTACAAGTTATAACGTTTATAAATAAATCACATAGCACACCAAAGCTGAAATAATCTACTAAACAAAGTCTGAATGAATTAGTACGTTGATTGGTTTGTGCTGAATTACTTGCATAGTATTATGGAGTATAATAAGGATTTCAATACAGTGCTGGAAGAACTGAAATGTCAAACATCATACAATGCTTAGCAGATTTGTGGTTTAAATATAATAACATTTTTAGCTATTTCAATATGCACTAATGATATGTTTAAATGAATGCATTATATAATGTAAATATCAATAAGTTATTATAACGTGTTATCAAAATAGAGGATAAGAGTGGATTATATAAAGGAATTTAAAGAGAATCAAATATTATAGTAGAACAAAGAAGCTTATGTTACGAGGTCCGGCAATAGAGCACATTAAAATAGAATGCAATAAAATAAAAAATGCTTGTAAATATTGACGGATATCCCCGTTGCTTCTTTGTTTAATCCACACTGGAGGCTCAGGCGTATGTGGCTCTTTGTCACGACACCACATACGCACATACATGACAGAGAACAAAAACACGCAACTATACATGCAACTTCACGCCTTCAAATCAATAAAGACTGAAAGAAGTTTATTCAAATCTTACGAGCTCTCTGGTGTGTGTGTGCAAAGGCGAAATTTGCTCTCGTTTCCTTCCCTCTCTCTCTCTCTTTTGTTAATCCCAAGGGGATGTTTGTTTATTTGCTGTCTTTCTGTCTGGTTGTAGAATATGGTCTGATATTCTACGTGCACTGATAAAGAGAGCTGATGGAGAGCGGATGGCTTGAACCCAAAACCACTGTACATTCAACTAAATCCGTGCATCTGTCACCCTTGAATCGTCTTGGTTTTTGTCTCTCTGTGCCCTCTCAAATATCTCCTGTTGACTAGAATACATGCATGAATCAATAGAAGTTTAAATGCAAATAAAATGTATTTCACTCACGTTTTAATGCAGAGGCAGTGAAGACACACGGTAATGCTGTAGCCTATATTCACGGTGTTGACACTCCGTATAACCCGTAGCTTTTGACGTCGAAAGCCGGTGTCCCCCTCCTGTCCATCTCCTGTCCTCTCCCTCGGGGTGTGGAAACCGTGATGCTTACTCGGATTAAGGGAGCGTCTACATTTTCCTCTCACAAACCATTGGGTGCTGTCAAATACGAACAGCTGTCCTTTTCATTTCACTCTGGTATACTATGGAAGTAAAAAATAAAATGTAATCATGACTTTATTTCTCCAAATCGCGCCTATAGTAGGCTATATCTCAATTGAGACCAATTTTTATATCTCACAATTGCAATTGTTTCACAATAAGTTTTGTTTTTCTTGATGCATTCCTCACATTTAAGACTTAAAATCTTGTAACTGCAACTTTATGCATACAAATGTATCGTTTTTTAATACTTTCTCAAAATGAATGCTGATTGTCGCAAAATACCGTTGAATTAATGAAGTACAGTACTATAATTACATTTAACAGGCGTTCTTGGGTTCTCTGAGAATGAGTTGAGTACAATGGACAAAGGGACATTTTTTCCATATGCATACACCCAATTAAAACAAACGTAAAGAAAAGGGGAAAGGGCGACAGCAAACTCTTTCTTTTATTCATAAAAACAATAGTAATAGTTATATTAATATTAACGAAACTCCACATTCTCTATCAATGAAGAACCAGGATCCAATAAGAAACACACAAAAAAAAAAAGTGAACACGTTGTATTTAATGGAAATTTACAGTGATATAAAAAGCTTTATGGTTCGCTACTGCTTTATTTGAGTGTTCGCTTTTTGCGTTTGCATGTAACATTTGGACGGTCCCTGATTTCAAGGACTCTAATCCGCCTTTTGTTCTGTCGAGCTCTGACCACGGTGCTGAAACTACATCGAGCCAAATCATGTTTTCTCGCAAATTAACGCCCACACAAACTACGTGCTTTCCTCACTATGTGGTCGAGTAATTTCTCTATCTCCGTGCGCGTTCTATCAGGGAATTCATTGTTATTCATTCTAAATTAATAAAAAAAAACGGACTAAATAAAATTAGGAGGTGATATAGACAACATCACACACCGTGGGCTCGATTTACATCCTCCAAGACATCAAGTGCATGTAATAGTTCAATGGTCAGTAGCCTTTATATCAAGATGGCTCTTAGGGTAAACTCAATCAAATACTAGTGTACTTGTGTTAATATACTGGGATTGGTAACCATCTGCCTCGAGCCCCTAAATCCGCCAATGCTACTTTAACCCTTGACCCAAAAACTCATATGACTTAAAAACGCATCTTTCTGTTGATAACCTAACATTAAAACAAAAACCCTCTATACTATGACTTAAAGCACGACTCATTCGCGTACACAAGAGTACGCACTTACAATCACAGATGACTCAACTGATAATACCAGACAGTTGAATTAACGACATCTGCTGGTTATTTCAGTATTGCAGCACTGAGAGCTTGTCAATGTTCGAAGTGTGTCAAAAATGCAAGAACAATTAGATTCAATGTAACGTCCCAAACGAGTAATGTATTTTTTCAATCACGAGCAAAGAAATCTGGATCATAAACAAACAGCTTTCTTAATTTGTAAATCCCTTCTTTTATATCCATTCATAGAAATTCATATCAAGCTGCTTGAGGCCTTTATATCTTTGTGAGGTATGAAACGTGATATTATATCCACTCGCTTCAAGTGAACTTGCATAAAGGTCACATATACCCTGATCTGTACCAAGTGCATTCTTTCAAGCAATAACCAGTCCGTTCTGGGATATAGACTAACTTTAGGCTTATGCTCCTATGCATCCATTCACAAAAAAATATTGGCATCTTTTTGTCTAAACAAAATATTCAGGCACAAAATTGACTGCATTTTCATTGCAAGAAGAGAAAATAATAACAAATACTTCTAAGTAAGAAGAGAGCAAGCTATGATAGTTGCCTTTAGCAATAAAGTTAAGATCCCTTTGCACCAGTAGAGGGAGATAGAGCTCTAACTTTCCACTTTGTTTAATGCATTTCAAGGCCTGAGTTGGGAAACAACTTTACCAACTGAACATGATCCATTGCAATAACAAATAACTTTAAGACAACGTTACATTTTGTCCATTGCCCTGGAAATACTTGTGCATTTTACCACTTGAAATGCACCACTGACTTTACAGTACCATGCTTTGGTGTGGACATGCAGCCTGAGACAATGTACAGTTCTGGCTAATATAAAAGGATAAGCGAGACATACTTAGTGTGCTCTGTGCAACAGCATATCATTTACCTTGATTTGCAAGCGGATGGGATACAAGGGCATTGGATGTTGTCCCCTCAAGCACAGCTGTTGCTGGGCAGACAAAATCCTTCACCAGAAGATCTGCATACAATGAGGATGGACAGGGGAAGTCAAATAAAACAAAAGGTTGATTGGGTTAAAAGACAAAGGACATGATGGGGAGGGGTGAGAAGAATTAAAACATTAATAGAATGCACAACCTTACATGTATGCATCTATTATCAGTTACATAGTTATATATTTTTTGTTCAGTTTCAAACACATGTGAAGAGAAAGTATGAAATTCTATCTTAATTGCATTAGTTATATTTATCACTGCATGGTCTTGCAAAGAACAAAAGCACCGGTTCATTTATTTTAATAGGCTATTTGAATTCAGGGTTAATTTCGAGTTAACTGTGTATGACAAGGGTGGGTAATTTCATAGATCGAATCCCATGCTGCACGTGCTTCTGTGGAAAGTTTTGCATGAAGCGATTAAACGTTTCAGTTGAAACGTGCAGAGCACGCGCGCTTCGCGTGTGTGGGCGTGTCCCTCACAACCAATCGAATTAAGTAGGCTTACGCTACGTAATAAACAGACGAGGCGAGCTGATGAACTGCAGAACATGATGAAAAACCTCGACATCAGTTAAACATCATCCTCGATCCTGTAAAATTGAATGGTGTAGAATTAGCCAATGGATTTTGTTTTATATTTACTTATAATTCAAAATATTGATTTCACTAATAACACATTAATATAATAATTTGACTGAAATTATTATAATTATGCATATATTAAAATGACAAGTCTTTTCAATCTAATAATTGCGTATTATAACTAATTATGCCAAAAATATAGCCTATGATAATTATATATTAAAAAGGTTTTTGTCTCTTACTTCCAGGTCAGAAACAAAATAGCATCCTGATATTATTTTGTGTATGTGTGTGTGTTGTACGAGTGGGGTTGTTTTGTTTGTTTGTTTGTGCACAGAAATTCGAATAGGTAGCCTATCATATTCAAACTTACTGAAACCCGAGCACATGACGAGGCACTTGGTTTAACTTTCAAATGTTTTGGAGTGCTTCATGGTAAACCATGCGTTTTGTCAATACGACTACGTTAGAAATTCAAAAAAAACTTTGAATATTTATATGAGAGAGGCGAAAATGTTACGTTTTTAAATGGTAATGGAATGCAAATAAAACTATAACCGTTGAACTCTGGCCCTTCTCAATTTCTGTACATAAATCTATAAATTAAATAAAGTAGCTAACTTTAATAAACATTATATGTTGCCTCACGTGTATTTATTTGTGTGCACATTACATTAAGTAGAAATACAAGCGGATTAGATAATGATGTTTAGTTTAGGCTAAACATTAATTTAAACCTCAATTGCCCAGTTTCACAGAGGATGAAGTACCCCCAAAAATGAAAATGATGTCATCATTTACTCACCCTTATGTTTTTGCAAACCTGTATGAGTTTCTTTCTTCTGCTGAACAAAAAACAAACAAAAAAAAAAAGATATTTTGAAGAATGTTGGTAACCAGACAGTTGATGGTATACCAAGCAATAGCCATTGACTTCCATAGTATATTTTTCCTACTATGTAGTCAATGGCTACCGTCATCTGGCTGGTTACCAACACTCTTCAAAAAAATCTTCTTTTGAGTTCAACAGAAGAAACTCATACAGGTTTGAAACAACATAAGGGTGAGTAAATGATGACAGAATATTTGGGTGAAGTATACCTTTACGCCTAGACCCAGACTAAAACGCATGCTTTGAGCTGTCTTAACTGAAAGCAACTTGCACCGAGATATCTTAAAAAGTTAGTGTCATTGTTTTGTCTCAAGATGCAAACCAGTAATGTTTTTTTTTCTTTCTAAGGCACGTTTATAAAAGCTACTTATGTCGTAATTTAACTAAGGCCTATACCTGGCTTAGTCTAAGGCCTGTCTGTGAAACCAGGCCAATATTTCTTTAATTTATAAAAAAAAAGAAAAAGAAACAGATTTAGGTGCTTGGTAGATCTTTCTACCAAATCACAACACATTAATATGACTGTATTTTTGGAAACGGTTTATGACCTTAAAGAATAGTTCAAGAATTTAGGTTATCGTTCAACTGGCAAGCATTTCAAAACTCTTCTCTTCATGCACATCTGCTGTTTTCCATGAAAGAGGAGATCAGCCGATATAAAGCCGGAACCTCAGAGGACGAAAAGGGAGTTTGAAAACCCCTGGTGTGAAACTATAAAGAACTTTGCTCAACACCAGATGTTTTCTTGCCATGAGTGTTCTTCTCTAAAGAAAAATTTTACTTTTGCTCAGGTGGCACATTCATTAAAATGAACAGCTAAATGCATGTGCTAGTTTTGATGAGGATTTTGTTGTAGGCTAGAGAATCCAATGCGTATATACCAGGACTGATTGGGCTCTCCTCAGCACAGGGCCCAGGACAACATTCAGGGTTGTCTGCCCCTGCTGACGACCATGTGTAAATATTATTTTTGTTTTGCAACTTACATCTAAGATACTAGTGGTTACACCATCATATTTCTACATCTGTTGTTTTTGTTATGTAGACAGAGATGAAAGATTAAGGCAATTAGTGAACTGTTCAGATTTAACGGGTCTTAAGCAATTTAATGCTCATTTTACGATTTTAAACACGTCACTATTATAAATTATAAAAATGTAATTCTGTCATTAATTGCTCACCTTCATGTCATTCCAACCCTGTAAGAACTTTTTAATGAAATCTGAGGGGTTTCTGTACCTTCATTAACTACCACTTTGACGGCCCAAAAAATACACAAAGAGATCGTAGAACTATTGCATATAAATCGAGCAGTTTAGTCCAAATTTTCTGAAGAGACACGATTGAATTTAGGCTTTTATTCACATATAAACATTCATCAATTCACACATCAGTTGTGGCAAACTGAAGCTTAAGCATGTTGGCTTGACGTGTGAGAACCAACGAGGTTCATTCTCCTGTTACGCAGCGCGTTTGAGCTTCCGCAAGAACCAATGAGGTTAATTCTCGTGTTACGCAGCACATTTGAGCTTCCGCAGGAACCAATGAGGCTCATTCTCATGTTACGCAGCGCGTTTGAGTTTCCGCAAGAGCCAATGAGGTTAATTTTCATGTTACGCAGCGCGTTTGAGTTTCCGCAAGAACCAATGAGGTTCATTCTCGTGTTACGCAGCGCGTTTGAGCTTCCGCAAGAACCAATGAGGTTAATTCTCGTGTTACGCAGCACATTTGAGTTTCCGCAAGAGCCAATGAGGTTCATTTTCATGTTACGCAGCGCGTTTGAGCTTCTGTTAGAGGTTTGTTCTTGTGCGTCAAGCTGGTTCGATTGAGCCTGATCAATGTTTTTATGTGAATAAAAGCCTAAATTCAATCTGCTCATCATATAAAGCGATCGTGTCTTTTCAGAAAATTTAGTTGAAGCGTCAAAGTGGTAGTTGCGTAGCTGTCAATGAAGGTACAAAAACCCCTCAGATTTCATCCAAAAGATCATTTGTGTTCCGAAGATGTATGAAAGTCTTACAGGTTTGAAACGACATGAGGGTGAGTAATGACAGAAGTTATATTTTTGGGTGAAATAAGTCTTAATTTTTCCAACTACATCACTTTAGTTATTTAGCTAGTTTCTCATTATTTAACGTTTTACAATAAATTAGATATTCAAATATTTTCTTTATTTTTCTTTTTGATGAAAGAAAGTTGAAGAATGAAAGACTTGATATATTTAGGCACAGAAAAAGGCCAGTTTCAAAATGTACTGGAATGTTTCACTTTTGTGATCTAGACCTTAAAAATTTCTGAAACGTCGGAATTAGACAAAATGGCTTTGATCATTGCCAAAATCCTTCCTAAAGAACGAGGCAAATTTCTTTATACGCGTTTTTGCTGTTGTATTAATCAATGGGGGGGGGGGGGGGGGGGGGGCTTGTTGTCAGTTGTTACCCTGATTTGATTCAAGGAGCTGACTCAAACATTTGTGCATGCAATCAGCCACAGCTGATCCTCGAGAGTAAATAATATTAAATGAAGTGGAACTGATGCTTATGAAGGGCCTCATATTAGAGGAAGGAGTTCTTGTTTAAATTCTTTGTCTTATATGCTACACTTTTATCTTTGACTGTGTGTCTGAATATAATTTGACAACTTCAACAGTTAAGTTTGCAAATGTAAGCCTAAAATGAGGTAAAAATCCAAGAAATTAAGAGGAAAATACTCTGCAAACCAGACTAGAGTATGCGAGAGGAGCGTTTTGTCCAGGATCACTAAGTTGGAAGCAGGAAACCCGAGGGAACTGAAACGGATCGATTATAGAACCTTTGAGTGAGGTGAATAATTTAGCTTTTATTTTATGAATTAACTATGCATTTTCGTATTTCATTGCTAATTAGAAATAGTTTGCTAAAATGCTATATGATACAAATGGCATTCATTAACTCATTTAAACACCAAGTAATTAGGAAATTTACTTTAAATGGGATTAAATGCCAATAATTTTGGTAGGACAAATCTCAGTCATTTCTAATCAACATGAGTTGCAGCCATTTAGCTACAATATTTTTCTGCATACGTGATGATAATTTTATTGATGAATGTTCGCGAAAATGTGAAGAGCAAAGAAATCAGTCACTGAAGCAACTGAGATGAAAAGACTCAAAGAAATCATGGTTGAGACTGCACTTCCCCACAGTGTTTTGTTTTGTTTTCAAACACATCTTTATTTAAATCAGTACAGTAAAAGCCTCTGGGAACTGAGGGAGGCCATGATGATTCTGCCCGACAACTTCTTTTCTTCTGTGTCTTCTGCCACTGTTGGCAAAAACGGCTTGTCTCTGTACACCTCAGCACCTTACCTCAAAATTGTAAAGATTACTTTTTCTCTACACTGCTGTTTCTCCATGACAGACGATAATGAAGCTTAACTACCTGTTAGGGCTACATTTAATTACAAGTACAAAAATAAGATGTGGTGAATCAAAACTACCAGCTTTGCATAACAATATAGCTTGATCATCAGTAGAACTTAACTTCAGAAGTAAAAAAATATTACATATCGATCTTAATTAAATGTTGATCCAAAAAAAACTTTTGAGGTCTTTCCCAAGGATATTCGCAAGATACAAGCGCAAACACTAAGGTAAAGGACATTTTGAATTAACTTTTAAATTTGAAATTTTTTATAGAACTAGACAGAAAAACTATAAAAATTAAAGAATTAATGAAATGAAATAGAATAACCACCTCTTGTTTTGTCTGCCTTCAGATTCCATCTCATTCCACGCCAGATATTCTTTCCATTTCTCTGCTCCAGTGCTCCATGACATCTTGCCACACAACTGCTCATGGTTCACATGTCTTGATCATGGAACAGAACAGATCTTGCTCAAGAGTTTAGTGATCTGGTTGCATCCCCCTGGTAACTTGAATTAATTTGCACTTCTCTATTGTGATCTTGTGAAGCAGTTCAACACCATCCCCTTCGCATCATTGTCCACAGCAATCTTTGACTTGCTGATAACCCAACAGCACTTGGACTTTACTTGCTCACTGTGACATGCACTAAACACCTGAGCAAAAGAATCACAATAGACACTTCAGTAATGCGGAGGCAAGTAAGGTCTTTTGGGGGGATAAAATGGGCCCCTGACTCTGGGAGGTCCGCCAAAGGGTGGGCCGGGTCGCTTGCCTCTTGGAAAGGGCAGCTCATGGTGGACCGGTGGTGGCCGACGAAAGGGCCTTGGAGGTGGATAGTGCCCAGGGTGAGGTGGACGAACATGGTGTGGCGGTAGAGGCCTGTTCTCCAGGTGAGGAGGAACCCTGTGCTCTGGATAGTGAGGTGGCATTTCTTCAGGATAATACTCTGGTGCTGGTGAAATCGGGTGCATGTCGTAATGAGGGGGAGATGGGCTATGTGGTGGATGGTCGTAGTATGGGTCAAAGTACGGATCTTCAGGTAAAGGTCGAGAAGGACTTGGGGCTTCATGGTAACCCCTTACTGGAGGAGGAGAACCAATGCGGTGATGGGGTATACTTGGAGGATTCTGCAGAGGTACATTTGGTGGATGTTGATGGTTGTAGTCCAATGGACCATTCGGTGGGATGTTAGGAGCATGGTGAGGAGCATGAGCAGAGTGGGAAGCCCCATCCCCATGTGGATAGAAAGGCTCCTTGTTTGGAACCTCATGAGACAAGCGTTCATAATCGAAGTTTCCTGGGGCACATGATCTATCAACACCACCTCGTTCTGCTTCACCGAAAGGTTCCTGCAAATCTCTGGTAGCACAAGGACCACTTGCCCTCAAAGAAGATGCTGAAGGCATGAAGTCTTGAGGTGGAGGAGGAAGATTTGGGATAGGTGGGAGAGGTGTGGTAAAGAAATTAGGTGCAGCGAGATCCTGTCTTGGTTCTTTGGAAAGGTATGTTTCTGCATTGTATGTGTCAGAGCTGGCCAAGACTTGCTTATCTTGATTATCTCGATATGCGTAGCTGCCTTCCACCAGTTTAGGATTTGGTCCCACATCATGGATTACAGGGTTTTGGTTCAGCTTTTGACGCATTACACCGGATCTCCCGGTGGCCTCTACACTGTCTCTCAAAGGTTGTTGGTTGCTGGACATAGAAGAAGAACGCATAGCTTCAATGCGTTGATGTCGCTTTGCTTCTGCCTCGGCAAGAGAGGGCACAGAGGTTCGAAAGTCTTTTTTTGGTTCAAACTTCTGGACAATTTCCCTATGAGCTTGTGGATCAGTGTGAGCATTTTGTACCTGCCAAGATGTTGATTTAGCATCTAAAGCTGTGGACGTAGACGCTGTTTGCCCCTGCTGATATGGGAATGGCTCTGTTTGGGGATCATCCATAATTTCGTCTTGCGTTGGTGTAGCACCAGCTTCATCCCTTACAGGGGTTCCTCCAAGGTTCTCTGCACTTGCTGAAGGGCTATCAACAGTTACCTTAGGCCATGGCAGAATAGATGGAAAACCTAAATTAAAGCCTTTCAGTCCTGAGTTTCCTTGAAGTAAGTTATCAATCTTGCAGTCCAGGGTAGAGTTGAGAGAAGAGCAAGGATCTACTTTTTCATTCGAAATATTGGACTGCAAAGGAGTAGGCTCCACACATTCTTGAGAGGTAGGATCCCTGTCCAATGGGACACTAGATGGAGTAGGTAAAACTTTAGGAGTTGTATGAGTCTCTACTGTTAGAGGAGGAGGAGACTGCTTGTCAGAAATTGAAGTTGTGGTGGTCTTTGTAGCCGGGTTATTTAGCAAAGACGACAGACCTGGGAGGAAAAATTAAAAAGAAAAATAGGGATAGGGACGCAAGGGTCAGCAGATTAATTTAAAACCACATCACATTTTCTAAAGAACCTGTACAGTCTTTTCTAATATCATCTGCTGTTTCTACCACAACTAGCCAAAATGTCTATAATGTTCTAAATCAACACGATACAACATTCTCAATACATATAACTTCTGTATTGTGACATTTCTACGTAACCAGTATATTCAACAAGAAAAAGTAGGGTGGGAATGCATCCATTAGGAATTGTGGGAAAAAGTATCAGAATAAAGACAAAAATGAATGGGAGGTCGCATTTGACTGTGGAGGGCTACTTTGCTCCTGAACCACTGCCTGCCTGGCACCAACTTTTGGGACATAGAGGCTAAAGGTCAAGCACACCCTTGAAACCATCACAATGCATCCCAATGCCATTGTCTATACATGTATCACAATGCTTTATTTTTCCCCATTTTTCTATTTGCCATAACCTTAATTATAAACTCAGCAAAAAAGAAACATCCCTTTTACAGAATTCTGTATCTTGATTGGAAAGGGTTTAAAAAAAAAAAAATTTAAGCTAGTTCAATGATCCATAAATAATTATTGCACATAAACCTGTGGAACAGGCCTTAAGACACTAACAGTTCACGGGCGGTAGACAATTAAGGTCACAGTTCCAATAACTTATCACATTAAAGAAACCTTTCAACTGACTGTGAAAACACCATGAAAAGATGCTCAAAGTCCCTTCTCAATCACTTGGCATAAATCTGTATTCGTTGATTGCAAACTGTGTTGAAACCATGAGCCTGTAGAACATGCAGAAGCGCCGTGTTATTTATTTTGAAACATGCAGAGGGGCGCACATTTAAATAAATCATAGCTAGGGATGCGGCCATTATTGGACAGATCGGGTATCGGTCAGACAGGCCAGATCCAAATCCGATATTGTGCTTTATTGCTAAGCCCCACAAAAGGCCAAAAACCATTATAAAGCACCATTAAGTTTTCGTGCACTATGTTGTAAGTGTTCTGAAGCCATTCTATAGTATAATGTGAGATAGAAATTCATATTTAAGTCATTAAATTCAAGATCACATCAACTTTTCCCTCAGTTGCGGCTGTTGGTCATTCTCCATTCAGCCTTCAAACAGTGCATCGCATTTGGTTACGACAGTCAAGACGATGAAACACTCTCCAAGAGGATTCAATGTTACTATTATTATACTTGATCTGTAGAGGTCTATTGTTTCGCATAAAAAGACTATCTTTCTGGACTTTATTGCTGTACCTTAATCACTTTCTACCGGGTGTCTGTTAGATCACAACACAAGAGTAGAGAGCACTATAATTGTTCTTCACGCGCACAGTAACTGAAATTTTAAATTGTTAAAAAGAAAAGTTTCAATAAACTATTGCATAGATAAGATAGATACTGTATAATACACTACGGATCAATATATCTTTCCTTTGTGCTTTGAACCTTTCAATACGGATTCGAAGAGCTGCGCGCTGTGACTTGCTTCAAGCGGATCATTCTGCACACGGGATGCACATAAGCACTTTCTGCCGCACTGTATCGGAGCTTTCATATCATAATACGCAATATCATTTTCATATTTTGCGCAATGAAAGATTATTAATAGTCTCTCTTGTTCTGTCCTATCTATCATATGTTGCTGCCTCATTAAACAGCTGTGCTATACATTGACAATAAATCAAAAATATTTTTTAAGAAATTTAAGAGTTGTAAAAATTCTACTTGATTTAAAAAAATACTACGCTGGTATTGGATCTTAGAAAAAATGGTATCGGTGCATCCCTAATCATAGCCATTTGAAGTTTAACAATCAATCACAATAAGCCATATCATGATTCCTGTCATGAAGTTTCTTTTTTTTGCTGAGTTTAGTAATGTTAACTTGCATTAAATAACCACGTTAACTATGAGCAACATTATCGAAAAGACATTATCTAAAACAACAGCTTAAAATATTATTTAGCTTTTTGGCTTTTGATTAACATGTTTACTGGCTTAAGTGACATCATTAGTTTCAAAGGTGGAGCAAGTTAATACATTTTGATAAGATTACAAAGTAAAACATGTTTTCTTCTAAAAAGCATACGCTGATGAAGTCACACTATGTGAGTCTGCAAACATGTATTAGAAGAAAACTAAAGTTAATTTTGATTTCAGGTTGACTACTTTTATGTCCATGAATTTCTTATCCCAACTCTTTGGATATCATCTTACTTTTCCAGTTCTCACCCTGAAAACCCCCATGGGCTTGTGTTTTGGATAAAGCGCTGAGCAGAGTGTTGGTGTTGATGTCCACCCTAGAAAGGATGCTGGCCAGCGGATTGGCTGGAGGGGCAGTAACAGGGGGAGTCTTCTGAGTTGAGCTTGGAGCGGAAGGTACACTTGGGGAAGACCGAGAGACAGGACTTACTCCTACAGCTGCAAAGGAAAAAGCAATGATTGAATGCATGATGTTACATAAAAATGTATATTTGTCATGTAAATGATGTTACTTTTGAGCTTTGACACTTTTTACTGACGGATAGCAGAGTGGATACAGAGCGAGACACAACACAGGCCACATTCAAACCTGCATCTCTCAAATGAGCGCCACAGCTTACCACTGGGCCATGGATCTGACCAGTATGCACTTTTGATAGTCTTTTTCAACCTGTGTATAACATGCTGTACAAATCAAACAACAACATCTCACCTGAGTTCTTCATAACGTTTGTGATTGTGCTGAGGATGGAGCTGATCTTGCCTAGATCAACGCCTGCAAGGTTGACAGGCAGTGACTGTGTGGTTGGTGTGGTTGTGGTTGTTGTTGTTGTTCCTGTTGAGGGAACTGCCACTGCTGTGGTCATGATCTGCTTTGCTTGTGTGCCTTCATTTGTTTGTAAAGATTCTGTGACATTTGGAGTGACAGAGAACTGTTTGGACACAACAGCAGGGGCCACACGTTCCTCTACTGTAAGGAGGGAAAATAATAATAATAATTTAATAAAACCCTGCACCATAACATCTTAATTTATTGAATGTGAGAAACATGCTGAATGCCAAATATAACAGTAAAGGTCCTATAGTACCTATGATAGAAGGAGTTTCTGTTTCCTCTACATCCGAGAGCTCCATGTCCTCTATGTCACGATTGTCTTTGTCTCCCACAGAAACACTTGGTGGTGGGGAACCCCCATCAGATGAGAGGGGACTGGGAGCATCAGCCAAAGCAATAAGGTCCTCCTCCATCGCCTGCCCATCCAGCTCTGGGTCTGGGGTTCCAATCCTTTCCAGAGCGTGAAAGGGCGACTCAGAGCCCGTTGGTGAAGGGGCATCTTCAATGGGAGAGGGGACGGGGGAGTCATCTGGATCAGGCACCACAGCCTTCAGTGCATCGAGTTTGCGCTTAAGGTGCGACACACGGTTTGCAAATGTCTCGTAGGCCTGGAAATGTATGATTTGAAGAGATGTTCCACTATTAGTTTCACAATATTTGCACATCAACAATGAGCAATACGATCATACATTACTGTTCAAAAGTTTGGGGTCAGTAAGCTTCTTTTTAAAGAAATTAATGATTTCATTCAGCAAGGATACATTACATTGATCAAACGTGTCAGTAAAGATATTTTACAAAAGAGTTTTCCATTTTAAATAAATACTGTTGGATTGAAATGTCTTCTCAATAAATCCTGGGGAAAAAAACGGATCATGGTTTCCACAGAAATATTAAGCAGTTTCCAATTTTAATATTGATAAGACTGAAATAATGGCTGCTGAAAATTTTGCTTTACCATCACAGCAATAAATTACATTTTAAAATATATATTAAATTGAAACTAGTTACCGGTATTTTAAATTGAAAGAATATATCACAATATTACTGCTTTTACTGTATTTTTTTATCAAATAAATACAGCCTTGGTGAGCATAAGACGCTTCTCTCAACAACATTTATAAAAAATAAAATAAAAATTACCATATACAGTATCTCACGAAAGTGAGTACACCCCTCATATTTCAGCAAACATTTTAGTATCTTCTCAAAGAACGATACTATAGAAATGAAACGTGAATAAATTTTAGAAGAGTGAATGTGCTGCTTGTATAGCAGTATATATTTACTGTCCTCTGAAAATAACTCAACATACAGCCACTATTGTCAAAATAGCTGGCAACAAAAGTGAGTACACCCTACGTGATTATAACTGTACATCATTTAACCATGTAAAGCCACATGTCCTATGCAACCATGTAAAGACTCATGTCCTATTCATCATTTTCATGTTTTTGTCTGCTTGACAGGACCATACAAATTTGTATATCTTGTGTTAGAGCAGTTAAAATTTGGTGCTTTGAGTACAATTCTCTCAAACTAACCACTGGATGTTCAACATTGCACATCATGTCAAAGAACTCTCAAAGGATTTGAGAATTAGAATTGTTGCTCTCCACAAAGTTGACCAAGGCTATAAGAAGATTGGTAACACCCTGAAACTGAGTTACAGTACAGTGGCCAGGGTCATACAGAGGTTTCCCAAGCCGGGTTGCACTCTGAACAAGCCTCGCAAGGGTCAATCAAAGAAGTTGAGTCCTCGTGCTGTGCGTCAGGTGCAGAAGCTGGCTTAAAATAAACAGACGTATGAGTGCTGCCAGCATTGCTTTAGAGGTTCCAGAAGCGGAAGGTCAGCTTGTCAGTGCTCAGACCATACGCCGCACACTGCAACAAGTCGGTTTGCTTGGCCATCGTCCCAGAAGGATGCCTCTTCTGAAGCTGGCTCACAAGAAAGCCCACGAACAGTTTGCTGAAGATAACCTGTCCAAGAGCATGAATTACTGAAACCATGTCCTGTGGCCTGATGAGACTAAGATAAACTTGTTTGGCTCAGATGGTGTCCAGCATGTGTGGCGACGCACTGGTGAGGAGTACCGAGAAAATTTTGTCTTGCCTACAGTCAAGCATGTCTTGCCTATGGTCTGGGGCAGCATGAGTGCTGCTGGAACTGGGGAGCTTCGCTTTATTGAGGGAAACATGGATTCCAGCATGTACTGTAGTATTCTGAAGCAGAACATGATGCCCTCCCTTCAGACACTGGGCCGAACGGCATGATAACGACCCCAAACACACCGCCAAGATAACAACTGCCTTGCTGAGAAAGCTGAAGGTGATGGAGTGGCCAAAAATGTCTCCAGACCTGAACTTTATTGAGCACCTGTGGGGTGTCCTCAAGCGGAAGGTAGAGAAGCGCCATGTGTCTAACATACAGCAGCTCTATGATGTAATTATGGGGGAGTGGAAGAGTATCCCAGCAACAACCTGTGCAGCTCTGGTGAATTCCATGCCGAGGAGGATTAAGGCAGTGCTAGATAACAATGGTGCGCAATCACGCAAAATATTGACACTTTGGACACAGTTTTGACATGTTCGCTTAGGGTGTACTCACTTTTGTGGCTTGCCAGCTATTTTGACAATAATGGCTGTATGTTGAGTTATTTTCAGAGGACAGTAAATATATACTGCTATACAAGAAGCACATTGACTACTCTAAAATATCCAAGTTTCATCTCTATAGTATTGTCCCTTAAGAAGATATACTAAAATGCTTGCTAAAATGTGAGGGGTGTACTCACTTTTGTGAGATACTGTATAAGTGTATATTTGATATTATTTTGTTTAAACCAATATTGTGAATATTGCATTGATGTTAACATGATTTTCACCATGAAGTTCCCTAAAGATTGTGTCCACTCACAGTAAAACATTAAGACAAATAATAACAAAAACAATGAAAATGTCAGAGCAAGTATGTATGTATATATATATATATATATGTATGTATATGTGTGTGTGTGTGTGTGTGTGTGTGTGTGTGTGTGTGTGTGTGTGTGTGTGTGTGTGTGTGTGTGTGTGTGTGTGATGCGATCTGGGAAAACCCACCACATGGTGAAATTTTACATATTAGACCATGTGAAATTTGAGACCATGTTAAAGCTGAGTTCAAGCCTTTTCCAAATCTGTTTTTATTTCTTTTATCGTTTGTTTGTAACAAAAGTTGTGGTTATCTGAAGTCGGCTGATCGCTATGATTTTCAGAAACGGAGTTTTGAGAAAAACAGGTTTAATTAACTGTCACTTCCTGCTAGCGGGGAGACTGGCGCTCTTTTTCTATTGCCTTTTTTTCATATCACATATTTTAGTAATCATCATAGATTAGGTATCATTCGAAAGCTTACGAACTCAAAATCCATCCTGTGAAAATCGTTTTATAATTGGACGATTGAGAGGCGAGCAAGGTCTATTATACTATACAAGGTTGTAGTGTACACAGGACTGGCGGGACCTTTATTGTGTTATGGGGTTTATTTTGATAGGCGAAACTGTAGTGTTAAGAGAAGGTGAGCTAAATGGGCGATTTTGTTTTTTTGCCCCTCCGCTCCGCCGTGCGTGCTCTTAAAGAGAAAGACAGTCTTTTCAGCTTGCCACTATAAATCGCTATTTTTCTGCACTAAACTAGTAAATTTTTCCAAGATATATTCAGAGATGATAAACAAGATGTTATAGAATAATCATTTATTGAAAACCCAATTTTGACAAAAAACTGACATTCAATCTATTTTTAGACCTTACTAAAAGCGTATCAGCGCGACATTCGACGGGCTTTTCCAGATTGCATCACACACACACATATATATATATATATGTGTGTGATGCAATCTGGGAAAACCCCGAATGTGGCGCTGGTACGTTTTTAGTAAGGTCTAAATATAATTGATAATATAACTAGGTCTGGTCGATGAGAATTATACTTGTGGGGAGACTATATATATATATATATATATATATATATATATATATATATATATATATATATATATATATATGTATATATATATAGTCTCCCCACAAGTATAATTCTCATCGACCAGACCTAATTATATTATCATATATTACCACTATCAAAAACATGTTAAACCTGGCAAAACTAATAATCACAAATGAAATGATCTCTGAAATGTGGAAATTTCAACAATTATTTGTAAAAGGGTTAAAACTATCCACATATTTTTATAAAATGGTCAACTGTGGCTGTCACAGACAGGCTAAATAAAACAACATTGCTACGTAATGGTCAGGATGTCTTTGTTTTTGTACAAATTCAATTGCGGCTGAAACCACTAAAATCATTAAATGAGCATTTGGTCATTACTTCTGAAAGGGCTATTTGCTGCTTTCAAATATAAAGATAAAAAACTATATGTGCACTGAAATAATGATTCTGCTGGAAGACCTGAGGCTGCTGTGAGTGAGGAGATTAAGAGCTCTTGTTGAAGCAAACGGAAATAATTAGATTTCATAAAGTGCTTTTTGGAAATATAAATAAAACAACGTTTTACTTATTTCCTACGCAGCCATTTCATTTTAAAATGACCTGATGGCTCTCTACATTTGTTCCAGTCTACCAGTGTGGAAAATTCTTACATTTAGTAATAATCGACAACAAACACAGCAAATTGCGGTGTGAATTATTTTGTACAGGAGTGTAGCTAATGTAGGTTTGCTATCATTGTAAAATCATTACAAATTACACCCAAAAATATAATTAAAGTCCCCCTGTGGAGAAAATCAAGCTTTTAAATGTTTATATGTCTATGTGGTGTTTTTAATATGCTTTAAGACAAACCATGTGCAAATTCATCAGTATTTTCTCCTTAAAGGAACACTCCACTTTTTTGGGAAATAGGCTCATTTTCCAACTCCCCTAGAGTTAAACAGTTGAGAATCCATTCAGCCGATCTCCGGGTCTGGCAGCAGCACTTTTAGCATAGCTTAGCATAGATTATTGAATCTGATTAGACCGTTAGCTTTCTCTCAAAAAAAAAAAAATGACCAAAGATTTGCAATACTTTTCCTATTTAAAACTTGCCTCTTCTGTAGTTACATTGTGAACTAAGGCCGACGGAAAATGAAAAGTTGCGATTTTCTAGGCCGATATGGATAGGAACTATACTCTCATTCCTGCGTAATAATCAAGGAAGAAGGAACTTTGCTGCCGTATCATGGGTGCAGCAGGCGCAATAATATTTCGCAGTGCCTGAAAATAGTCCCCAGCTATATAACTTCCAACGTGACCGGCACTAAGTTTCAGGCAATGCGTGATATCATTGTGCCTGCTGCACCCATGGTACTGCAGCAAAGTTCCTAAATTATTACGCAGGAATGAGAGTATAGTTCCTAGCCATGTTGTCCTAGAAAACCGCAACTTTTCATTTTCCGGTGGTCTTAGTACACGATGTAACTACAGAAGAGTCAAGTTTTAAATAGGAAAAATATCGAAACTCTTTGGTCATTTTTTTTGAGAGAGATGCTAATGGTCTAATCAGATTCAATGATCTATGCTAAGCTATGCTAAAAGTGCTACAGCCAGACCCGGAGATCGGTTGAATGGATTCGAAAACGGTAAAACTCAAGTGGAGTGTTCCTTTAAAACTGCAGTGAACCAAAGAGAGTCTCAAAATCGAGGTTTGAAATCACTGCTGTTTCTGACGTCACAAACTACCTTGCAACCAATCACGTTAATGTGTGATCGCCAAAGAGTGGATCTCTGAGCTGGTGTGAGTGAGTGGAGGCGGTGCTAATTTGCATATTCATAGAACCACGTATACTAAATGAGGAGCGGGTGTAGAGTTACATTCAAGCTATTTTAAGGCATGAAGAAATTTTAATTAAGGAAAAAACTTTTAAATATGTAATTTTGGTGATCAAAAATGAGTTAAGGGATAATAATTATTGACTACAGGCGGACTTTAAACTAATCTGCAATACTCACTTTAGCCACAATCTTGACCTCTTTATACTGCATCTCGTAGAAAATGTCTGCACTCTCCAGAGCTTCCATCAAAGGAGGGCCTTTTTTGACCTCTCCATCCAGAAAGGAAACAAACTCCTGTAGCTTTGTGCTCCCATCTTCAAAGTCTTTAGAAAACCTTTTACCTCCTGCCTTGTCTAAAATGTGAGATGCAGAAAAAAACAAAAGCATCTATATAATTCATGCAGATCCATTTATTACAAATTCAGAATATTAAAAAGATACCGTTTACCGACCTTTCAGTTTCTTCAGAGCCTCTGTGCTGCACACATCTACTCTCATTGCAGCTAACTGTTTCTCTTTGAGCTCAATCTCATCCATTGAATTCCTGTACGTGGACAGATGCTCGATAAACGCTGAGGGCTGACAGATCAAAATAAAAAGTAGGTAAGAAGTTTAATAATTAAACTATAATAATTTTCAAATTTCCCCAACCAAGGGGCCCACAGAATCATTCAAGTCTAGTGTGAATATTGAATATTTACCACAAACTCAGCAACAATCTTGGATTTCAGGGCTGATCTGGTGTTGACTGGAGCTGAAACTAAAATCATTACTTCATTATAAAAATGTGTAAGTTTTACCTTTTATTACATTAAACCACACATATATTAAACCGCTAAAGACTGTTAATGTTAAACTGTCAATGTAACATACTGACAGGCACATAAAATACTGTCAAGAGCAACATTAACATCCTTAAAGAGGTCATATGATGCTATTTTAAAAGTTTATTATTTTAATTTTTAGGGTGAAAGAATTGGTTAACATGCTTTAATGGTTAAACATTTTTCACATACTGTACATTATTGTATCTCCTCTATTCCCAGTCTTTATGAAAAGGGCTGATTTCTCAAAGCCGCTCTTTCTGAAAAGCTCAGAGTGCTCTGATTGGCCAGCTGACCCTGTGCGTTGTGATTGGCCAAACACCTCAACTGTGTGTCAAAAATGTAACGCTCCTTATCAAAATCAAGGGTTCTAAAGTATTTCGAAACTGTGTGTAAGCTGTGTAACTATGCAGATCATATACATGCACAAACAGATAAATTAAAGGAATGTATTCACATTAAAGGAAAAAGAAAACATTAAAAAGCATCATATGACCCCTTTAAGTCTTAAAGTGTAATTCAGACCTTTCACTGGTTCTTCTTTCCGAACCAAATTGTTCCTCAGCTGACTGATGAACTCCTCTGAATAGACATTTCTCTCTTCCCAAATGGACAGTATCCTCACCACTGACTTGTTCACCTTAGAATCCTTTGTGGCACTGAAAGGAAATCACAGACATTTATAAAGATGCATAAGGTTCGTTTCACACATGATAGGTTTTGGAAAATAATTTGCATGCAATGAGTCACATTTAATAAAGCAACCACATCTACAATGCACATTTACATTACTTTAGTTAAAAGCTAAATTAGATGCAGAATCAGACAAAAACATTCTAAGTCACTGATGTCATTGTAGAAACACTTATTTTATATTTCACATTTACGGTCAACTATGATTTATTCTATGAATATGATTCCTAAAAACATAAGTAAATAATTTATAATTCAGATGTATTGACTAATATTTAATTGTCTGTCATTATTCTAAACTAAATTGTCAAAATGCAAATAAAATTACAAAGAACATTTGACTTAGTATTTATTTTAAATAAATAACACCTAATTTTAAAAAAGTAAAAAATATATATAATTATGAAAAGTGAAAAGAAAAAAAAACAGCTTCAAAACGTTGTTTGGTGGAGATGGTTGGTTTGGCTCATGACTCTTTATTGGGTAACTGTGGAATTTCAAAAATGAATCAGGGAAAAATACTTCCAGAACTAGGAATGCTGAGAAAGTGTGTGGCCATGCAGTAGAAATCTGGGGTGTGTTTCCCGTACAACGATTTAGCTCGCTGATCACAGTACGATCATTTGAGAAACTAACCACGAATGCTTGCTGAAACCATAGTACAATGGTCGCACCTCGGTTGTTTGAACCATATTTGTTTAACAATATAGGACTGTTGTTAAGGACGTCACGTGCATAACCTCTGATTAATCTGTTAGCTTGCTTATTAATAAGCCCAGGATCATGATCTATTTAGTCCACGTCATTTAACAAGAAATGCTTCTAAACACAGCTCGAGAGCTGTAGTTCCAACCACGCAAATGTGCAATGCTGTTTGCACATTCACTGGATTTGTTGGACCAAATTTTTGTACTATGTTTGCAACAACGAAACTTGTGACCATAGTTGGCTAACGATGATTTTGGGAAACGCACCCCTGGTTAGTCTCATGTTCTCGCAGTCTCACCTGATGAGGTTCATAGCTTCTGGTAGCATATCAGTGAAAGTGGTGCGGTAGACTATGGCATTTTTCCTTTTACAGTTCTGAATGACATCATTCGCCAGATAGAAGAGATTGAGCCTGTGTGCTGCATCCGCTGGGAAAAGAACAAGGAAAAGTTTAACTTCTTAAAGTTTAACTTAGTTTAATGGTCCACTTATCATGGCAAGATCTTTGTCTAATATTAGTGAAGATGGGCAAACCATAATGAAGTGTAAAAATTCATAAATAACATTGAATCATTGATCCCCCCAAAAAATCACAAATTTCAGCAATCTCTTTAAAAATCCATTACAAGCTACTTTTATGAAAGCATATCTACTTTCGTTTCATCAGACCAACAAGATATGGGTGTTTCTTCAACTACTAAATTTTGTTAGAGGTTGCACTGGTGCGACCACCACTTTGGCCAAGAGTTGCCATTTCCGTTGTTACATATGATAAACATCAAACAAAACTAAACCGCACTAGTCACTTCACCCGCACTAATAGACTGCACAGCGCAAGCTCAGAACAGGTTTATTTGATATTTTTAATGTGATGATTTTTCAAACTAAAATTTTAAAGATGTAGGAAAGCTAACACTTTGTGGCAAACAAGCGCTTTTATTTTAAAAAGACATGAAATTACCACTATAACCAGTAAATGGTGGCAGATGAGCACTTATTGACTTATTAGCCATTTCCACGTTTCCATAATGTTTACGGTGCGGGTCGGACACACGGTAGGCACGGGCGGACTGCGGGTCCAGTAACCAAGACTATTTAAACTCAATTTGGTGCATTTGAGAGCTGCTTTCCAACGGTCCCGTGGTTATTTGAGTTCACGCTCTGTCTGAAGACCGTTAAAGGCACGATTTGCAGCGCAGAGCATTGCAGCCAATCGCACTGAATCTGTTTGAAAGCTATAGTGATTATATTAAAGGGAGAGCTCTTTGCTCGCTTTATGTATGCTATTTAAATCAACACTATGGACATTTTTTTACCTTAAAATAATGTTTCCAAAATCTTATCAGTGGTTCATCAAGTCGTAACAGGGTGAAAGGCATTTCTGGATTCGCTTTGCGGTCCTATATCTGCTATAACCACACTATGCAAGTTTGCCAGATCGGGTCGCGTTTCTGTAGTCCGAATGAGACATAAGAAAACTACAAATTTGACTTGCTTTACGTCAAGCGTTACAATAGTCATTATTTCGTTTTTCTTCATTTCTGATGTCGCAATACATCATACTTTCATGAAATCATGTAACATGCTATACCTTGTCTGTGGACATCGTTCATTCTAAAGCCAGAGCTGGATAAACAGCGAGCGTGCGTGCAACGGTAGGCTAAATTATTTATGACAGCGGTAATGGACAATTTCATTTCTAACCAGTAGGGCGACCGAAGAGGAAAAGTTCCATGGTGTTGCTTTAATATATTCACAATTTGAAAAAAGTTTTAACCTATTATTCGTGCTGCTACAAAGAGGACCAGCGGCAGATAAACACTGCTTAGTTTCAGATGAACACGCATCTGAATTCGATTCGACTTTATTCTGCCGCAGTCTGCTGTAGCCTACTGATGTTATTGTGTTTTCTAACTTGTTCATTTGTTTTTAGTCTTTCCATTGCGTTTATAAATTTGTTGTTTTGTTTTCGGAATTGTGGTTTGTTTTGCACTTCTCGGCCACCGTACAAACGGGCCGGGTACATACTAAAATTAGGGGCGGGTTCGGGTTTATCAAACAGGACCTGTGCAGGCTCGGATTAGTGGCACCAGTGCTAAATGTTACTGTGCTTTCACACCACCGCCGCCGGCGAGAGCGTCAAAGTGGCCAGAAGTCATTCATTCTCAATGAGAGCCGACGACAAGGCGCGGCGAGTCCTGGACAGTGAGAGCGGCGAGGAGAAGTTGAAATCAGGTCAACTTTATAGTAATGAGCTATGACGCGGTTCGGCGGCAACCAATCAGAAAGTAGAAGTGCTCCGTTTGAGAAGATTCCAAAGAACGCAGTCCTGTAAACTTTGGGTACCACCACATTAGTTCCCAAGCAAAATAGAGGAGAGGTTGATCATTTGAATTTGATAAGAAGGCACACAACACTTATATATAGGGAAGATTTTCATGCTAGAAAGTTTGTTTTTTAGTGGGAATGCAAATTAGAATAGCACTTAACCATGAACACAAAAGCCACACCACACAAATGGCTTTTAACTGATTTCTTTCGTTAGCAAACATGTCACTATTATTGTTAAGTTCTTTCCATCAATCAATTTTCTGCAAAAATAACGATTGACATTCTTGTTTGCTTTAAGGCCCCTTTAAATAAAGTTTTAAAAAAAGAATTTGTGGTGTGAAAGCACGGTTATTCTGGAGCCCAGTATATATGTATTTAATTTTTTTGGCATGACATTCAAAGTAAAACTGTCTTGGAAAGTTTTTACAATGTGTAGTGTACATATATATTTAAATCCCTTTTATGTTCAGATTTTGTTATACCCTTGTCTCAGGCACATATTAAAACTATGGCACTCTTTTCCGTGTGAAATTAACTACATTTATACAAAAGTAAAAGCTATCTTTAAAGCACCATCATTTCCACTACAGAAGGTAATAAAAAAGCAATACATATTAGAAACTCCATCTGATAAATGGTTAAAAAAATAATCTATTATTACCAGTCATACCATTATTTCCGTCATATTCACAGCCATCTCTTGCCATTCGCAAAAGACAGTCTATGAATTGTTTTTGGCAATGATTCAGGGGTTGGTTGCCAGGTCTTTCCCAGACCCTCCCCATTACATGGCTTTGGGACTCACACACACATTCACACCTACAGACAATTTAGCATCTCCAATTCACTTATACTGTTTGTGGATTGTGCAACATGCAAACTCCACACAGAAAAGTCTCCTGATTCAGCCCAGCCAGATCTTCTTGCTGTGAGGTTACAGTACTACACACTGAGCCACTGTTCCACCTGGTCATCATTTCAGTTTAATAAATCACAATGTGTGCAATGATCTTCAAATTGTGTATTTGGGTCAATGACAAATAAAAATTCAAAAAAGGTATTTTTTTCCCCAAATGTATGCATATTTCGGAGTCAAGAACAATGCGTTTAAACAAGTTTCAATTATTAAACAAGTGTTAAAAAACTACTTACTTTTCTTTTTCAGGTGGTAAAACCAAATATTTATACTCCAAATTTTATTGTGAAATCTTGTTCTGTGGTTGTGTATTTTATTCATATTAATTTATATTATACGGACAGCAATTAAATTACCATACGACCTTGGTGTTTGTCAAAAAGTATATTGAAATAGAAAATCATTATTTTAAATTGTAATATTTTACAATATTACAGTTTTTTCTGAATTTTGGATCAAATAAATGCAGCCTTGATGATCAAAAACATTAAAAATAGTAACGTTTCCAAACTTCTGACCGGTACCGTGTGTGTGTGTTGTGTGTGTGTGTGTATATATATACATACACACACACACAATACTCGTCATTTTCATTTTATTGCTGTCTGAATCCAGAATGTCAGTATTTTTCTCCCAACACCCATGTAAAAATCCCTGGCCGAATTACCTACTGATCTTTAACAAACAGCAAGGTCGTGTGGTAATTTAATTGCCGTCCGTATTAGGGGTGTAACAATACCCTCATGTCACGATTCGATACATATCACGATACTGAACTCACGATACATTGGGAAACATATGGGAAAAGGTTAACAAAAAATGTGCTGTTGATTAAAATGCTAAATTTAGTATTACATTGTTGGTGTAAATGAATAGGCTTGGACTTGGTTCTGGAACCCCAATGCACAGGACAATAGAGACACCAGAATAAAAATATATTCATGATTCTGAAGCTGAAAAATACTGAATTATTTTAGACGAATATAGATATATTTAAAATATTGTAGGCCACTTTTTACTGGTAACATCAGACATTAGGCATTACCAGGGCCCACAAATACTCCCCCATTGCATTATTATACATTATACATATAGTACAGTAGTCAACATTTGAAGAGGATCAAAAACTTTCAAAGTTATACCTGAATTTTGAACAATGTTGATTACTGTAGTTTAATGTAGTACCGACACTAAAACTAGAATTTTTTCTCACACAGTAACTTTTATTTTGGGTGACCTACACATGATACATATTGTCACTATCCATGATCCATATTGTTGCAGTTTTGTATTGCGATATATTGTGACACGATATATTGTTTACAAAATTTATATTGATATAGAGTTTACAAAAAGATCACTTCAAAATCTACAAATTCTTTTTGACCACTGTGGAGCACCATACGATAACTTATTAATGAAATGCTGGAAAGTATTTAAAACAACAATACTTCATCACCAATCCAGCTCAGCGAGAACAAAAAGGAGAAACGGAAAGAAGCACATAAACAACATTTGAAACGGGCTGTTATTGTGGCACTGGCCGCAATTATATACATTGAAAATATAAACCAAGCAACATTATGTTTACCTCATGCTCATGTAAATACTTTAACTTATTTCCGCTAATTAACATCCGAATAGGGCTTTTACTAAGAATTAAGAAAAGTTAAAGAAACAAGTTGTACAAATAGCTCTGCAACAAGTAATCAATAAATTGTTAATAACTCATATGTGATATTTATAGAAAACCTCCATCTGTGACACCACTTTCCAAGAAGTGGAAAATGCATTTCTGTAAAAAACATTCTTAATGCAGACATTTCCATTTTGCATCCTAACAGAAAGAGATAGTTATACCATAACAATGGTATAGTTTAAAAAAAAAAAACGACCTGAGAGCGCAACCATTTTAACCATCTTTGTTGTTAAAAATCTAATTTGGGTTTTGAAATAAGTACCATAGTTGAAAACTTGAAGTCCTATATGCAATGGTATATTCTACAAGCACTGGTATGAACAGTAACTTTAATGAAAGTTTACAGAATATAACAGTATGATGAAAGCATCTCAACAGCAACTAACTGCACATTCACATGTGACCGCAACATGAAACTATATGCTCATGACCTTCTTGAAGAATTTTGTGTTAATGCTTTGCACTCTTTGTACAACATTTAAATCACACTTATTCATCTGAAGCTTGCTCTGTGGCCAGTTGTTTTTATGTTTTTACCCATAAGTGTTTTTAAATACTGTTAAGTAGCACAACACCACTGACGAAGGTGCATGCAAAGCACAAAGACCGTATAATTGCATTGTAATAATAACTATTTTCGTTATTGATTAGTTGTTGCAGCACTAAAAAAAAATCCTTTTATAAGCACATTCTCAGAAAGAAAAAAAAAAAGACGCTTTTATCTGGTTCAATAATTCCACCCAAAAAAAAAAAACACACCATTAACAATGCCATCTAAAGAGATCGAAAACGTAATTTATCTTGAATGCCTCAATTACATTCCTGGCATCCAATCGCTAATAACACTTACACATCTACAGAATTTGGATTTAGCAGAGGAGGTCACTGACCCCTCCTCCCATTTCTCAAATAAGCAATCTGACATAACATTCTAAACCATAACAATACTATTGTTTCCAACATATTTTTGTAGTTTTCTTAGTGTTAAAATGTCATTTATTATACATATATTGTCCTAAACACAACCAGGCAGTAAATAGACTGACTAGACTCAGTAAGTGACTTCACTGTTCAACTCACAATAAGGTTTGATGGATTCATACAATGTATTTCCCATCTAGACATACTAATAATGACAAAATATGGTAAAATACAAGACTTATTAATAAAAATATAAAGAGGATCATTTTACACATTAACGGCTAGTGGCACCAGGTTATATTATTTACCCAGATTACCAACATATTCAAGACCATTATTTCATAAATGTTTGTTGTCATCTAAAAAAGCAGTATAAAATGCTAAATGTCACCCAATTCAACACAGACCAATTTACAGTGCATTGTGTACAAACACTGACCACATCATGCAATGTTATCAACGGTACTAATATTATCACAGGACCTCGTGTACTGCGAAATATGGTAGGTCATTTGCAGGGGAATTTTTACTTAAATTACAGACATGGCCGATTCGCACGGGATTAAGATCACAGACAACCTCCGCAATTATTACAATGACTAGAGGTCACTAGGTAATACTTATCCTGTGCGAACAGGGCTTGAAGACAGCTGAAAAACAAAGCTTCTACCATCAACTATACCAATTGTGATGTACGTACACTACACGACTTTGAGTCAGTAAGATTTTTTATTAATTCATGCTTTTATTCAGCAAAGATGCATTAAATTAAATCAACAGTGAAAGCAAAATGAAATTCATCATGAAAATATAAATTTAAAAAACAAAAATGCTTTCCATTTATCAAAGAATCCTGAAATAAATGCATCACAGCTTCCACAAAAATATTAAGCAGCACGAGTGTTTTCAACATTGATGAAAATAAGAAATGTTTCTTGAGCACCAAATCAGATAGAATGATTTCTGAAAGATCATGTGACATTTAATACTGGAATAATGATGCTGAAAATTCAGCTTTACATCACAGCAATACATTACTTTTTAAAATCTATTAATATAGAAAGCAGTTATTTGAAGCTTTTAGAATATTTCACAATATTACTGTTTTTACTGTATTTTTGATCAAAGAAATGCACCCTTTAGAGACTTTCAAAAACACTTAAAAATCTTACCAACCTCAAACCTTTGAACAGTATGTATTCTCTTGCATATCGTTAAAAAAAGCATAACTCATTCCAGGGCAACCTGCTCTGCATCATTTTTAACTTAAGCTAGAAACAAAGTCATTTATGTCCAGTAAACAGTAGACTAGACATATTTTATATTGGGGTGTGTACAATAAATAGACAAAATAAAGTCTTGCTTTTCTCTTTACTGCAAAAGCAGTTAAGTTTGGGACTACTTCAGTCAAAGATGCACAGGTCAAATTAACAATCTTATTTAAATATGAACTAAGGCATTTTGATTGCATAACACCTCAGCCTCATGCGCATAATGCCTCAAGTATTTTACAATTATTTACATTTATATTCTTGGTAGTGAATCTTATCTCAAACTATCTTAAAGGTACACTATGAAACTTTTTCTTGTTCAAAATTAACAATTTGACTGAAGTGTCAATATATAAATCCTTATTCCAAAACATTTTCTTGTCTTATCCTGATTCACTAAGCCGCCTATTTATTTCTATTCAGAAATATACATCGTCAAAATAATCAACCGATTAACTCGGTTACCAAAATAATCATTAGTGACAGCCCTAATTGAAATATTTTGTTTTTCTGCAGTATATAGATAAGAAAATTTCACTAGATGACTTGAATAGTTCTATATTGAAAGAATGAATAATTATAATGATTTTCTCTTTGTATTTTGTTGTTTAGGATTAAGATTAATGACACAGACAGCAGCAGGAATATTAGGTTGCTTGGATTCAATATGATACAATTTGTGTGATTCCTTTTATAACTACTGAGTGTTTAATTGTCTTTAATAATGCTACGTTTATATTAGTTAGTTAAGCTAGTTGTTTTTGCAATGGTATTTTTAAACCATAGGCAAAAGTTCAAAACTCGTGTAAGTGTTCTTTAGCCTTTTGAATTTCGTTCACAGTACTCAGCTACAATGAAATGTTTTGCAACAAGTCAACAATCTCTTTTTTTGTTACTTTTACCTTATTGGAATCGAAATTAGGAACTGATAAGAAATGGAATCGAAATTGTTAAAATTCAAAATACCCAACCCTAATGAGCAGTAGGATAACCATATATTCATCTGCACAACAGCACAACCAAAACAATGTTCTTCCGCAAAATGCATGCAGTTTTGTTTTTTAACCGCTAGAGGGCCAAAAGTTATAGTGTACAATTAAAAATTGAAATATTGTGCACAACACAATGAAAACTTAAAAGCACATACAAGTTAACAACACTGCAGAATCAAGCCACAACACAACGACATCACCACAAAACATTGGAAATTTCTCAGTCACTACGTTAAAGCTAATGACTTTATATAGGCTACTAGAGAAAATCGTCTAATGAGATCCAAATTTTTGACTTATTTTTATTTATTGTAGCACCAATTTGTTTTTTTTAAATCCTTTAACTCCATTTATAACTTTTGAAACTAGAAGTCATTCATATAGCAATATCAATTTAAAAAGCCTGGTACAGTAAAAGCTGTTTAAAATTAGAATTTTGTGATACCATTACCTCTAGTAAGAAGCACAAACTTTAAAGCATCCTTTAATTGGCAGAGAAATGGGACTGTGAAATGAATTCAGCAGTAATAATGTGCAAGTTCAAGGGTCCATAAAAAAATAAAAACATTATTATGGTAAAAACGGTTTGGAATTCGTTATTCCATTTACACTGGTATAAAACCTGGATGTTAATTTTAACATCCATGGTGGATGAGAAACAGATGGCTCTGTGTATTGGCCCATATGGGAAATTTAAGGGTTCATAAAAAATAAAAATAAAAGTCTGGTTCAGTAAAAATGGCAGAAGAAAATCACCAAATGTATGGAATTCCAAAGCTGCTAAAATTATACATAAATATACATAACTAAACAAAGAATATTTATACTTTTATTACCTTATGTTTTCATTTATTTATTTCCACATTTATTAATTTCTACATTTCTTTGTCTGTTTGCTAATGAGGGGGCGTGTTTTACCTCAGACTTAGCAATCAAACTCAGAGTGGCAGTGCTGAAGCTTTGAGGCTACAGTGAACAAACGAAACGCAAGAGGTGTGCGGACATGCCTTTGCAAATCACACAGGCAATGAATGACTTCGACATGGACATCTTATAAAGATGAGATGGACATCTTATAAAAATCACCATAACTGTGTAGGGTTACCATCCATACTCTTCATTCCGTAAACATGGCCGTAAAACATTTTCGGTCAGGATATCTTTGGAATTTAATCAAACAAACATCTTACACCATAACTATACATTGTAAAAACTTACACAGAAGCTAACTTCATTTTTAATGCATAAGGTCCAATAACAATGCTGACAGCAACAGAAACAAACTTTTCCATTAAGAGGTGATATTTCCCTTATATATTGACTTCAGTGGCAATTTTTTTGCAAAACATTTTTCATTAATCCTTTATAATTTCACATATACGTACTTCCGTGTCAAAGTTATCAGATCTGTTGAAGACGTGACTTCTGTTCATGTGTCCCAAGATTTTTAAGACAATTTTTTACAGCCATGTCCAGGATAAAAAGAGTATGCATGGTCGTCCTATCCAGTTTAGGTGATATTAAATTACTTAAACAGTGATATAAGATTTTGGGTATATAAGTCCTTCATTCCCTGTGTGACTTGCAAAGGCATGTCTGCACTAATTTTGTCACGATACTGGAATTTCCAACTTCGGATATTCAATACCATTTTCGATACCACGGGGAAAACTGATAAAATATAACAAAATATGCCACCATATATACCGATCAATTGTTATTACCTCATCATTTTTGTATAATTTTGCAATAGCTTACAAACAGAACAGGGAGGCTTTATTTGAATCATTGAACTAAATTTACACAAAAAAGGCCTAGTCAGTAATAAGGTAGGTAAAACGGCCTACATTTATTTATTTCTACATTTATTTGTCTGTATGGTAATGAGGGGTCATTACCATACGGACAAAAAATGTAGAATTAAATAAATGTAGACAAATACAAACAAATAAATGTGGAAATAAGTGCAAATAAACAAATAGCCTACATTAATAAATTAATAAATTATTTATTTTATTTATTATGATGGCAGCTTTGGAATTCAATACACATAAAGATGTTCAAGTTTGTCAGATCATACCCAAAAAGACTTGTGAGTGTAACGGTACTTTAAGTACTAAGTTAAGTGTACAAATACTAATGCAATGTACTTATTTCAGTTTTTTCTTTTTAATACATTTTCAAAGTTATCACAAATCAGTTTTTAGCTTTGACATTATGGTGTGTAGAGTGTAGATTGATGTGAGAAAAAAGTAATTTAGCATAAGGAAGCAAAAAAAAAAGTGAAAACAAATGAAGGGGTACGAATACCTTCGCAGGGCACATACGGTTGGGGAAAGACCTGGCTACCCAGGAAAAATAATTGCAAAGAAAATTCATAGTCAAGTCTTGCGTATGGCAAAAGATGGCCATAGAATCACCAAGAGTCCGATATTACTGAAATGGTTAATGAGAGGCTGCTGACTTGGAAACAAAATGCAGCTAACCCCGAACACCTCTTTACTGCCCAAAAAATACTCCAAACACATATGACACCCAAAATGTAGCTGTCCCCAAAAGCCCCATCTTGCCCAAAAAAGCTGCTGACCCTAAACATCCCTTTATTTCCCAAAAATGCAACTGACAACAAATCACTTTTAACCCAAAAATGCTGCTGTTCCAAAACACCTCTTTAAAGCTAAAAAAACCCATTGCTCATTCAAAACATGCCTATATAACACAAAATGTAGCTGTGCCAAAACGCCATATTCTGCCAAAAAATGCTCCTGACACCCCTTTATTGCCCTAAAATGTTGCAGATTCAAAACACCCCTATGACACCCAAAATGTAGCTGACCCCAAATGCCCCAAAATGCAAAAGGTCTAAAAGACCTGCTGCCTCGGAAAGCAGTCTATGAATGCACCTCACCAGCTTTTGAAATACGACCTGTCCCGACCTGATGGGGGACAGATTAGCAATTTGCTAATAAACCACAACAGTTGTCAAGTGATCTGAAGAAGAGAAACTAGCCAGTCACAATAACTTATGTGATACTTATTCGCACAAATACCACGCACCTCCACTTTGGAACCCCAGGTTAAGCAAATATGGGTCCGTAAACAGGTGTTGTTTTACAGCTAGGCTCAGATTAGCCGGCTAACGTGCTAAATACTCACATTTGCGCAGCCACTTTATCCAGTGTCGCACGATCACGCTGTGATATTTCTTGTTCTCGATGCACCAGACGGATAGTCCCTGAATGGATTCCATGGTGTTGGATACAGTCTGAAAACGACGGTCCAAAGTGGACTCAAAGCGCGGCGATGAGCCACTATTATTGCCGCTAGCGCCTGCAGTTCCAGCCGCCATTTTCCAGATCTTCTGGTCTCGGACTCGCGGTGCTGCCGCTTACAGGTTCATGTGTAGATACTGCGTGGACTCCATTATCACCAATATATTACAAACAATACTTGACATTCACACACAGTTGATACAGTTTCTTTCCTTCCTTTCTTTCTTTCTTTCTCTCTTTCTTATAAAACCTTTTCCTCCTTGCTCACAGTCTTTGGTCTGAAATTACAATAACATTTATTTATAATATTTATACATCACAGGCTGTAGAAGAAGAAACTTTAGCCTCGTGAAATCACTTTGAAACATAAATATGAGTCTTTTATATTGCTCAGTTATAAAACAACCAGACATCCAGACAGTCATGTTCAGATAGAACACTCGAGAAATATGTGGGCCTGCTAGTGTATTCGTTATCCTACTGGCGACAGTCATGTGTTAATCATATTAATAGCTATCAAGAGCACTTTCATTAAGTTAATACAGACAATCTATATATTTATCCTGGTCAATATGCTAAATATATTTGGGACTATACAAATATTTAATATATTTAAATACATATATTTTAAAATATATATATATATAAAAAAATACATAAAAAAGACATACTCAATTGATCAAAAGTGGCAGTAAAGACCTTTACATTGTTACAAAAAACTATTTGAAATAAATACTTGAACTTTTAAGCAGCACAACTGTTTTCAACATTGATTTTTTTATTCTTGAGCACCAAATCAGCATATTAATGTTAATATTAATATTTCTGAAGGATCATGTGACACTGAAGACTGTAAGAAGTCTTTGCCATCACAATAATAAATTAAAATTTGAAATATATTAAAATATATTAAATTGTAATATTTCACAATATTACTTTTATAACTGTAAATAAAATGTTTAATAAATAATGCAGCTTAAATTTTAAACATACCGACCCCAAACTTTTTTAATGCTAGTGTATATTTAAAATATATTTCCATTTATATTTTTTGCTCTATATAGGCTATGCCATAACTGATGTCTAAAAAGAAAGACAATAAAAAAGAAAGAGACTGCAAATAACAATATAAGAAACTTTGAAACATTTAATGATATCAAAAAGTTGAACGTTGAAAAACATTTCAGCAACCTTGACAAAAACTTTGATATACCGTAATAACAGTAACAAAAAGAAAATGGGTTTAAACAATCAATAGAAAATAAGCACAGTAATACAATGCCTGACTTTTTCATTTTGAGGAAGATTTTTTTATTTAAAAAAAACATCTTCCTCAAAATTCTACCTTCACAATTACATGAAGCTGTTAAGTGCATTTAAATGTTAATCAATATATCTTCATATGCACTTTTCCCTTATAGTACAATCTCCATTATGATGGCAACAATATACTCGTATATTTTCACGATACTCGTACAGCTGTGACTACATGCGTCTCAGTGAACAAAAATTCTTCTCAATCCTCATGAAGCTAAATACTTTATCTCTAATTTCAGATTATTTTCTACAAATAGCTAAATAAAAGTCTTATCTTCCTCAGTGTGATCTTTACAGAGTGGGACACTCCACATATTCGTAATTAACTTGAACATGTTTTAGAGATTGGTTAATAATTACAATGCTGATTTTCAAAACATTTTAAATGGAAAAGGACTTTTTAGGTGAGTAGAAGGGAACTGTGCAATATTCTAAAACAAAATTCTGTGACAAAATGAACTATTACAAAATGGAAGCAGAACAACATAAATGTGCAAACTGTGTTTGGCAAGAACATTTTCAATAAATGATCATTTGCTTTCCAGATTATAGAATAACACTTCATGATGCATCCCATCAGTTGTTTGGCTCTCTGCATCTTAATAAAAATACATTGAGCAATGAAAATGGCCCACGGCCCACATGTACGGACTCTCAAGGGTCATTTTAAGGCTGCTAATAAGATCTCAGAATGTTCAAGTAAAGAAGTAATAAATAAAATTGCCTCGAAAATATCCTCCCATACTGCAAATCTATTCCATTCGTTGCTCAAAGTGGTTTTCAATTCAAGTCAATGGACATTAAGGTAGATTTTCTGGACGTTTTATCAGACTATTCTTCTCGCTTCCTGGTGCCATGTTAATAAATATTGTTGGAAGCCTGTTATCATGAAAGGCAGTGCAGTAGAGTGTTTGATAGCTGTGCATGTTTCAGCGGTTGACCATATGGCTCAAGCACGTATTTTAAGACACATCTCTGACCTCTTAGGACTTTAGAAATGTAGAATCTATAATCTTATAAAAACAAACCGTATGCCATACTGTACATATGATAACTTCAGTGTTGTACATATATGTGGCAGAATGTAAAGTCCGACTAACTGAACAACAATTTTCACTTTGTGAAAAACAATGATTTCCCAATATCAACAGGCTGGAAAAAAATGGCCATTCCTTTAAATGCGAGAAACTTCAAAACATTATGTGTTTAACATCTCTGAGCAATGATGTTTACTATTAACCTGTTTTTCTGGCCCCTCTCCTTTTACAGATTCGCCCACATCTTTCCCACTTATCATCAAGTCTGCTGGTGGGTCAGAAGTAGGAGTCGTAGAGGACACTGACCAATCCTGCATAAACAAGATGCTGCCATCTGTGGCTGATGGTGGTATTACAAGCGGAGGCGGTCTTCCTTTCGCAGTCACAGTTGTTTTGTTTAAGGAGTTTGTCTTTTGCTGAACTTGAAGATGGCTGTTTTTGATGTGTTTGGATTCAGATGTCATTTTATTTTGATTTGTACAGATTGCACTGTCGTCTTCAAGTTCGCTAAATGTGGTTTCAGAGTTGCTGAGCCATGAGCTGGTATCGCTGGGGCTTGGTCCTCGATCGTCCTGTAGAATACGTTTGCTGCTTGAGGATCCTTGTGAGTCAGAGTCTGACCAACTTAATCTGCGTTTCTGAAAGAAAAAGGGTTTTGGTGAGGAATTAAACCATTCAAGATTGTTGTAGATTGTAAAGGCCCTTATATACCCTGCTTCTTGTGGAAGCTCAAACGTGCGGCGTAACACACGAGAATGAACCTCATTGGTTCTTGCAAGTCACGTGAACATGCTTGAGCTTCCGTTTACCACAACTGATGTGTGAGTTGATGAATGTTTATGTGATTAAAAGCCTAAATTCAATCTCTCCATCATATAAAGAGATTGTGTCTCTTCAGAAAATTCGGACTAAATCGCTTGATTCATATGGATTAGTTTTACGATCTCTTTATGAACTTTTTGAAGCGTCAAAGTGTCAGTTGCGTAGCTGTCAATGGAGGGACAGAAAGCTGCTGATTTCATTAAAAGATCTTCATTCCGAAGATGAATGGAAGTCTTACGGGTTTGGAACGACATGAGAGTAAATAATGATAAAAGTTATTTTTTTTCCGGTGAACTATCCCATTTAAGTGGAAAAACTTTTTGAACTGAGAAGATACTGAAAAGGTAACCGCTTACCTTTACAGGAATATGTAACTGGTCCTGATTCCAGCGTGGAGGAGGACTAGCAATACAATTTTGGAATGAAGGGATGCCATCGTGATGCTGAGGCCTCACCTGAGGGAACCAAGCCTTTAACATCATCTCCAGCTGCAGAATAGTGCCCATATACTTCTCCCTATGGAGGTATAGCAAAAAATAAGATTTAATAAAAGGCATTATATGTATTCAATCTGATGTAGAGAAATGCATCGTTCAATAGAATAAAATAAAATACCCAAGGTCAGGTTTTTGTAGAACACCCACAATCCTTCGCAGTCTATCAATGGCAACACTCTGCTGAAACGTGCTCAAACCTGCCAAAAAGAAACAAATTAATAAATAAAATAGATACAAAATTACATAAGGTGTGGACATACACTATCATTCACATGTTTGGGGTTGGATTTTTTTTTTTTTATTATGTTTTTGAAAGAATTCTCTGAAAAAAAAACTTATTTTAAGTTATAATATTTTTTTATATTTTCAATATTTTAATTACATTTTAAAATATAATTTATTCCTGTGGAGTAATGATGGTGAAATTCAGCTTTATCATCAGTCTTCATGGTCACATGATCTTTCAGAAATCATTAAATATGCTGATTTGGTGCTCATTAAACATTTCTTATTATTATAAATGTTGAAAACAGCTGCGCTGCTTAATATTTGGTGAAGAAAAAGAAAAATCTTAATGGCCCCACTTTTGAAAGGTAGTGTATATAGAATTGTTTTAATGGATTACCTTTTTCATATCGTCCTGTTTTCAACCCATTCAACAGCTCCAACAGGGGCCTGATGTACCCATGTAGCTCTGAACACTGTAAAAGAAATTATATTAAGACATTATGCATTTACATCCATTTACCAATAAAATCATCATAGAAACATTTAAAAACGCACGACAGATTTAGAAACTGCAAAACGGTATTGGAGGCTTAAGCAATTTTAAAGGAATGGGCTGCCTTAATACTTCAAGAGAGGAAGAAGAAGAACACTAACGGATCCAGTAAGTGCCTACGCACCTTCCGTGCTTGGCCCCTAAAGATGACTCATTCTGAATTTCCAAAGCTTTGTGTTATTAAAAAGTTGCACACAGATCAATGTATCAACATGACCACCCACAATTGTAAGTCCATTTATTTTGAACAAGGTTCTTTCATTAAGATCTGATATGTTTGTTCGTAGCATTTCACTACATATTGTTTTGTGTTTCTCTGTCACAATTGGATGCAAGGACTTTGCAAAGAGGCTTACATAGAAGGATGGCCCAGTTACCAAACTATATTTGACATGACAGCCACTCACAAGCAGATGTGTGAGAGAATGTGCTTAGTAATGGTGTGCATTTCACATTTGAAAAGGGCACTTAAGGTACAGCGGCCTAAAATGCACTGTTTACAGGTAAGGTTCAGAAAAATGGTCATAAAAACTAGGCTACTTGACTGAAATAAGTGGATCTCAGGTGCAAAGTTACAAAGCACAAAGTCACTCCAAAGGAAGTGAAGACTATATCTATATCAGTATTTGTACACTGTATCTATATCAGTAAGCACCATTTCTGAACTCCCTGAAACACCTCAATTGTAGTCTTAAGTTTTCTTCCGGGTAACGTACACATCACAATATTCCTTATTTAAATCATTCATAATCGTCAGCTGACGAAATGCAAACGTAGGCTGACACTAATGCAAAATACAAGAGAAGCAGAATGCATGAAAATATCACAGGGTAAAGAGATTTTCAGACTTACTTTGCGTGCAAACCTCAGGTCTCCCTCTGTGGGAATCCTTTCATATGGCGCTGGGTTCTGACTGTTGTAAGCTGGAGATGCCGAGAAACATCCAGTTTGACCAATTTCAACTCTACCACTCCTCTGGTTCACAAAGGCGAGAGTCGATTTGGAATTTTGAGAGCTCCCATTGGCCAAGCTTTGGATCTGGCATAGCTTTGGATTAGGCACAACTCCTGCAGCTTTACTCTCAGAGGTGAAGACCTCAGATTCGTCCTCCGTCTGGTCACTCTCACTGTACAGGAGAGAACTGGGGGTCGAGGAGAGGGAATCTTGCATTTGCCAATTGGAAGGACTCCCCGGTGACAGCATCACTGAAATGTGAGAAAACAGATATGTGTGAGGTGGCAGATTGTTTGCGATGGGCTAAAATGAACTGAACTGATGGCAGCAAGTGAGTTCTCTCAAGGGAACATGGCAGCTGAAAATTATGAGGAATGTGAAATACAGCTGAGAGAATGTTAAAAAAAAAAAAAAAAAAGCACAACAATAGGGGAAGGGGCCAGTTGACAGAACTGTCACTGGTATATTTTGGACACTAGGGTTGCAAATCCTTGTTAAAACTGCTAGAATGACTTAAATGATTGACTATAATAGTTGAAAAATTACTAAATTACCATTCAACTACTTTTCAAAAGTTCGTAGTAGTTAAGATTTTAATATTTTTGAAAGTGTCTTATTACAAAAACATTTCTTCTTAATATTAATGTTGAAAATGGTTTAAACTTTTTTTTATCCTTTTACAAGGATCCTTTTCCTTATCTTGATAAAGTTTTTCAGGACTCTTTGATGAATATAATATCTAAAAGAAAATCATTTGTGTGTGTGTGTGTGTGTGTGTGTGTTCTGGTAACCCCTACATTATGGAGACAAAATGTCCCCACAAAGATGGCAATATCAAAAATCCTTGGCAGGACATTTTTTGGTCCCAATTAGGAAAACAGCTAATAAATCAATCAGTGATGTTTTTTGAAAATGTAAAAATGCAGAAAGTTTTCTGTGATGGGTAGTTTTATGGGTAGGGTTAATGGAAGGGGATAGAATATCAGTTTGTTCAGTATAAAAATCATTATGTCCATAGAAAGTCCCCATAAAACATGAAAACACAATGTGTGTGTATGTGTGTACAGTACAGTACATACAAACATGTATATGTTGGCAGGATAAGTACAAAGCTGAACTACTGGCTTGACTAGCCTTGAAGAAAATAAACCTTATTGTTGAGGTGACAGACAAAAACATTTTACCCTAAATCAAGAAACAAGAGAGATGCTGGCACCAAACAAACGGGAACAGTGTGGATATAAAAAGGAATGCAGGAACACAGGATACAGTCCAAAACAGAAAGAGAGATCACAGAGATACCACAATTATCCCGTTTTAAAATCACACTATCCATGAAGAACAGCACGCCATGTTCCTTTCACTAGGTCAAAGGGTACAATACCACATATGGTCTGTATCTTGAGAAGAAGAAAAACATAGGTGTTTTGAAAAGCACTAGAATATAACATGTGCATGCCTTTGCCCTATAATGTTGTTTAGATGGACAGCTATAAATACAGTGTAGGGTTTCAGAATTGACCGAGTTGAAAACACTCTTGAGGGCATGTGGCTCATAAAAAATAAACAGCTAAGCGGTGTCATTAAGACAAATCAACTTTCACCAGATGGACTGCTTGGTGGTTTAAAAAAGATCGATATAGAAGAAGAAAGACATGTAGTCGTTTTGGATAAAAGCTTTTGCAATATGAATAAATGTAACATGTAAATATTAAACATTTAACGAATGCTGAGTTGACTAACGTTAAGCTCTTGGAACGTATGTGGGGTGTGACGCATAACAATCCATAAAAAATGTTAGCTTTTAAGCCAATAAATAGAAATATTTTACAAAAATTCTTTATATCGAATACATGAAATATTCTTCACATAAACATGAAACCATTAAACATTAAATAATAAAACATCAATCACACGTGGCGGAAAAACAACAGAAAATATCACCGTAAGAGATCTTGATCAAATGTAAATGTTCACCAGTATCAGGTTGTAATGAAAACGTAATTTCCTACTTTTCAAATTATTTTTATTTGCAATTAACGTTATGACATGATGACAGAGATAAAGTGTCAAAACAAAGGGATAATGTAGCTCAACATGGTGTAAACACATAACAAGCGAGATGGCAAACACGTGTAGCATTTCTGGAATATAACGGAGATATTTATTAACATTTTTTAGATGTAAAAATTCTTAGTATTAATAAATTCTTAATTCCCTTACCTTAATACTGGGTCGTTTCTGAGTCGGTACCACAACAATCTAGCGCCACTGACACGATCTGACCTGTTGTACGTACGCCTAAAGGTAGTTTCATACAATGTATTGCTTAATAAGATTTTGTGTCGACCTCTTCGTCGTTCGCAGTATTGTCCTGAGATATTTTTTGGACTTCTATCCTCTTCCTTTCCCCACTCACGTGACGTCACGTCACTCTACAGCGAGGGACAACATGTGAATCGCATTCGCTACACGTGCTGGACAAAAGCCAAGGCAGACTGCCCTCCCATTGGCTGAGAGATCAAAGGCTAGTCGCTGATTGGAGAGAAAGTAGAACCAATCCTTAAGTATCTGAGTCGGGATTGGTCGGCCTCACATGTTTGCACACCCCCATCTTCGCACGTGGCATTCGAGTGGAAAGGCAGATACTACGGATTGAATCACGTTATACAGGCGGTGCTCGTTGTTCCACATTAGGAAGAGCGTGTACCCGTGACAGTTTGTTTGGAACATAACGAAATTTACCGACAAACGCGACAACTTTAGAAGTAACCACAGCAATATGATACTTATTTATGATAAATTTACGTGGCAAAAAAACATTTAAAAAAAGTGTTTTGTCGAAAAATCTTCACGAGAATTGATATCTAGAATAAATATTTGTTGCTTCAACCAAAATATATGGTAACTGAAATAAAATAATAAAATGCTTAAAATATAAGAAGCTTTTCCAAAGCAACATTTCTCTTTTTCATTTAGTTTAGCCTAATGTTGCTACTAGGTACTAAAATAACTAAAACTGAAAGAAAAATAATAATAATACTACTACTAATATATATATATATATATATATATATATTTCTTTTTTTAATAATATATAATAAATTATATTCATTCAAATTAAAATGGAACATTTCAAAATAAAAACAAATAAAAAACCTATAATTGTTTCTCATTAATTCTAAAATAACACTGGTGTCACATGAAAATGCATTTTGCAAGATGAACTGTTGTGTCCCAAAAATTACCCAAGAAATTTCTTTTAAAGAAGTCATTGCATAATCCAATCATACCCTTTGACTTCTTAAAATTTTAGACTTTCAAATGTGGATCATTATCAAAGTTTGTGTAGGTGATATTTCCTTTTCTAGTTGATAGCAGAACTATGATTGTTAGTCTGACACAAAAAAGAGAAGATCAGCTCAGGACAAGTGTTATTGGCTCAGTTTCATTCAAAATAAATGAGCTTATGAGTCTGCTCCCTGTGGTCAGCAAAATTACCAGGAAATATTATCCAAAATGATACATTACATTGTATATTGGGCTTGTTTCATGGTTATTTTGATCAAAAGGACACTTTCAAGAGTAATTATGAGTCTTTCGGGGGGAGATGAATTCATTTTGAGCCCAAAAAAATTATTCAAGTAAGTGCGGTCACAACTGAAGACCTACTGTGTGACATAAAGATTTAGTACATGTTTTTAACGTATTCTGAATCCAAAATCAGATTATAGTTAGATTATTCACATGGAAATTACAGAATTACACAAAACACACTTTTTCAATCTTTAAACCATTGAAGGTCACCGATTCCAGCTTCCCAGCTCTGTTGTTGCCCACCTAGGTCAGCAGCCATTGCACACAACAGAATATAGGTCACATGTTAACCATGCTCTACATTCTCAAAATCAACTTATCCTCACTCACAATGATAATCACGACTCTATTGGTGACATTAAGGCCCTTATTGTTCAAAGCTGGTGAGACAAACTCATCTGTAGCTGACCATACTTGCACTTGATTAAGTCAAACATATTTTTTAGCTGACAAATTTTCTGTTTCCGTTTCTATTTTAGTTTCAAAATTTTGTGTGTTTTTTTTTAAATATGCCTATATATTTTTTATAAATTTTTATTTTAGTTTTAAGTTGTGTCCCAAATGCACTAAACGCACTAAACTATGCACTATGTACTCGACCTTCTAGTGTATTCATTTTAAGTCCGAGTCTGATAGCATTCCTTCTCCACTACGTAATTAAAGATACAACAGTTGTGTACTATTATACTTATACAATTTATACTACAAAACGTCATATACTAAAGGTGCATTCCATGCACTATTCTAAGTTATTTAAGTCCATCAACTAAATAAAAATGAGACCTCAAATATAAGTTAAAGTTTTTATTTAATACTTTATTTCAGTTAAAGTTTACTTTATTTCAAGTACCAAATGTTTATATATATATATATATATATATACATATAGGCCTATATAGTTTTAGTAGTTTTAGTTAGTAACATTGTGTACAAAGTAATTTTGGTATATTATGAGTAATATTGTATGAAATATGAGTAACAATATGAGTAATATTGTGAAATGTTATTCTTTTTTTTTAAAATAGTTTTCTATTTGAATATATTTCAAAATATAGTTTATTTGTTGTTGAATTTTCAGCATCATTACTCCAGTCAACGATCCAAAACTTTTGAATGGCACTGTTTATGTATTATATATTTGTATTTATATTTATGTATATATAAAATATAATAATACATATATTATATAATATATAATATATATATAATGTTATATTATTATGTTATATAATTTAATTGACGTAATGAGGAAGCAATGGGTTCATGAAAAGCATGTTTTTTTGTCAGAAAGAGCCTATCAGTTACAATTATTAGAGTTAATCTTAAGATTATTTTGCTTAAAAACTAAATAATGAATGTTCTCTTAAAAAAATATGAAAACAAAAAACGAAATAATAGTAAACTAAAAAATAATCAACTGAAATTAAATATATATACAAAAATGATATCCTCTTTACTGCACAGGTTAAATTCATCCCTGTTTTTCACTTACTAGTTCATTGTTGATTTCACAGTGTTTAAGCATGAAGGAGAGGCTCCATCCACAACTATGAACTCACTGACGCAGCAGCTCATCCCCCTGGTTTACAAACAAGAATATTGTGAACCCTGGGGCAGAATGCTGTCTCATGACTATACAGCTTGGGATCTTTTTCAGCGCATAGTGCAACATGCACAATTATTCCAATCAAACAAACAGAGCTTTTGGATACAATAATTTTGTTAAAAAAACAGGAAATCATTTAAACGCTGACTGTAAATAAACAACTCTGTGGTGGAAAAAATGGATATTGTGAATGATATTGTTTAGCCCCAAAGAAACTGAAGCAACAGGAGTGGCACATCTTACATTTTTTTGCTAGTTAGGCTTAAATACAAACATGACTTCATGGAAAACACAACACTTCAACTATGCTGAGGCCCCATGCACAGCTATACGTTGAACTTAATGACCTTCTAGTCTATAGAGAGAGACCCATCCCCCATATATCACAGAGACCTTGAACTCAGTGAAAGAGCACTTTTACTATAAATTCCTTCCAGTTGAGCTGTGCAGTTCAGCTTTTTCTTATTCTGGTCACTGAAACATGGCCAAATTTCAGACTGAAGAATTGTTTGACTAAAATCAAGGGTTGCTTTAATATAAACAAAATAGTGTTGTATTGTCTTATTCTTTTTCTCTTTTTTTTCATTTATTAACTATTCGTTTCTTCTGGTAATAAAAGTATTTTAAGAGATAGATGAAACCTTGCATGAGAATAGGCAGTTTACCCATTAACTTAACCTTAAACGATAAGGTTATCAAATACAAACATGCTGTGGTATTTAACAACCCTAGTTAAAGCATTTGTCAAAAAGGTGAAATTGAAACTTTATAATAATGCTATTTAACAATATTTCTCGGTACATTTAACAGTAAACTTTTTATTATGTATACTTTATCCTTATACCATGGTCAGTCTGAATACTCGATTCTGATTGGCTGGAAAGTGTGCATTTAATGAATTCCATCAGTTTGTGCACCATATTAATGCGCTGTTTTTATCGGCCACTTTCAGACTGTCTGTCCAAAATCTTATTTTTGTGCATATCCGATAGAAATCCGATCAGATTTATAGGAAACATACGGTGCCCGAGAGAGCTCAACGTGCTGCAACCTAAAGAAAACGCATGCAAATAGCAAAAACGCATGCAAATAGAAAAAAAACACATGCAAATTAAGAAAACACCTTCATCAGTTTCACAACACATGTGTGCTCCAAATACTCACAACACAACCAAATACAGAAACGCGTTGCAAATAACACAGACCACAACGGAAATGTTTCCGGGGGAACCAAACAAGTGACGAACCCGGCTGGGACGTGCTTGTGACTAACCCGGCTGGGACTTTGGAGGGAGCAGGGCACGAGTGTGCCATTTATGTAGACGTTTGCAACGCACTTGATGAAGGCAGCAACGAAAGACAACGTCATTTCCAACGTAATTATTTTCACCTGGGAGGTTCCCATGACAACGCAGCACGTTGTCCATCAGCTGAATAGTTATTTTGACGACAGAAATATAATGCTGTTAACATAACGGTTGCAAATACATTTTTTAATTTGTTTTACTTTCCAAAAAACTGTTAAAATATGCCTAAAATATATCTGTGTGTCAGTGTCTTAACTTTAAAACTTTGGACCCTACATTACCTAACATTTCTTATGAAACTTTTCTTTAATGAAAATTCAAACATAACATGAAACAATTTGTATAGTGTAACAATGTATTATAGATTAATATCTTGCCTTCATGTTCTTCTTCTCTATCTTTTTTATTTATTTTAGGTTTCAGCTCATTGTTCTTTTCTCATTTATATTCTGATGACATTGAACATATTGTTAATACATTTTGTATATTGTATACGGTTGTTTGTCATAAAAAAACTGTAATCTCTGTATGTTTTGCGGGGGGAAAAAGTTGAAAGAAATAAAGTAGAAGTTTGAGCTTTAAGCAAAGAGTATAGAATAACTATAGTATAATATTACAAAATTATTTTAATATTATAGTTTATTTATAAAAATTTCACCAGTTCTTGTCAATATGCGTTCTTTGCTGTAAATCGCGTCCCAGGCGCGTCACTTGTTTAGTTCCCCCGGAAACATTTCCGTTGTGGTCTGTGTTATTTGCAACGCGTTTCTGTATTTGGTTGTTTTATGAGCTTTTGCAGCGGGTTTCTGTATTTGGTTGTGTTGTGAGTATTTGGAGCACACGTGTGTTGGGAAACTAATGAAGATGTTTTCTTAATTTGCGGGTGTTATTTCTATTTGCATGCGTTTTTTTCTATTTGCATACGTCTTCTTTAGGTTGCAGCACGTTGAGCACTCTCGGCCACCGTAGTAACATGCTGAAAGTCGCTGCCGAAACAACACTGTGTTGTTGCAAAATGCCGGACGAGCAGAAAATGACAATATAACGGAGACATGTTTTGAAACCGGTGGAGAAGACAGCGTGAAAAAAAAAGACAATCGGATAACATTACACAAATAATCGGATTTGGACTGACAGAGCGAATGCAGCCATTGAAGTAGGCCTACACACAGTCTCACACTCGAAGATCAGAGCTTACGCTGTGCACACACAGAAACATTCAGAAAGCACAGAAACTTATCAACACTGCCTGCGATTTTAATTAATAAAATAGCTTCGCTAGTATCGCTATATTATATTTATCAGCAATGTTCGCGTCGGGTGGTAGCCTACTTTGTCTCCACGTCCTGCATGAAATGATGTCTATCGCCAGTTAACAGTTGGTAACATTTTTATTAATTCTAACAATGCAAAATTGTGAAAACATGAATGTGAACCGTGAACAACGCTTGGGACAGCCTTGCCAATCTAAATATTCAAGCTCAAGAAGACGTGAAAGGGAATGCTACTTGAGGAAAACTGATTGATAAAACTGATAAAGTGCGCTGAAACTGAATTGAGCTCTCTTTCACATTTTCTTGCGCTTGAACAGACATGTTCAAACTAAATTATGTCAAAATAGTATCCATGTGAACATAGCCAGTTATGTGCTAACTGAATGTAAACAATTATGAGTCACAGTATATAGGATCCGTGCATTAGCTCTTAAAGTGACAAGGTCCAATATTCCTGCTGTTTTTTAATGTTTATCAAACAACAAAAGACAAAGAACAATCACTCATTGGGCCTCACTGAATAACTTTTATAACTTTAATAAGGATTAATCTGTTTCATGGCTGGTACATTTTCAGAAGTTACCGGCAATTGGTAGGTGTTAAAAAATTAGTTGCAGGCTATGAATGCAATAGGCCTCCATGGATTATCCCTTACATGATATAACCCATTTTCCCAAGTAAAAGAAGATGTATCTTTTAAAGGTTGCACTGTTCGGACACAGTGATGTTTTAACTATTCATATTTGAAATGACTTTGTCAAAGCTGGTCTGCATTCACCTGAGCCATACATTTCACTGATGTTTGCTCAAGGGCTTGTCATTCAACTGTCACATAGTCTAGTCTAGGTTTAGTCTTTTTTTTTTTTTTAAGCCCCTGGTTATTCCACTATACCAGACAATAGAATTTAGCAATACTTCCCCATTAATTTAACTAGTCGTTTAAAAATGTAGACCGACTACATAAAATTTGTAGGTAGACTTAAAAGAATCACTGATAGGTCTTAGGTTTTACCAGACCTTTTGCATTTTCAAATGGTTAGCATGGAGAAAAGATAAGATTAATGAGTGACTACGCTGTTCCCACATTTTAATTGCTAGCATTAAAAATAAACTTATTTTACATTCAATAAAACACAATTCATATTTATGTACAATGCATTTATTGTTAATGATGTTTAGTAAAAAAGACAAGTTCCTATGATTTAAGAACTTTTTATTATTAACAAAAACATGCAATGGTTTATAGCCTACAATATCACAACACAATATGGAAATAGGGTGATGATAGAACACAGTCCTGCAATGACCTTTTGATGTTCTCGTGGATCTTCATCTTTGTAAAACACCAAAGGTGCTTCTGAGGCAGATCACAATGCATGACTCATCTGGTGGTCAACATGAACAATCAGTTTATGTCATCTCAACAACCAAGCCATGGATCTTGTCTTTGTGACTTTGCTATGAAAGATATCTTGCGGGCCATCTCAGCATTGTAGATTCTCTTACAGTTGCTGTAGCTCTTTCTCTGTCGCTCACGACAGGGTTTCTCATAGTATCTTCTACGTTTCACAGATTCAATTATTCCGTCTGAGGACAGAACTCTGCAGAGAAAAAGAGCACATAACTACAATATTTGTAAACATGAAATAATGAATTATTTGGTTAAATGGCTGAAATGAAAGTACGATTATAAAAACGATCCAAGGTAAGAGTTTTGATATAATCAGTGTTTTGATCATGTTCAAGCCCCGATAGCAACTCAATGACATATCTAACTTACAATTTTTCATTTAATCTGCTGACAATTTATATCCTATTGTTTCACCTCATTTGTGCATTACAGATATTTTAATATTACAATTTTTTTTATTTTAATTTATATACCATTTTATATATTTTTTATATATATTTGACATTGCATACTTTCTCATCAGAGCACATGCTACTCTGCAAACACTTTGGCAATACAAATGCAGTTCTGTCATGCTAATAAAGCACATCAAAATTGAAATTGAGATTATTTAGGCTAAGACATTATTCTGAATAATTTTATTTCAGGCAAGGTCAGGCAACCAGGGTTATTATTGTTAGCTGAAAATATTAAAATCAATTTTGTTAACTGAAAAAGCCAAAAAAATAAACCATATAATAATGAAAAAAATTAAATATAGATCAAATATTAGAAATCTCACTTTGGCATTACTAAAATAACTTTAAGTTGAAGCGTGAATATTACTAACTGGACATAATTAAAAACTAGATATGAACGAACTAAAACTGAAATAAAAATAAATCAAACCTAACCGTTAAGTATAAATAGTAATACTCAACAAAAAAAGCACATACAATTACTAAAAATTAAACTGATATTAAAATATATTCTAAAAAAACTAAATTAAAATATTAATACAAACTAGAAAAGAAAATAATAAAAGAACACCGCAGGCAACAAGGTTTAGAAATACATCGTATAGAATTTTAAATGAACTAATTTACTTTACTAATAACCTGTCAATCATTATTTAACACACTAATGTTCTCTAATCATGTTATTATCCGTCCGGAAAATCTACTAAATCTATTTTTTTTATATAGGGCTGGCTCTGCAAGTTTCAGCAGTGCATTCATAGTTGCATCAACTAAATAATGACCTAACGTACTGAAAACAGATCAGTAGCGGTAGGTTTACATCACTTGACATATGTCGTGTTATTATGATTGGGTTACATCAGTTAATAGATTAATAACAACATTTCTTAAATCTATTGATCTCAAAATCACCCAACATCCGATAAATACCTGCTCAGAGCGCCATATGCAGCATCGACATTGCCGTTCTGGACCATGACAGTCCGAGCGATGAAACGAAGGTGCTTCGCCATGTTTCCTCCGTGTTACCGTCAATTGTGCTCGTGTGGAAATGCGATCGTTTGAGCAGACAGTTCCTAGACGTGATCGCGCGAACTCTAGGTGGCGCCAAATGGATTTTAAAAAATCAACAGTTGCGATTCATGAACTAGATGTAGGCCTACTGTGTGTTTCAACGGCTCAGTCACACAAAAGAGAAATTCATTCAGGTAAATTAATTTGATAGACTTTTAAAACTTTATTAATTATAGCTTCATTTGAAAAACAGGATGGAAATAAAGAGCTAAAGTTAACCATTCCTCAGTGAGAGATTACATGAGGGTCAAACTCGATGTAAATGTTGATATTTTTAAGCATCTTTTTTAAGTTGTATAACACTTTATGTAAAATTTCACCTGGAGGATGATTAACATTTAAATTAAGGACACAGCAAAAACCTATTAAATGATTACCTTTTACAATATTATTCTCAGGAATGCATTTTTGTTGATTAGAGGAAAAATGAAGATACACCTGGAGTATTAATAATAATGAAATGTTTTTTCCCCTTCATTTTAGAAGTTAGATGTAAAGTACCATTAAAGACATAGCATGCAGATAACTAGCCTGTTCTACCATATTCATTAGGCCCATTGAGCTCCTATTATGTTTTGTGAAACGAAAAGCTCTTCACATGGCATATGGACTTAGGTCATCAGTGATTCGTATCACAAACTGCTCACTTATTCTCCCAATAATTGACTTTTTATGTAGAAAAATTCCCCCTCCTTTCGCTGTCTTTCTCTTTCATGAATTCCTCACCGTCTCCCGAATAATGGGGTCAGTGGTAGGTGAGTGTTGAATCAAGATTGTTTTCTCATTCAAATTCAAGTAGCTTTATTGACTCGACCACTTCAAAGAAAGGCATGCTGATGCGCTTTTAGGGGAAGCATTCAAAGTGAGAGCAAGAAAACAGCTTGAACTTTTGCCACTGTCTCCATTCTGGCTGAAAATATACAGTTTCCCTCTTTCTCTCTCACTCGTTTTCCCCCTCCGCTTTTTCTCTGTTCCATTTCCAGGGATATAATTTCTTATCCAGACTTGTTGAAATGTTCTTGGTAGGTGGGGGATCAGGGGGTAAAAGGGAGAGAAAAGAGACGGGTGGGGAGAAACTAAGGAATCGACTGGTAATTACCTCCGAGCATTTGGAGAAGAGGATGTGGTTTCAGTTTACATGGCCTCATTCTTTCTCTCCTCCCTGGCTCCCTTTTGGCCACTCAAACACTCCATTTGCTTCTCGTCTCCGCTGCTTCTTTCACGGCATTTGTATGAGGAATGTGGAGACGTGCACAAAAGGAACAGAACGAAATGAAGTGAAGCAGATTAGAGCAAAGCGAGAGAAAGAGAGTGAATGGAACTGATTAAAGAAAACTAATGATGATACTTCATAATTTATCAAGGCCTACTTAGCCGTTGGCAAAATTCATGTGGATATTGATAAGCATGAAAAAATAAAATAATAATAATAAAGCTCTGATTGAAATAATCAGAATTCAGGGTCTGTAACATGGCCTAGTAGAATAATTAAAACAAATTTGTCTTCAGTTAGCATAAAGCATTTTAAGTTTAAGTTTTTTACTTCCAGATGACCAGATTTGGTTTCACAGACAGGGCTTAGATCAAGCTAGGATTAGGCCTGGTTAAATGAGTCTATTTAAATAGCTTTTATACACGTGCCTTAGAAAAAAACATTGGTGTGCATCTTGAGACAAAACAATGGCACTGACATATTTTTGAGATATGTCAGTGCAGGCAATAGTCAACAGAAGAACTTTATAAGATTCATTCATTTTAGTGCATGACAGTCACAGAATCGCATGCTTTCTTATAGGCTACAAATTCGCCTCAAAGGGCAAATTTAATGTAATTAAACAGAAAGGTTACTTTATAATTTACTAATATACTATTATTTGAACGAATATTGTTAGTCTCAGCAAGTAGTGGTTTATTGAAATTTATTTGTGAATACAAAGTCCCTCAAATCTTTAAAGGAAGTCTATGCAAATTCAAGAGTCTTGTTAGGTCACAGACGCAGAGGAGTCTACAGAAGCGCTCAGCAAGAGACAGAACAGAAGAGAGCCCAGATCTGAAGCTGTGATATGATTGACTGACAATGGCTGACTGTTGTGGTTTGAATACCAACAAAGCTCAGCATGAGATGTCTTTGTTGGCATGTTTACATGAGGGAAAGGGATCTGAATATGGGGGTTTCCATATGTTTTACACCATTTCATTTTTTTAAGTCCTTGTTTGACAAAAACTCCTAAACATAATGGAATTCCTTCTAATTCAGTAGATGAGAACTAAATGTTACTAAATATAATATAAAACAAGTTACTGCAGAACTCCAAATTTAGAGGAGAGTGAATGATCCGTGAGAAAGGAAGAGTCTGGTCTTGTAGTAAGCATTCTGCAAGCTGCTTTGGATAAAAGCGCCTGCTAATGACAAATAACACGTAGGCCTATTAGGATGTAGTTGAGGGAATTAGCAGTAGGCTATGACCCGATCGCTCAAGGGAAATGGTGGGGCAAATAGGGGTCTAGTTGAATCTTTACTGGAAGCACGCTGTGCGCGAGCAGTGGCCGCCCAATGAAACACCGCACAGGCGCAAACGCTCCGGATTGGTCGAGAACTCAGCGCACATTTCCAGGCTGATCTGAGAGAGAGAGAGACTGCTGAACGCCGGCATATGAGAGGAGAAGAGACATCCAAAACAACTGTTTGAAAGAAAAGATAAGAAGAAACATGGAATCAAACGTGGAGCGAACGTTTGCTGACTTTTCTGGATCCTGGAAAATGAAAAGTTCAGAAAACTTCGAGGAGCTATTGAAAGCTCTCGGTGAGTTTTTAAAGATTGTTTATTATTAAAAAAATAATATGTCAGAGATTATTAAAAGGAGAAATCATTCAAAGTTTTTAAGTTTAAAACACATTTGATCTTTGTATTCGTGCTGGGTTTAAAAAAAAGATATACGTTGTGAGGCTTAAAAGTAAAATCTATATTGTTGTTACTGCCTTGTAAAAAAGAAATAAAAAGTCTCATTAAAAGTCAGAAAAGGTGCTGGGATAGGTGGTATATATTTGTTACTATCACTCACTTTTACTTCAAAAGAGTACAATATAAAATGAGCCATTTTTGTTATAATTTTGTTGTTTGCTATAAATTAAACCAAAAAAGCTATTTCGATGATCCACTTTATAAATGGTATAAGTTTGCAACATGTCAACTAACCCTCATTAGAGTATTAGTAGACTATAGTAGACTATTAGGTGTTAGGGTTCAGATTAGTAGAATAAGCTGACATGTAGGCTATACTTGCAAAGTTACTTGTAGTCAGTAAAATGTCTGCTGGGGGACCAATGACCATCAAAAAAAAAAAAAAAAAAAAAAAATATATATATATATATATTTATTTATTTGACCATAAGGACAATCAATGGAAAGCTGCAATGTTATGCTTCACTTCCTCATGGGATTGTGATTAGCCTCACAAACCCTGACACGGGGCCCCTCGGCCAGCCGTTTGGCTCTGCAGACACACCGTCCCTTGACCCCAATTATTCACGCCAGAGGAAGTTCAATCAGACTAGGCATGCTCTTGCCCCTATAAATCTAATGAATTCACTGTCGTGACTCAATAGTTAAAAAAAAATATGTATTTCCTTGGTGTAAACATTAAGACTGGGGCACCAAATTTTAATTGCATAAATATGAAACAGCTGTTTAAATTGTAAAACATTCCTGTGGAAATTGGACATGCTCATTAAACACAGGAAATTGGGCTTTGATTTCTGGCTTTGATTTCTGATCATGATAAATGGCCTTTTAATTGCTTAGCACATTTGTGGGTGTGTTCTACAGGCGTAAATGTCTTTCTGAGGAAGATTGCAGTTGCAGCAGCCTCCAAACCAGCTGTTGAGATTACACAGCAAGGGGAAAGCCTCTCCATTCAGACTTCCACTAGCGTGCGGACCACTCATGTGTCCTTCACGGTGGGCGAGTCCTTCAACGAGGCTACGGTGGATGGACGCCCATGCACAGTAATACCACCCATCCATCCATCATCTCTCTAACAATCCATCATTCCATGCATCTCAGCACATCATATTTTTCTCTCTGTAAATTGCTAGATACAAGCATGTTATACATAAGACAGAAATGTATTATAATATTTATTATCGAATATAAAGTTTACTATTTGAAAACAATATCAATAAATATTATAAACTATATTATTATTTATATTTTCTAACACTAAACTCATTAAATAACACTAACACTAAATATTAATATAAATGCTAACTTTATTTGATGGTGAAAGTTCACTTTAATCTTTATGTTTTCAGCAAACAATCCTTTAATGTGACTATAAAGACATTGTAAATTAATATCCCAGCTCTTTGTTGTTTTCTAACTATTTAAATTTCCCCTCAAGAGTTTTCCCAAATGGGAAACAGACAGTAAAATCACTTGTGAGCAGACACTGCAGAAGGGGGAGGGGCCTGAAACATCCTGGACACGTGAACTGACCAATGATGGCCAGATGATTCTCGTAAGTACACACTTAGGCTATTTGAAAATATTAAACTGAATTATGCCAGTAGCATATAATATAGACTACAACCAGCCTACACTAATAAGCATCATAAAATGCTCAACACCTTACAGTATAGATGTTGTTCATTTATTCTCATTATATGGATGATGAGTAGATTCACATTATTAGAAGTCACACAGCTCCCACTAAGGCCACTTACAGTAAACAGCCCCCTCAATGCTTTGAATTTAGAGAACAAGATCTGATTCGATATGTGAATATTTAACATATGTTAATATGTTTAAGCCCATCTTATAATTGTTTAAACAGTTGGATGGTGGTTTCTGATGTTTATTTTCCAGACCATGAGAGCCGGAGATGTTGTCTGCACCCGTGTGTATGAACGAGACTGAAGGATACTTAGGCCTCAGTTCATTCCATCTCAACTACGTTCACACAGTGTGCTAAAATACTAGTTTATCATTTTACAAATAGCCTGTTCCTTCCACTTTTTATATGTTTGATATGTGCTAAGTTTGTGTATCAGAAAAGGAGAGATGTTTGAAGGGTGAGAGGCGGTTCTTGTATAAAGATAGTCCTGAGTTTGCATTGTTCTCTTTGATGCATTATCTGAAAAGTGTATTTATTGTTGTTGTTTGTGCATTTTATGTTGCAGTTTCATGTATATATGCTACAATGTGGCTTATCAATCAAAACTGTTTTCGGCGATAAACCTTTATACAAATAAACCCCCAAAAATCCCATGACTACTTAACTGTTATCATCTTGCCTGGATATAAAATCTATTTGACACTGAAATTGGTTGCACTTTCCCACTTATTTTCTGCCTCATTCCTTCTCTTCAAAGTGCCCTTTGTCTGTTCTCTCTTTCTGTCTCCTGATCCAACCACTCGCTGGTTTGAACAACACTATAAATTTGTATTTCACAAGTGTACATCAATTTTTGAATTATTTCCTGGCAAAGAGTAAAGGGGGAATGAGGGAGTGGGTAAACATTAGGAAAGAGTGAGTAAACGTTAGAAAAGAAAAATGATTTCATATTTTGAAGGTTATATTCCCTCTGCTCTCTCTCCCATCTGCAGCTAGTTACTGCATGAGGTCAGTGAGAATGGCTCTCATTCCTCTCTTTTTTTGTCTTTCTGCAGCCAGATCCATGATCCAAACTGTTGCTATATTCTAAATCTGGGGCACATGCATCTGGAAGTTTAATAAAAAGAATATGTATGAATAAATGATGCAAAAAGTTGCTGATGTACTTTAAACTCTTTATTCCATTCTGCCACAGACACACATCTATTCAGCAGTTCAAAGACCGCTGTTTTTCCAGTCGGCTGCCAATGATGAATTTTCCAGGTTCCCAGACAACAGAGCTCACAGTGGACTTATTCAAGATTGCACATAATTTCAGTATGCGGTGTTGAGTATGTGTGTTTTCTACGATTCTCAGTGGTCCTGTTAAAAGAGTTTTAAGCTCATATAACCCACTTAGTTTATGTATGCTGCAGTGTGCAGAGGTTGGCATTAAGTTTATACACTTTCTGGAAGAGGTTGAGAAAGTTCATTAGCTCTTCTTAAAAAAATCAGATGCAGTGACAATATTTTTGTGTCTAGTATCTAGTTTGCTAGGTGGTACGAATGAAAACTAGTAACAGTGAATCTATTACTTGTTTTTATACTTACCACATAGCAACCACCTAGAACCCTCCAGCAACCATCCAAAACACCCTAACAACTACCTAGCAAAGGGCCTAGCAACCACCAAGAACTCCAGCAACCACCCAACAACCATCTAGCAACCACCCAGAACTCCCTAACAACCATCTAAAAATGGCATTCAGTAGCAACCACTCAGAACATCCCAACAACCACCTGTGCCTTGCAACAACCTAGAACCCCTAACAACCATATAGCAATGGCCCAGCAACTAACAATACTCTAGCAAAAACCCAGCATCCACCTAACAACAATAATGGCCCAGCAACCATTTAACAATACACTAGCAACAATCCAGCAACCACCTAACAGCCATATACTGTAGCAATGGCCCAGCAACCACTTAAAAATACACCAGCAACAACCCTGCAACTACATAACAATCCACTAGCAACAAACCAGCAACCACCTAACAGCCATATAGCAATGGCCCAGCAACCACTTAAAAATACACTAGCAACAACCCTGCAACCACCTAATAATATTAACCACCGTCCACAGGGCCGGCTCTAGCCCTTTGGTTGCCCTAGGCGAGATTGATTTTTGCGCCCCCCCCCCCCCCCCCTTTAAAAATAATGAGTATTTATTTAACTAAACAAAAATGCTCTTATAGTCACTCCAAAACTTCAACAAGGAAATTATGACTTTATGACATAAATTGTTTATACAAATGCTACAAATACAAAGAAAGTTCAAGGATATTTCAATCATCCTACATAGTTGCATTGTACGAATACATTTTATCCGACTATGTAACTTGTAGTAGATAAATGACAATTACTACCACCACTACTATTATTAATAATCTATTAGGCTGCTACAAGGGGGGTTCGGGGGCATGCTCCCCCGTAAGAAAATTTTGTGCATTTTAATGTTAAATTCATCAATCTGGTGCACTTTGAGAGTTCAAAATTAAAAGCTCCAACCCATATTCAGTGTTCAAATTAAACAAAGAAAAATTCAAACCTCTTTTAGTTAGTGTCTGTCTACATTACATAATAATAGTTATAATATTAATCCCATGATAATACTCATTTATTGTAAAACAATGCACTGTAAATAAAGGAAACTTTCGTTTTGTACTAATTTCTATACTAATATAAGTATTTTTCTATACTTCACATTAAAGATGTGATTGGGCCAGCCCAGTGTCAATCAAGAAAACAACTAATGATCCGCTGATCTACGCGTTTCATGCGGTGTCAGAAAAAAGCTAACGCTGACTTTTCTTTGACCAATGCATTACACCAGCACTAACCCAGCGCCGCCGATTAAGCAAAACATAACAAAAAGAATGGGCTATTTCTATTTTAGCCCCCGGATGCTTTTTTTTTTTTTTTGCTTTATCCATCTATTTCGACGACAACTCACTACTCGTGCCTGTTCGCTCAGCGCTCACGGCGCCCGCGCCCGCTCGCGATATTATTGGAGGGGGGTCCCCTGTCAAAATGCTATGATGAAATCTTATGAGGGCGCCTACTCCGCTACACATACCGGTATACCCACTTTTTGCGCCACTGGCAGGCTGTTGCAGTGTTAATGAAGTACAATAAAAGCGGAAAGTTCCTTACGCGGCTCTGGCGCCCCCCCCTAGGGTATAAGGCGCTGGCGCCCTTAGCATTTGCCTATACTGCCTAAGCCACGGGCCGGCCCTGATCGTCCATATTTTATTTCTGGAAGCATTAAATGAACAAGCACTGTTACTGCTTTCAGATATCAAATACAGACATAAGAGAATACATTTAAAAACAATGTCAGTAATCACACTAACTTCTATAACAAAGTAAAATCACATAAGCCTAGAGAAGTCAACCAACTCCTCTTCACACCCAACAAGCATCAACCCAGCAACCACCTAACATCCATATAGCAATGGCCCAGCAACCACCTAACATCCATATAGCAATGGCCCAGCAACCACCTAACATCCATATAGCAATGGCCCAGCAACCACCTAACATCCATATAGCAATGGCCCAGCAACCACCTAACATCCATATAGCACCACCTAACATCCATATAGCAATGGCCCAGCAACCACCTAACATCCATATAGCAATGGCCCAGCAACCACCTAACAATACACTAGCAACATCCCAGCAACCACCATAACAATACACTAACCCAGCGACCACCTTACAACCCAGAAACCAAAACCACCTAACAATACACTAGCAACAACCCATAACACCATAACAACCAACTAGCAGTGCTTTAGCAACCCATCAGAGACCTCATAAAACTCCCCTAGCAGCCACCTAGCAATGCCTAGAAATTACCCAGCATGCCATAACAACCAACTTGCAATGTCTCAGCAACCACCCATAACCCCCTAACAACCAGCAAGCAATGAAACACATTGAACCCCTAACTACCACCCAAAACCCTCATAGTAACCATCTAGCATTGACCTTAAAACTGGCTAGCAATGCTGTATAAACCACCCAGAACGTCCTAACAACCACCTAGAGATTCCCTAGGAACCACCCAGAACTCTCAGTAACCACCTAGCAATGCCATAGCAACCGTTCAGAAACCCCAAAACAATACCCTTAGCAAACACGCAGAACTCCCTAGTAATCACCTAGAAATGCCCTAGCTACCACCCAGAACACCCTCACAACAACCTAGCAACACCCTAGTGACCACCCACAGCACTCTATCATTGTGGCAGCAAGTTTTGCACAAGCGACGCTAACATTTTCTTCAGAATTCAGCATTAACTTCTATTGGTTCCATCTGTCTGTCAGCATCTGGAATTCTTGACTCAGTTTAAAATTTCAAAAGAATGCCAAAATGCTTTCAGACACGGATCCACATCCACTGCAACTTCTGGCATGTCCACTGCGCACCTCATTAACCAGGTTCATTTTACAAGCACTCTAGAACAAGGACATCAAGCCTTCGCCATGTATTTAACACTGGCTTTGTGCGGTTTAAGTCCATTGTGTTGGTATGCACTAAATTAGTCCCAGATCATGATTTCTACCCTTCTTTAATTGACACCATACTGAAATCAGTGGCAAAAACCAACAAGCCCACACAGTCCACTGAAGCTCCTTCCATCCCTGCTGGTTGCCTTGGCAACTCCCCAGTACAGGCTTCATGTCAGCTCATTCCACAGGCGATGATGTCATGGGGCCATGCATCGCTTGATTGGCTGAGGAATGTTGCGGTTTCAAAGGAAAGCAAAAGGAAGCATGGACACACCCATTTGGGTTGTTAAAGAAAGATGGTTTGGGGAATTAATAGTGACAAATCTTTGTCGCTTTAGTATAACCTTCCTCTGAACTCAAAGATAAAAAGCATCTTGTTTCTCCATGAATGGTTAATTTAAGGTCCCATTCCTGTTTACCATTGCTCTGTCAAGCTCAATAAGTAATGTATTGCATTGGAACTTCACTGGAAGCTTGCACACTAGGATCAGAGCATAAAAATACTGTGATCCAGGAGCCATGCAATCTCAAAGCCAATTGGTGGTTGGTTTCCATGCGATGTGTGTGAATTTCATCTTCATCTGGTCAAAGTGCTGCATTGTTTTTGGAACACTTTATATACTAAGCGGCAGCAGAAGCAGTCATGTAGTAAGATCAAAATTTTAAAAGTGAATATTTAAATGTAAGCAAATGGAATTGAACAAACAGTTGTATAACTGAGCACTAAAAAGGGTGTGTGTGTGTGTGTATGTGTTTGTTTTTCTATTCTGATTGGTGGGGACTTCAACCTGAATGCACACTGTTTCTATCCGGAAACAAGCTTATAAATCATACAGATTTTTTTTTTTTGAAAATGTAAAAATGCAGAAAGTTTTCTGTGATGAGGGGTAGGTTTAGGGTTAGTGTAAAGGGATAGAATATACAGTTTGTACAGTAGGCTACTATAAAAACCATTACATCTATGGAGAGTTCGCATAAAGATAGCGAACCAAAAGTGTGTGTATGCTATGCACGTGCTGTGTTTGAGGTTGTTTGTGTTTGAGGTATCATATGACTGACTTTCTGCCCACCAGTTACTCATGTGAACTCACATGACTTGACAATAGCAAGCCACCAGCAATCTTCCTAGAGTGACAACTTGCCCCGGTGCCCCGACCTATATTTTACAGAGGGAAAATTAGGTTGCTGATTCAATTCTCGAAGCAACAGTGACGCCCAGTGGCTGAAACGGGAACTGGACACACATGAGATTTTAAATTATAGATAGATAGATAGATAGATAGATAGATAGATAGATAGATAGCGAATCACGCCCCTTTGCTAATCTTTATCCAAAGATTCTCCCTCATCATGTGACATAATTACCCTTTGTCATTGGCTTTTGGCCCTCATGTCCCAAGTACAGCTCGCTGCATCCTGCGGTGGATATCCAACCATAGACAGTAAAAGAAATGGCGAGAGGCTACTCTCATGTCACGCAACTACTTCCTCGCCTCTCTTCTGTCGCGTTGCCATGTCCGCTTATTATAAGCGACTTTTCCCACTGATATATACAAATATAAAATATAAATGAAATATAAAAAGGGCCGCAACGACTGGTTTATTTTTAGGTATTTAGTCATTTTATTAACTTTATTTTTCTTTGTTTTTCAGATTGAACGGCTTATTTCTCTTGTGCAACCTGGCAACACCCCTGTCATGTGATAGACACATTTCCTGTACACTAGCGCTAAAACACCAGTGATGCCAGAGTGAAATTGAAACTAGTCGTTTCGCTCGTAAAATCCAGCAAAAGAAAATAAGTAAATACATAAAAATACCAAAGAAGAAGACCGTAAACCATTTCAAAGAAGGACAAGATATGTTGATTTGAAACGGACACCTGACGTCTCTTTGTAATGTGTGTTGGTTAACGTTAGCTGGTTAGTGTTAACCGTGATTTGGTTTGGTTAAATTGCGTTATAATAACCAGCTGTTTATTAAACAATATTTAACGTGACTTCTTCCTGTAACTATCCGTTACACAACACTGTTCTGGTCTGTAACGCTACTTGGTCATCACGGTTAAGTTTAGCCTCTTTTTACATCTTGGCAAGATTTAATTTGCCAAATCAGCACCAGGATGTCAAAATACACCACTTTTCCTGATTCAGCCGATGATCATAATCCATTTCAGGTAATATATTGTTCTAGTTTTTGGAACTGTGCATTAGAAAACTGATGGTGTTGTTATTCTAATTCGTGGCCTTTATTTGTGTGGTACTGTACGTCTTGTGATGCTGTTGTAAGACCTAACGGCCACCAGACCAATATTAGATTACATGATAATGTTCAGTGTATGGTTGATCCTTCCACTGGTCCACGGTTTGTATCGTTGCATTCTGGTCTTAATTTGACCTGCTAGTTGTGGGGAACTTGTTGCTTTAGGTATAGATACATTAAGGGTACGTTTATACGACAGTGATGAATAAAACGGTGTATTATGCTGCCAGCCACTGGCCAGTAGTTGGCGATGTCACTTTGTAAATAAACACTACAGGACTCTTTTTTTTTTTAACATGAAAGACATAACATAAAATATTTACAGCTATAACAAGACACCCAAAACGATAACAACAGAAAATATTTAATTAGCAATACAAGAGAAAATAGAAAAGAAGAAGAGAAAAAAATACCAATAATTCGTTTTCAAGTAACCTCAACTCTAGCAAATAAAACTGTATCTTTACATTTTTTGTTTTCAATACATTGGAGAGACACAATATGCAAATGAAAATCATCCATAAAGACCTTCAAACGTTTATGAATATGAAATTAACCAAATGCAAATATAAATAATACATTTTTAGTCTATAGGTACAGTTTGTTTGTATCTAAATTTAAACATAAGTCCTTTAGGTCAAAAGGTTTTAAGATGAAGAGAAACTTGTGTGTGTCATAATTATTTAATGGCAGTCTAAGTTATTGCTGATTCGTTACTTGCAGTTTATTAGAAGGATTTCATGTCTTTTTGTGTTTTGAAGGTCAGTTCCCTAGCAGATCAAGTGATATCAGTGCAAGATTGCAGAGCCAGTTCCAAGGGCTCCTCAAGCTTGTTTTAAAATGTTTACATTTTTGTTTACTATCTAGTATCTACCACCTTCTCTAAATGAATTGAAAGGTTTGTTTTTTCTGTGTTTGCAGGATCCATCAGTGACGCAGCACAGCAGCAACACTGGCTATGCCACGCTGGACCTCTACAACCCATTTGACAACAACACAACAGCGGTAAATATGTCTGTCCTGATAGGTGTTGAGCAGGCTGTGCTACATAGCTAACATAGCCTTTAATTATTAACACATCACATGATGGGAGTTCAATGGATAAAAAAAAACAGCGTTTCATTTCAAATCTGGCTACCTGTAAGAGAAAATTCTCAAGTGTCAGATCCTTTTGCCTGCATTATCATGATAGCTTAATTTAGTTAGATTTTTATTAAGCTGATATGTTTTGCATTTTTTGTTTTGGGTAATGAAGCCTCCACCTCCCTATGAAGCCACATCTCCTGCTGTACCTCCTGCCCAAACGCCTCCCAGGACCACACCCACTGAGCCCAGGAATTATGGATCCAATGGAACACAGGTGCTGATTCTTTTTAGAATAGTCTGTTACTTGCTACTCAACACAGAATTTCAGCTAAATTAGCTATACAGGTCTCTCTAAAAAAAATAGCATATTGTGATAAAGTTTATTATTTTCCATAATGTAATGATAAAAATTAAACTTTCATATATTTTAGATTCATTGCACACCAACTGAAATATTTCAGGTCTTTTATTGTTTTAATACTGATGATTTTGGCATACAGATCATGAAAACCCAAAATTCCTATCTCAAAAAATTAGCATATCATGAAAAGGTTCTCTAAACGAGCTTTTAACCTAATCATCTGAATCAACTAATTAACTCTAAACACCTGCAAAAGATTCCTGAGGCTTTTAAAAACTCCCAGCCTGTTTCATTACTCAAAACCGCAATCATGGGTAAGACTGCCGACCTGACTGCTGTCCAGAAGGCCATCATTGACACCCTCAAGCAAGAGGGTACGACACAAAAAGAAATTTCTGAACAAATAGGCTGTTCCCAGAGTGCTGTATCAAGGCACCTCAGTGGGAAGTCTGTGGGAAGGAAAAAGTGTGACAAAAACGCTGCACAACGAGAAGAGGTGACCGGACCCTGAGGAAGATTGTGGAGAAGGACCGATTCCAGACCTTGGGGGACCTGCGGAAGCAGTGGACTGAGTCTGGAGTAGAAACATCCAGAGCCACCGTGCACAGGCGTGTGCAGGAAATGGGCTACAGGTGCCGCATTCCCCAGGTCAAGCCACTTTTGAACCAGAAACAGCGGCAGAAGCGCCTGACCTGGGCTACAGAGAAGCAGCACTGGACTGTTGCTCAGTGGTTGCATGTCATTCGGAAATCAAGGTGCCAGAGTCTGGAGGAAGACTGGGGAGAAGGAAATGCCAAAATGCCTGAAGTCCAGTGTCAAGTACCCACAGTCAGTGATGGTCTGGGGTGCCATGTCAGCTGCTGGTGTTGGTCCACTGTGTTTTATCAAGGGCAGGGTCAATGCAGCTAGCTATCAGGAGATTTTGGAGCACTTCATGCTTCCACCTGCTGAAAAGCTTTATGGAGATGAAGATTTCATTTTTCAGCACGACCTGGCACCTGCTCACAGTGCCAAAACCACTGGTAAATGGTTTACTGACCATGGTATTACTGTGCTCAATTGACCTGCCAACTCTCCTGACCTGAACCCCATAGAGAATCTGTGGGATATTGTGAAGAGAAAGTTGAGAGACGCAAGACCCAACGCTCTGGATGAGCTTAAGGCCGCTATCGAAGCATCCTGGGCCTCCATAACACCTCAGCAGTGCCACAGGCTGATTGCCTCCACGCCACATTGAAGCAGTCATTTCTGCAAAAGGATTCCCGACCAAGTATTGAGTGCATAACTGAACATAATTATTTGAAGGTTGACTCTTTTTTTTGTATTAAAAACACTTATTTTTATTGGTCGGATGAAATATGCTAATTTTTTGAGACAGGAATTTGGGGTTTTCATGAGCTGTGTGCCAAAATCATCAGTATTAAAACAGTAAAAGACAATAAAACAATAAAACAATAAAAGAAAATAATGAACTTTATCACAATATGCTAATTTTTTTAGAAGGACCTGTATATGTTAACAAAGGTGCATACACTGGATTTACTATGATTGCTTGAATTGTGATGGTATGCAATTTTATATCATGATAATAGAGTGGTGCAGGGATGACGTCATGACGTATTGAAAATATATTAAAATAGAAAAGTTATTTCAAAATTGTAATAATATTTATGGATATTACTGTATTTTTGAGCAAGTATATGTAGCTTAGGCTACCCCGAACTTTTGAATTGTAGTGTGTATTTTACTGATTAACTAACTAAAAATTCATACTACTGTGGAATATTAAGTATAATTTGCATATAAACCAAATTTCTGTTTAATTTCAGATGTTTCCTGTTAAGTAAAACATGACCATATATATATATATATATATATATATATATATATATATACAGGTCCTTCTCAAAAAATTTGCATATTGTGATAAAGTTCATTATTTTCCATAATGTAATGATAAAAAATAAACGTTCATATGTTTTAGATTTATTGCACACCAACTGAAATATTTCAGGTCTTTTATTGTTTTAATACTGATGATTTTGGCATACAGCTCATGAAAACCCCAAATTCCTGTCTCAAAAAATTAGCATATTTCATCTGACCAATAAAAGAAGTGTTTTTAATTAAAAAAAAGTCAACCTTCAAATAATTATGTTCAGTTATGCACTCAATACTTGGTCGGGAATCCTTTTGCAGAAATGACTGCTTCAATGCGGCGTGGCATGGAGGCAATCAGCCTGTGGCACTGCTGAGGTGTTATGGAGGCCCAGGATGCTTCGATAGCGGCCTTAAGCTCATCCAGAGTGGTGGGTCTTGCGTCTCTCAACTTTCTCTTCACAGTTTCCCACAGATTCTCTATGGGGTTCAGGTCAGGAGAGTTGGCAGGCCAATTGAGCACAGTAATACCATGGTCAGTAAACCATTTACCAGTGGTTTTGGCACTGTGAGCAGGTGCCAGGTCGTGCTGAAAAATGAAATCTTCATCTCCATAAAGCTTTTCAGCAGATGGAAGCATGAAGTGCTCCAAAATCTCCTAATAGCTAGCTGCATTGACCCTGCCCTTGATAAAACACAGTGGACCAACACCAGCAGCTGACATGGCACCCCAGACCATCACTGACTGTGGGTACTTGACACTGGACTTCAGGCATTTTGGCATTTCCTTCTCCCCAGTCTTCCTCCAGACTCTGGCACCTTGATTTCTGAATGACATGCAACCACTGAGCAACAGTCCAGTGCTGCTTCACTGTAGCCCAGGTCAGGCGCTTCTGCTGCTGTTTCTGGTTCAAAAGTGGCTTGACCTGGGGAATGCGGCACCTGTAGCCCATTTCCTGCACACGCCTGTGCACGGTGGCTCTGGATGTTTCTACTCCAGACTAAGTCCACTGCTTCCGCAGGTCCCCCAAGGTCTGGAATCGGTCCTTCTCCACAATCTTCCTCAGGGTCCGGTCACCTCTTCTCGTTGTGCAGCGTTTTTTGCCACACTTTTTCCTTCCCACAGACTTCCCACTGAGGTGCCTTGATACAGCACTCTGGGAACAGCCTATTTGTTCAGAAACGTCTTTCTGTGTCTTACCCTCTTGCTTGAGGGTGTCAATGATGGCCTTCTGGACAGCAGTCAGGTCGGCAGTCTTACCCATGATTGCAGTTTTGAGTAATGAAACAGGCTGGGAGTTTAAAAGCCTCAGGAATCTTTTGCAGGTGTTTAGAGTTAATTAGTTGATTCAGATGATTAGGTTAATAGCTCGTTTAGAGAACCTTTTCATGTTATGCTAATTTTTTGAGACAGGAATTTTGGGTTTTCATGAGCTGTATGCCAAAATCATCAGTATTAAAACAATATATGACCTGAAATATTTCAGTTGGTGTGCAATGAATCTAAAACATATGAACGTTTAATTTTTATCATTACATTATGGAAAATAATGAACTTTATCACAATATGCTAATTTTTTGAGAAGGACCTGTATATATGACCATATATATCTATACTGTGCATATATACCATAATACTGTGCTGAAATGCTTATTAATGTGGTAGTGACAGAAAACTCTTATGCATTTTATAACTTAATCTCTCTCTCTCTCTCTCTCTCTCTCTCTCTCTCTCTCTCTCTCTCTCATTCTCAGTCTGCAGTAGATGCCACCACAGCAGATCTGTTGAGGAAGCAGGAGGAACTAGAAAGAAAAGCAAAGGAGCTGGAGAGAAGAGAGAGAGAGCTGGATGCCCATGCACTTGGGTCTGGAGCCTGTGAGTGAAGGATGAAGGGAAATGTCTTAGTTTATGCTTTTGCCAGTGGAATTCAATTTAAATTAAACATTTTGAACCAACAATGAAATTACCTTCCCCTCGATTCTTCAATTTTGCTGCTGGCATCACTCGTATAAAAAGTTTTGGTGGCAATTTGCGATTAGTTTAGCCATTCATAACCTGTTGAATAAAATATTAACTCTAAAAAAGGAATCATAACACCTAAGCAACCACATAGGAATGACCTGACAACCATCCACAACATCCGAGCATAGTGGTTTTACATGTGCAACCACCAGTTTCTTTTCAGAAAATGCTCTTCTCTAGATGCAGTATGAAAGAGTTTTGAATAAAAGTAATTCAGCTACCAAATAGTGAAGTACAGTCAGCTCCATTTGCATATTTTACCATATTAAAATCCACATTTAAATGAACAATTTCTCACAATTTTGCTGATTTTTACCCACAATCAATGCCGAAAATGGGACAAGCAATCAGTGTGTGTGTGTTTTTTTTTTTTTTTTGTAAGAATGAGAGGCTTGAGCAGTCAAGATGAGCAGAACAGGCAAAGCGAAGCATTTCAATAATACTAAAACTGATTTCATTTCTGCTTTTTTCATTACAGGTAGTCACCACATTTACACCGCATTTAAAAAAAAAATCCTGTAGGAATAAGTATAGGAAAAGTGTTTGATGTAAAAATAACAAGACAGATGGATGGCCATAAAACCAGTGTATTTTAAGAGCTGAAGAGATTATTTAGATGGACTTCTGAAATTGTTAGTGAGGGTTATGATGAAGGTGCAGAGATGGATGAGACCTGAATGAATGAGGAGGGGACAAGAAACGAAATGGTTAAAAAGATGACAGTGATGGATGGATGGTATTTTCAAAGGAGTGAGATTTAGACCTCGGCAGTCACGAACAAGACATTAATGGAGTGATGCTAGCTAGCGGATGTGATTGATGAATGGGGAAATTAATCTCTTTCTGTGTTCTTCTCCATCAGCTCGTCTAAATAATTGGCCCCCGTTGCCCTCCTTCTGCCCGGTGAAACCGTGTTTCTATCAGGACATTAATCTGGAGATCAGCCAAAGGTTTCAGCGCACTGTCACCACCTTGTACTACTTCTGGATGTGTAAGTTTGCTTGGTTTAGTATGTCTTGTCTTTTGAAGTGTGCGGATGGTTCTGGTTTGTATAATCATCCTTAGTAAATAATTCAGTTATGAATTTAGTTGTAGTGATTGACCGATATATTGGGCAGGCTGATAATTCGACCGGTATTTGGGCATTTTCTGGTTTAAAATACTTTTTAGTAAATATTGGGTCAAATGCATGTTTATTTAAAGGGATAGTTCACCCAAAACGCATTATATTAACTCATTAACTCCCTCATAACCTTTTCATTAAAGTCCCCCTGTGGTGAAAATCAAGATTTTAATGTTGTTTATGTCTATGTGCTGTTTTTAATCTGCTTTAAGACAAACCATGTGCAAATTCATAAGTCAACACATTCCCTGAGTATTTTCTCCTAACTTTCTCATAACTGCAGTGAATCAAAGACAGTCTCAAAAACGCAGTTTGAAATCGCTGGTGTTTCTGACGTCACAAACTACCTTGTAACCAATTATGTTAATGTGTGATCGTCAACGAGTGGATCTCTGAGCTGGTGTGAGTGAGTGGAGGCGGGGCTAATTAGCATATTCATGGAACCGCATATACTAAATGAGGCAAGGGTGTTGAGTTACATTCAAGCTCTTTTAAGGCATGACAGATAAAAGGATAATATCTTTAAATATGTAATTTTGGTGATCATAGAGGAGTTGCAAGGAATGCAATTATTGATTACAGGGGCTTTTAACATGTAAAGTGTCACCAGTATTGATTTTGTAAAAAACATTTTACTTGAAACATATTTTACTGTTTGTAATGTTACTAGGCTACAGTTTATTTATTAATTTCATTCATAGAATTCTTTTCAATTTCAGTGTTTATATAATTGTTGTTGTAATGTAAGGTTAATTGCATATTGTGTTATTGTATCATTCATTACTTTTGCCATGAATATAGCCTTTAATGCTATACTCATCACTGCAAAAAAAAAAGATTTGACTGAATTTCATTGTTTTTGATATGTATGCCCATATTTTATTTTATGATTTGTACTTGATCATATTTTTGGAAGCTAATTTTAAAGGTGCTATGTGTAAATAAATGTATTATTAATATAATGCTGATATGGCAAACAAACAAAAAAATAAATACTTGCATACATATCCTCATACTGTTCCGGATCTCTATGATTTCTGAAGTCATATGGGTGATACAATTTTCAATTTTGGTTGAACTATGCCTGTAGTTTCAGCAATGTTTAACTATTCATTAATTAGTGTTATGTATCACATACCAGCAGTTGCTCTTTAGTCATCCCTAGTATAGGAAAATTGGTCAACCGCTACTCCAGTGTTACTTTACTGACTTTGTACTTATCTTTCTCTTCTTTTAGTCACAGCATGCACTTTGCTCTTTAACCTCATCTCCTGTTTGGCTATGTTCTGTGGCCAACCCAATAATGTTTCGTCACCGGTTGGCTTTGGTTTTGCCATCCTTTGGTTTCTCCTCTTCACCCCCTGCTCTTTCGTCTGTTGGTACAGGCCTGTGTACAAAGCCTTCAGGTACGGACACAGATTCAGCGTTTAGAATTGATGTCTCATCCAAACATCATGGATCAGTCATTGTGCACTTCTGTTCTCTTTCTCAACAGGAGTGACAGTTCCTTCAACTTCTTTGCCTTTTTCTTTGTCTTCTTCTCCCAACTGGTGCTTTATGTTATCATGGCTATCGGTATCCCTGGCTGGGGCTTCAGGTGAGCGTGACGAAACAGTCACGTTTAAATAAATAAAAATTCCTAACCTACTTATTGACTTTTGAGTTAATTGTGTTGTTCATTCTTAAATTTGGCCAATGGCTTGTTTCTCTTTAAACTTCTCTCTTTCTCTCCCGTTTGTTTCAGTGGGTGGATCGTGAGTTTAGCCGCTCTTAGTGACAGCAAAAATGGCAAGGGAGTGGGTGCGATCATGCTGATCAGTTCTGTGCTCTTAACCGCTCAGGCGGCCATGGGAGTCATTTTGCTCAAGAGGGTAAGTCGCATCTCCACTAACAGCATCAAATGTATTGGCAGCCAAATTAGGAATATAACCCTAAATATAAATTGAAAACCATACTAAACATTCAAATTCATCCTATGGTGAAGCTGTCTATTCCTCTACTTTCCACAGTTATTCCAGGGTTTAATGACAGAAATAGTGTTTAATGATTTCTGAAGGATCATGTGACACTGAAGACTGGAGTAATGATGCTGAAAATTTAGCTTGCCTTCACAGGAATAAATTACATTTTGAAATATATTAAAATAGAAAAACATATCTTGCAGTATTACTGTTTTTACTGTAATTTTGATTCAAATAAATGAAGCCTTTGTGAGCATAAGAGACCAATGCAAAATTTTGATGTGTATGTAGAATTTTAATTCATAATTCATTCATATTGATCTGTTTAATGATGATTTCTTGCATATTCTTCTATCAGGTTCATTCTATGTACAGACAGACTGAAGCGAGCTTTGAGAAGGCCCAGGCCGAGTTTGCTACCGGTGTGCTTTCCAATCAGGCAGTGCGCCAGGCAGCCACCAATGCCACCGTTTCTGCCGCACAGGGCGCCTTTACTGCACCTCGGTAGAGACCTGGATGAAAAAAAAGATAAGGTTGATGAACCTGATTGGTTACGCTGCCCTGAGACAATATTCTAGCACCCATAGATATTGCTGAATTGCAAACCAACACAGTTACCCTAGACCCCTCTTGCATGCATGTCATAATGATAGTAATGCTACATTGGATTTTTTTTCTTCTCTTTGTCAGTCTTGCTTAGCATCAGACCATTAGTTCAGACATGCAAAAAGGATCTAGGTGTTGATGTGAAATTATGGTTTATTAGAATGCTCTCTATGAGGATCTACAGTATGATCGACTACAGTGTGATCAACTAATACAATTGTCTTATTTCCATTTATTATGCTAGAAAAGTCACTATAATATTTTGTAAAGACCATAACAATACCCAAGACCCCAGGTTTTGCTTACAATTCTTGCATATTTACAGTACATCTCTAAAGCTTGCAAAGTGTAAGGTACAGCAGCCTTGCAGATTCACGAAAGATGTGCCACATTCTGCCTTTGCTTTTTCCTTGACTTCTTCCTTTCTGTGTAAATAGCTGTACATGTCCAGGAAAGGAATCATGTCATTGCTCTAGAATTGAGGTTACTTATAAACCTGTGAAGTTTACCTTGCCAAAAGTTTTTTTTTAAACGAATCAGAGGATTCTCACATATTTTAGAGATTTATTATTCACTTTATTAGTCTGTTGGTGGATGGATTTCTTGCTTTGACCATTATTTATGAAAAAGCATGTTTTGATGCAGCTTAAACTACTGTATGTACCTCTTTGCATTGATACATGACTAATGCTTTATTGTTATGGGTTAAGGAGGTGATTTGTGCTTTGGAATACAGAATCGAACTTGATACCTTGACATAAAACTTAAATGTGCTTATCAAACTGGTAGCAGAGATTGGTGTGGTTATCTGTGGCCAAAATTGTTGTGTTGCTTTTGTGATTTGTAACTTCCTCTTTTTGTAATTTCAATCTAATGTTTTGTCTAACACAATTATATATGCCTAAATGAAAGTATTGTTTTTTTTTACTGTTAATGTGTTGCTGCTGCTGTATGTCACTGTGTTATGTTTTATTAAAGTTCATGAATATGCATCTTAGACTTGGATTTTACTTTCTGGTTGCCAACATTCTTTAAAATATATTCTTTTGTGAGAATAGAGAAACTCATAAAGGTTTGGAACAACTTGAGGGTGAGTAAGTAACTTAATGACAACATTTTCATTTTTGGGTAAACTATCCCTGACCTTTAAAGGTTTACTATTCGGAAACTCGTAATATTCCATTGATGTTCTGACGCGTCTCCTTGTCAACCGACGCTCCTTTCCAAATATGGCGCGTAACGTCATAGTTCTATAAACTAGATTGAGTAAAGATGGCGGAGGCTTCTGCTGCCCCACCACACCGGTTCTTCTGTCATTTCTGTAAAGGTGAAATAGACCCCAGACTACCGGTGAGTAACTTACCCAGCAACACTTCATTAACGAGCATTTATCTGCGTTTGGTGGTTTGCTCACCCCATAGCCTCTATGCAATCGAAGTTTTCCTTCTTTCATTTATAACTTATAAGTTATTATAACATACAGCTCTGTATGTATTTCTTATAACGTTACATGCCGTGTTTGTATGAGTTCACGCGCAGTAGTATAGAACTGTGGGAATGTCTTTCATGTTAACTAAATGTTATAAGGAATTTGTGATGAGTGCCATGGTTGCAAGGGATTCGGTATCCAAGTTTGGGAGTTACTCTGATGCCAAATTTAGCACGGACTCGATCGTCTGCAATCAAGTAGAAACACAGGCAGTGCATTGGCATGATGTGTAATATCATTTGGGTGAACAGGTTGAGACGCTATAAAATGACCCTATACATTCATTCAAGGGTCAACTATAATGAAGGTAGAATAAAACTGAAAAGTTCAACTGTGTTTTCGGGACAATGGTATTTTTCATAAATATTAAATCGGGGCAAGTTGTCACATTTTTTACAGTCTATGGTTGTCACACGTCTTTTAAAACAATACAGTATTTGTTGACCACAACATATGTTTGGCATTTCATCACGGTCTTTATTTATTTATTTATTTCAGATTTTTGTACTGTTTTAATTTAGATGAAAGCCTTTTTAATGGCAAATTTCACTATGACAACTTGCCTCATAGTTATTATTGTCAGCTATTGGGGTATGTTACACAAAAGGTTAATGTGTGTTCAATTAGCTGTATTTTTTCATGGGAAATAACAATGGTAATGTTTTTGAAGTCAAGACCATAAACATGTTGACAACTATTTTATTTTTACATTTTATTTTACACTAAATGTTAAATTGGGACAAGCTGTCCAGTGTTTTAATACAATACAGCATTTGCTGACTGGAACACTTGTAACTCCTGCAACAGGCTGTTTAATGCAAGTTCCATTGAAGCAACTTGTCTAATAGAGTACTGTCAACTATTGGGGTATGTTGTCACAAAAGGTGTGACAACATACCCCAAATGTGTGTTCAATGAATTGTATTTTTTTTTTCATGGGCAACAACAATGGGAATGTTAAATAGCTTTTTGTAGTCAAAACTACAGAAAGTAAACTAGACTATTTAAAATAAACTAGAAAGTAAAGTTTGTCAGGATAAACGTTTATGTTTGCTTGACAAAGCCTTGTTTGAAAGTGTTTCATAGAATGTTTTATCATGTTACTAGCAAGTTTTATCATGTTGCATGTCTTAGCATGTGTCTAGCATGTTTTAGCTCATTGTTAACATTTTTTATTTAGTTGCTAGCATGATTTTGAATTTTGCTAATGTTTCTAGAATGTTTTAGTGTTTTTCTAACATGATTTAACTTGTTGCCAGCATGTTTTAACATTAGTTTACAATTTGCTAGCGTGATCCTACTCTTAACATGTTTTAGCCAAGTTGCAACCTTCCTGTCTCTCTCTTGAATCCAACAGGGAAGTGACTTAAACTGCAATTCATCGACTGGCTAGAGACAGGCTCCAAAAGAGAGTCAATCCCATAGACCCCCTATGTTAATGTGCGCAACTTTACAGCAGAAAAAAATATGTTTACACCCTGGGTCAAAAAGTGGCTTTGGTCTATATAGCTAATTTTTCCCTTCATGACACCTGAGGGGGGTGACTTTTTTTTTTATAACTCATCTGTTTCAATTATATTAAGCCTCTTAATTATATTAAGTTCTGCATAATGAACGGTGTTGCCACTTGAGTGACAGGTGGAGTGCAGCTGCTGTCACTACTAGCCGTTTGTCTGCTATCTGTTAGTCGTCACGTCACCTCAGCTAATCCCCCTTCTTTGCCCATTTTTGGTTATCTGGGAGTGACGTGCTGCCAAGATGGTGACGGCCGGCTCCGCCCACTTTGTGCTTCAAAAATGCTATTCAGAAACCTACGTGTGACGCCACCGACACTATGGTGAATGGAAGGCCATTAGGGCCAAAACGTGTGGACCTGTTGTGTTAACACGCAGTTTACCCGTTAACACGTGATTTACGCCTTAACACGTAATTACGAATCTTGTGAATCAAGAGAGGGTGAATAATCTGTGAGGAACAAATGTATGCAATAATAATAATAATCTAAAACAAGAGTGGCTTGAATTAATAATAATTTAAATCAGACAGAACTTCTGCCTAATGACTTTTTACAATGGATATTCAAATATGAATTAATTCAATGAATATAGGACCAACAATAATTAAAATATATTTTAATAATAGGCTACTACACAAAACAAGAGATTATGCTATATTCTCGCCAAAATGTTGGATAGATTTGGAGTGCTATTACACTCGTGATCTATCTATCTATCTATCTATCTATCTATCTATCTATCTATCTATCTATCTATCTATCTATCTATCTATCTATCTATCTATCTATCTATCTATCTATCTATCTATCTATCTAATAATTAAAATAGAATAAAGGTGTTGTGTCAGGTTGACACTGCCTGTCGTAACTGTTTGTAATCATTCTCATGACTATTATTGTGGTGATGCACACCTTCGTTTTATTGTACTTATTCATGAGATCGTGAACGAGCGCTTACCTAATGGATACGATGAGCCTACCTCACCTGGCATCTTCAGTTTGGTGTGGCCGTGATGCGCTTCGTATAGTAGCCTAAATTCAGAGACGGAATTATATATTGCACTTCTTTCCAGGTGACTGTGAAAAACAAACCGCACAAAACATAGCATACTGATTTTAACAAACACTGTTACATATTGCGGTGGCTTGTATGTATACGTTGAAAAGAGTGTTTTACTTTATTTCTGTTTGTCGTGAGTTTGTTGCTTCACGATTAGCGCGACAGCTCGCCATAAATCTTTAATAAATGTAAATAAGGATGCCTTTGAATAAGAGTTGATGTTGTTTCAGAGTTCTGAATTATCTTCGACTTACATATTTGGTCATTTAAGCTATTTACAAGATAAAATAACTATTGAATTATGTAAAAAAAAATAAAAAAAATAATGAAAGTCCTTAAAAGAGAAAATGGGTTTTATCTGGTCACAAATGTGACCAATAGAAGAACACAGAGTTTATTTTGTTAATGCAAATGGCGAAATTGCTCGCCAATTTTTGATCATACATTTCACACAATTATACACCACGTTCCTTGTTTCAGTTTAACCTAATACCCACATTTCCTCGGTCGAGTTTAATACCTTTTTTTTTAGATAATTTGTTCATTCATTCATAGGGAACTAGACAGCTAGCAAACTGCACGACAGACAGTGCTAATATTGTCGACCTGATTTCAATTTATTTATCTATCAGGAACCAAATAAATTAATAAAAATAAAATATTTATAAATGAATTAAGAAAACAGTTTATGCACACACACACACATTATAAATATAGGCTATACTGTATATATATATATACTAACATGTATGGGTGTACATATAAAAAATAAATAATGATGTATATTATTTATAAATGAAATAATGAAAATGAGCTTCCCCTCTTTGAAATACCAGCAGATGCCACTGATAGATAGAAGCTCAAAGACTGACGAGTGTGCTAAACTGTTGTAATATGCATATGCTTTTATTATTTTTGATTCATAGTAAATATAAAGACGGGAAGCCATCACATCAGCATTATTTCCTAAATATATTCCTAACTAAACTTCTTTTACTATTAACTATATTACACTATAATACACTTCTTTCCAGGAGGACAACAATGGCGCTGAGACAGTTTCTGTCTGATTGTAATAGGGCATTTCGAAAATGCAGTTTGAATATTGCGCGGGGAGATTCCGAACCAATAAACGGCAGCGGAGTTTCTTGGCGCGAATATTTGTAGAATTTGAATTCTACCCATAATTCTTCTTAATGGGGCTACACTATTATTATTATTAATATTATTATATTATGCTAATGTTCAATAATTTACGCATTAACGCGTAATTACATGTTAACATGACAGTTTCACACGTTTTAGCCCCAATGGCCTTCCATAGTCCTGGGAAGTTCGTACTTGGGAGGTGTGAAGTTGTGTTTATGACGGCATGTGCGTTCAAGTCACTTTCCTCGGAGTAAGATGGCGGTGTACTTTCTATTAATTAATTACACAAAAATAGTAGTCTGGGTCTCCCCATGCTGCCTTCCCGCAGTGCGATTTTTTCACGCTGAAAGGCAGTATGGATACCATGGTCCAGATTTTCGTCTCATTTAGGGAACCAATCACAGAACGGGGAGGGAGCAGCAAGACGATGACGACATCTATGCGACACACCGAAGCAGTTTGTTTATTTCTATGGATTCAACATGGCAGCAGACACGAAGCTACCTCATGTTTATCTTGCACAAACGGCAATAGTCGCTGAACGTCATTGTTTACACAAAAATATCTTACCCATCGTCTTCTTCCTTGTCTAATTTCTGTCGCTCTACATACGTCATCTGGTATAATTGAAACGATTGCATATGAGCTACGTACAGGCGCATTTGACAGACATTCTTAGCACCCAATAAACGTCAATGTAAACCACGCCTCAAATACGAGAAAATGTACATGTGGTTCCCAGACCCAAGTCTCAACGAGAATTGGGTCTGGCGTAAAATAAACCAAGTTTCTTAAACTTTAGTTCTAGAAAAGGAAGTACAAATAAATGTGCATCAGGTGTGCTTTGTTTTTTAAAAAAATGTTTTTAAATAATTTATGAAGCCACTGCAAACTTTGCCATTACATTACATTGTTATATTATAATGCCATCATATTCGGTGCAGGCAATTAGCTTACTTCACTGTAAATAGAAAAGTCTAGCAATATCACTGCTAGATACCTTTAAGTATTGTGGTATTCCGCCATGTTTCTCAGTGACTCGCCCACAACTCGTACAGATCGGGCTTAAAGAAATTCCCGAGCTCCCCACTGGAATTTACGACATTTGCGTTCAAGTGCGCTCAACTCGTAATTATGATCTATACGAGATGACTTGAATGCACCAAACGTCCCTATTTTTTTACAGTCTATGGTTTTAGTGCATTGCTAGAATGATTGAACATGTTTCTAGAATGTTTTAGCATTTTTCTAACATGTTGCTAATATGTTTTTAACATAATTTTACATGTTGCTAGCATGATCTTAGCATGTTTTAACCCGTTGCTAAGAAGATTTAGCACGTTGCTAACATGATCCTAGCATTTTGTCTCAATGATCCTAGCATTGCTAGCATTTTGTAGTACGTTTCTATGTTGCTAGCATGATTCTAACATGTTTTAACATGTTGCTAGCCTGTTTTAGCATATTGCTTGCCTTAGTTTTTACATGTATTATTACACTTTCAAACACTTGATAGCCCACACTTTGTATGCAAACCTCTATGAGCTAGATTAACTAACAGTTTGCGCCAACGCAAACACTCTTTTGGTTTTTTTTCTAAAGACGTGCAGTGAAAAATTAGCGCTGAAAAGGCGTGGACAGTTAATTTTTGTTAACGCAAAATTTAACAGTTAACGCAAAATTTATGGGAAGAGAGTGTTTAAATGAATCACGCAACATGATTTACTAAGGATTGCGCTAGTCAGTTTACTGGTATTTGCACTATTATTTAACACCCCAAAAAAGCATGTATTTTCGCTGCTCTTGGTAGATTGCATTGGGCATTATGGAAATGATCGGTCTGTGTTTGTGTCCTTTAATGTGTGCGTTGTCAGTAAATCACCTGCAGAACCTTCCCCTACCATCGGCGCTTTTATGGGATTGCACTTTCACGCTAATTTGCCCTGTTTAGTAACCTAAAAGTCAACATCTGAATTCAGAGGCAATTTGTTTGGAACTGATGTACATAATAAATCACCTGTGTTTATTAATCTTTTGAACAGGAATATGTTTGTCCAAGATGTGAATCTGGCTTCATTGAAGAGGTGTCAGAGAACTCCACGTGAGTTTTGCATTTATGTAATAATCAAGATTAAATTGTTTTTCATTACTGCTATTGCATGTGTCTCTGTTTATTATACTGTTTATTATAAAATATCCTGTTTATGTCTTGGAATGATTTGTCTTTTAATTATGATGTTTTTCATTTTCAATGAGTAAAACGTGTTATTAGTCTTCTTCAGGGTCGTGATGGCAGTGATGGGGCTGGCAGTGATGATATGGCCTCACAGTTTGCGGAGGTATAATACTATAACTATAAAATTATATATATATATATATATATATATATATATATATATATATATATATATATATATATATATATATATATATTTATATATAACCTCCTTTGACTCAGAATGACTTTGCTGGTGCAGAGGAAATCATTCTTTATTCCATAGGGGGTCATTCATAGTTTTGTTTCTCTATGAGTCTTTTGTCTTTTCCTTTGATTAGCTGTGGCAGCTGCTCTTCATGGAACGTTCTGCGCTCCTATCCGACCCCACAGTCACAGACGCGTCCCGCAGCCGCTCTGGGGTCGAGGCAGCAGTTGGTGATCCTGCCTCTGGGACTGCGGGACCTGTAGCTTTAGAGGAGTCTTTGTCAGACTGCACAGAGCCTGCGCTTCACCCTCAACAAAACAGCCAGGAGCGAAACTCTAGACTGGATCAGGGACAGGCTGTGGAGGGGTGTGTAGTGACACTTTTTACAGCTGCTGTCTTCTAGGAGTTCTACAAGACAGAATATACAGTATATTGATCTGTGTTTGATCAAGTTTTAACATTCAGTTTGAACATGCAAATGTTTTATACATAAATATAATATTTTTAAAAATATTTTGTGCAGAGAGGATCTGTTGATTTGCACAGTTGCAACATTCATAATATATTTAGTATATCCATGTTTCTTTTACTTGGCTCTGGGATTTGACTTGACTAATCTGCAGTGTTATTTACTAATTCAATTCATTATGTTTTAACCTGCATATACAAATTTGTTTTTAAATCAATCTAGTTTTTAAGTACCTTGGCTATTTTTGACACCTATTTGATGCTAAATGAATCTAAAATATTCCAGCATTTTTTTATTTATTAATTCACCATTAATTCACCATTAGTCATTTAACTGATCCAACAGATAGATCATGGTTTCAACATTGATAATTGGAAATTATAATAGGAAAGAAACACCTGTAAATAGGATAATCCAAAAGTAGCAAAGGCAACATAACAGTGTGTAACACACTGACACACTCTCTCACACACACACGCTTACATACACACAATTATGAGAACACAAGATGAACTTTAATACACAGGCTAACAATGATAAACAGAACACAAACAGGTGTGATTGCTTATGAATGTCCATGGTAACAAATAGTGGTGGGAGAATAGATTAAATGGAAACATGTGACTGAAGAGAAACAAACTAAAAGTCCATGAAACAAAACTAAACACATATTGTGACAACAACATTGATAATAGTTAAGAAACATTTCTAAAGCAGCAAATCAGTGTATAAGAATGATTTCTGAAGATGAAAATTCACCTTTGCCATCACAGAAATAAATCACATTTTAAATAGATTAAAATTTATTATTATTATTATTATTATTATTTAGATTTTAATAATATTTAACAATATTACTTTTTTTGTGTATTTTTGATCAAATAAATGCAGCCATGAAAGAAGTAAGAGAACAGAAGACACTTCTTTCAAAAACATTACAAAATATTAGTGTATAGAAAGTTCCATGACTTCCCCATGCCACTTTTAAGATTTTATTAATTTCTGTGACTTTTCTAGGCCAAAATTCATAATTAAAAAAAATAAGTATATATATATATATATATATATATATATATTTTTTTTTTTTTTTTTTTTTTTTCCAAGTGGTAAATGGTGAGAAAATCTGATTAATAAGAATGTCTTCATTTATCTAGAACTCTAATCTAGAATTTTTGGAAAGAATCTTTATCGCTTTTAATTTGGTGCTTTTAAATAGACACCCATGTCTCCATGCATTTTTCTATTTTTCTTCTTCTTTTTTAAAAATTATTATTAAGACTGATATTCTGATATTACAAACTTTTAACTCTTTCTTTTTGAATGCAACAAAACTGTCTTTTTTCTTTAAGGATTGTCCAGCAGTTCTTGGCTGGTCTGTTTTCCAATTCTGACAGTGCAGGTTCCCAACCCTCCTCATGGTATATTTGTGTGGTTTACTGTGATTCTGTGAAGTGGAATATGTTCCTGAAATAACAGTCCTGTAAATCAATCAATTCATCAGATTCCAGGTTTGGCTGGGCTTAAACAATATTCTTATCAACCCATCACCTTTGTTTGTTTGACAGGAATGTTGTTCCAGGACCAACAAAACATATTCATGGTCCCCTTTGTCCTACAAATTCATTCATTACTATATGTGAAGACAATATCTACAGTTCTATCCAATGTTTTATAAATAACCTGTTTCTCAGGTCTAGCATGCTACACTCTAACCCTGAAGATTATGCTTGGGGACAAGGAGGTTTAGATGTGGTCATCACACAGGTTAGTCACACTGTCATGGGTGACATCAGCTAATTATATGGCTCATCATGTCCTCAACCTTTTGCGCTTAGCCTCATTAGTCTTTGCAGTATTTTGCCTGTTGCCACTTAAATTTGTCCCCAAGCTAAAGTCAAGAAGACTTTTTATTTTATTTGACCAAAATTAAAGAAGCAGAACAAATATCCTGTTTTTTTCTGTTGTCTTCCAGTTGCTTGGTCAGTCTGAAAATACTGGCCCTCCTCCTGCCGAGAAGGAGATGATCTCATCTCTCCCCACTGTTAGCATCTCCACCGAACAGGCTGGTAAGTTCCCATAATCCTCTGAGTCACCATGCACACTTCATTTTAAGTGCTCTAAAGCAAAACAGGGCTGTTCACATATTTCTGGTCACCTCCAGGAAGCGTTTTTCTTGCTTTTCCTGGCAGTCTATTGTATTGAGTATGATAAATTTAAGAGGGTGAATTGTAAAGTGTTAAAACAAGAGGAATCTCTATGATTCTGACAGCAGTGCATTGCGTATTTGCCATATTAATGTCAAATGTTTCCAGAGACTCACATTTTCCCCCCTCTAATTATTGTTTGCTGAGCTACAAATCAGTTTGTTCATTCAGTCACAAATTTTTTAAATACGTCACAGATAACAGGTAACGCTCTCAGAACTTTGGAACTTTCTGACCAGGCTCTCTCAAAGTTTTAGCACAAAAACGTTATTTAAACATTGTTCATCAAACTTTTTTCTGAAACGTTTTACTTTGTCTAACATGTTTAAATGTTGCTACGTGTTTCAGAAATAACATTTTCATAACTTCAGAACATAAGTAATGGTTCTCATAATGTTTACATAATTATAAAATGGAATTTTCACTTTACGTTTGAATAACCAAGAAAAAAACATTTTTAAAATATTTAAAAAAACATTTTGAACATTCAGAACGTTTTCATAACTTAAAAAGTGCCCCTATTATGCTATTTTAAAGGTTCCTAATTTTGTTTTGGAGGTTTACAATAGAACAAGTACAAATAAACATATCTACAATAGGTTTACTTCTATCCAAGGTCAAAAAACACTTTAATTTTCTCATAATATACATTGCACATCACCTAATTTCTCAAAGGTTCGTGCTGAAAACGGTTCATTTGAAGATTGAGTCTCTCTAAACCCCTTCTTTCCACAAGCCTACTCTGCTCTGATTGGTCAGACGGCCCAGTCTCTTGTTATTGGTCAACCGCCTGACGACTCATTTCGGCAGCTTATTTATTCTTTATTTTAGGAGACAATAACTTTATTTGTCGTGCACTTTGATCTTTGAAACTTTGCAGACATTTTACATTTACAAACAGCTATATTTCACACTGCATGAAAGGTAATATTCGAAAAAACATAATAGGGGCACTTTAATGGGAACGTACTATTTTTTTGGAAACTGGCATGCAGCACTTCACAATTGCTGTCTCCGTTTGTGTTGTGTGTTCATCCATGCATATTTTTCCCCGTCTCTCTCACAGCATGCCGGCTGGAATGCCCTGTGTGTAGAGAGGAATACTCTGTAGGGGAATCTGTCCGACAGCTGCCCTGTCTGCACTACTTTCACAGCAACTGTATTGTGCCCTGGCTTCAACTGGTATGAGTCTCCTAAACGATCTTAGTGCTGGATCTTCTGTCATCAGACTCTGAAATAGAAGCTTAATTTAGTGCTGCTTGTCGTAAATAGTGGTGGCCATATGTAATCGTTGGTTATATTTGACTAACAAGAAAAAATGTTTGGAAGGACCTCTAGTGGTGGACATAGGAAAAACAACCTTACTCTAATGGACTAATAATCAAAGCCTGTAGAGGTGGTCAGTCATGACGTCAATTTGTAGACCAACCCGAAGACGAATTCACCCTCGGGAATTTCCACTGGGTTTTTTAAAATGTCAGTTTTCAAATTTATGAGCGCAATAAATGTACGGTTAACATTACTTGAAGAGACTTTCACATTTTTCCTCTACAACATTACACCCAGTCATTCCACAAAAATGATTTTTTGAGGTGACAGGTTTTAAATGTGCTCAGACATTAATGATATTTAAAAAACTGTAGGTCATGGAATACTAAATTATGTGTCAAAATAACCTATGCTACCGTTTAAAAGTTTGGGGTTGATTTTGAAAGAAGTCTCTAATGCTCATGAAGGCTTTTATTTGATCAAAAATTCAGTAAAACAGTACTATTGTGAAGTATTAGTAGAATTTAAAATAAATGTTTTCTATTTTAATGTATTTTTAAAATGTAGTTTATTTCTGTAATGGCAAATCTGAATTTTCAGCATCATTACTCCAGTTCAGTGTAACATGATCCTTCAGAAATCATTATAATATGCTGATTTGTTGCCCAAGGAACATTCCTCAGTATTATGTTACAAACAGGATTCATTGAAATACAAGAAATACATAGTTCAGTCATGAAACTTCTGAGCAGCTGATTGGTTCTCATAAATTGTCATAAAACCCTAAACCAAATTTTCTGAGATTTTAACAGTTATGTGTGTTGAACATCGTAGAAGTCAATGTTACCATCCGTTAGTTTTGATCGTAAAAGAAAACGGGTTAATTTGAAACTTTTTTGCAGTATTTTTAACTTCCGGGTTTAAATTCGTCTGCTTGTCAGCGTCGCAAGATGTGGTGTTTTCTTGTACTAATGTAGATCTCATCTGTGTCTCTTAGTTATTCATGTGCATTTATTTGTGCATTAAATTATATCTGCCACAGGATATGTATGTATTTGTGTAATTTACGGTGAGCTCACAAAACCATATGTATATTATGTTGCGTGTAATGGTAAATTGCAGCGTGCATTTGTGGGAAGCGTTGATGCTTTTAATGAGAGAGTGGCTGTGTTGTCAGTCTCCCCTCTTCCCCGTCCACTCAGCACTCAACCACGCCCACTTTTGTAGCATTTTTCAAAACAGTAGTGAGAACTGACTGTTTTTTAAACAGGGGGTTTCATGACCCTTTAAAGCTGACCGAGTCAGTGCATGCATGCCATGGGATTTTTTTCTAGCCCTCCACCTTCCCCAGCACCACCTACCTAGATCTGTCAGGGCTTCTCCCTACTTCCCTTTATAGCAGCTTGCATTCTATTCACTGTATTTATGTGCATATTTCAGCATGTAGCCTTTACTCACGCAACAGCAGCAGCGTAGCATCTAGCCCTCCAAGACTAAGCCTATTTACATTCCATTCTTATCAATAAATGCTGTTTATCTATATTCCGAGGGTTGTCATGATTGAACTGCATTTCATTTTTGAGGTTTTTTGTAACATTGTCTTTAGAGTTTTGATCAATTTAATGTGTCCTTGCTGAATAAAAGTACAATTTTCTCACAAAAAAAAATCATAGTGACCCCAATCTTTTGAACGGTAGCGTATGAAAAAAAATTGAACGAAAAAGAAATTACTCTTCTGTCCTCATTTTGTGCTGTTTTGTGTTAATATAGCACGACACCTGCCCTGTCTGCCGGAAAAGTCTGGATGGTGAAGACTGGGATTTCCAGTCACAGACAGGACCTCCTGGGGCAGACCCTTCACCGACGAATGTAGAGGAACGTAGCACCTTTGAGACCATTTAGCCTCCTTTTCCTTCCTTGATTAGTTTGATCAATCCAGGACAAAGAGAAGCACCATAGCCATGTGCATCAGTGCTTCTTGGAGCCCCTAAAAAGACCTTCGTCTTCGAGAGACATTTTAATCCAGACAACCCTGTTTAAAACAATATCTGTTTGATAAGCATCTATATCTGTTCATTTTGTTTGTATAATGTTTGTGAACTAAAATCCCACCAAGGATGTTTATAGTCCAACCTGAGCAAACACATTTGATCTTTGATTTCAGTTTCTCTTCGGTGGGCCCGCAGGACTGGAGCTCACAACCGCTGAGATAGATGATACAGATGTCTCAGGGGATACGGTTCAAGTTGCATATGCATATTTAATGGAATGGCACACGTTTACCCTATAGCTTCTTCAGAGCTCTCGTTTCAATAACTCACAAAGAAGTCAGCGCACAGTTCACTTTCCCTTACCTGTCAATGGATGACACCTGCTAAACACATGCCTTCGCTCTTTTAAAAGTATTATAGAAACACAAAGATTTAGATACCTGCTGAAGTTTTGCACTGTCAAACATTTAGTCTGCTCTACATGTTTTGGGTTGATAGTTTACACTTCTGTTTTGTGGTTGTTGATTTACATTGCTACATATAGTTTTTTTGTGAAGGTTTTGGGGTTTTTGTAGATAGATAAAAAAAAAAAAGTACTTAGTGTATGATATCTTGAAGCTGTTTGATGTTCCTTTGGGTGCTTTTGTCCTCATTCTCAGGGTTCCTTAACTTTCTGCTCCATATTTTGATATTGAGATACAGTACCATTTATAAGAATGTTCACTTCACAATATGACCTTTGAATATTTTGAATGTCATTAAATCTCAAATGTGAACGTAAAATGTTTACAAAAAAAGTAGTTGCAATAAATAACTAGAAAAAGGCACATAACTTTTATAAGCTAACCTATTACATATTGCACTCTCAAAGCAAATAAATAAAATAATTTATTACAATGAATTTTGTGTGTTTTAGACAGTGTATGAACTATATGGGGTTTCAACTGTTGATAGCTTGAGTTCAGGGTGGTTGTGGCTGATATATAATAAATAATTCAACCTAATGACGGAAAAACAATGTGTTAACATTTATTTTACATAATATTTTATTCTAAAATATTTAAGCTTAGTATTGGTTGTATTGTATTGTGATCAATAAACCAATAATAATTCCATAATTTAATCATAATAGAGTTTTGTAGTGTTTAATTTTACATACACCTTTCTAAGGTTTGGGGTCAGTATGATTTTTTTAAATACTTTTTTCCAGCAAGGATGCATTAAATTGATTGAAAATGACAGTAAAGACATTTATAATGTTATAAAAGATTTTTATTTCAAATAAATGCTATTATTTTGATCATTCTATGAATCTATACTGGAAAAAAAAGGAATCACGGTTTCCACAATAATATAAAAGAAACAGTTTTCAACATTGATAATAAGAAATGTTTATTGAGCAGCAAATCAGCATATTAGAATGATTTCTGAAGGGTCACGTTATGATGCTGAAAATTCAGCTTTGCCATCACAGGAAAGAAATGACCATTTAGAAATAGAAAACATTTTAAATTGTAATAGTATTTCACAACATTACTGTTTTTACTGTATTTTTTATCAAATAAATGCAGCCTTGGTGAGCATAAGAGACATCTTTCAAAAACACAAAAAATCCTACCGACCCCATGGTATGTCTGCTTTTCAAAATTGATCTGCCAATTTGTTTAAATCAGTTAGATTTTGTATGAAGAGAAAGCTTCTGAACGTAGCTTCCTAATTAATTTATGTTATTAATATTTGACACGTCCTCATGCCATGCAGTCAGTCAGATTAATTATTTCATTTGCAGCTTGAAAAATCCCACATCAAATTAGTTACAAAACTGATTTCCATTTGTTTTACCATGGCCATTTCTGCATGAGGTAAATGAGACACGTGACTATTCATATTTCTTCATGGAGCAGTCCCCACAATGATAATCCCTTGAAATTATAATAAGACACTCGCACTCGTGTAAATGCAGAATTGACCAGTCACTTAGATCAATGTAAAAAAAGAACAGTACAGTACAGTGTAGTACAGTACGTGACGAAAGAAAAATGTCTGAATTCACAGTAGGCTTACTCATAAAAGAGTAAGCAAAAAGTACCCGGATGACCTACTTCCGGCTAGATTCTTAAGTGTGCATACAATGGACACTTTTCTATCCCATGAGGCCACAGGAGAGGATTTATGAATGGCAGTGAAGCGACATAACTGATGCTGGTCACATGATAGGCCTAATGACAACATGGTGTAGTAGCTACATCCAGATTACACTCATACTAAAAATATTCATACTATATAGAACATACTTTTTAGAGGTTGTAAAGTTATTACTTATTCAAAATATGTACCTACTCAAGAAAGTATACGATTTTGGACGCAGTCCAAGACTCTTGAATTCAGTAGCCCTTTCTGTAGTACCTCCTTACGCCAGTAGGTGGCGTCAGGCCAGTGAGTGTGTTTTGTGAGTCATTGAATAATTTACTGAACTGACTTGTTAAAAAGTCGTTTAACTGAAAGTCTTATTATGAATTCATTTGTATTTAAACATCACTTGAATCACTTTCAGGTGATAAACAATCTAACAATGACAGCATATCAAAATCCCCCTTAAAACTTTATGTTCTTGATGTGAAGGAGAACAATTCGTTCCACTTAAAATATTTGTTCAAAACAAATACTATTAATTAGCTACTGGTCTCCTAATAATGGACTCTGCTCACTTATAGCCTACTCAGGGGTTAAAGTGGGCCGGAACGGCCTGGAACTGCGTTCCGACACCTCAGATAAATTAATAAAAAAATAGAATAGATACCTCCCTTCCTCCCCACTGAACGTGAGCGATTACAAATGCGTGAAATGCACTCACGGTGGTTGAGCGCGGTAAATTTAGTTTTAGGTTCGATATTTCGCCTGACATTTGTTTTCGCTAGCCACTGCTCTATAGGGTCTTACAAAGATATCAATAGCAGGATTAGTTTCAACATTATGTTACCATTGTAGCCTATATCGACATTTAATATTCGTTCAAAATCACCTACGTGCATTAATGCTGCATATTTATACCTGAGAATGCTTTGACGCTTTGCACAGCGCACGATGAGGGAACGTCTGCCAAATCCACCAACTGCCTTAAACGTAGCCAATAATTTGTATTATTTAAAATTACTTTTCAAATTCCAAAGCTTGTAGAAGGTTCCTATTTAGCAATACTGACCTGGTAGCCTTGAGTAAATTAACTTGTTTAAGAAAATGATTCATAAAACATATAAATATCAGTTAAGCCTATGTTTACTTTCTTGACACATACGAAAATGAAAAGACTATCAGTCAAAGTTCAGCTTTAGGAGGGGAAGAAATAGGGCAGGATGAGAGAAAAATAAAGATGTAGATGAGGAGAGAGCAGGTATTGACAAAATAATCTAACGCCCACTGACGTGGTTTTAAAGCTATTTATTATCCTTTTTTTTGCCTTCAAAAGTCTTAAATTGCACATATGTAGGTCAGAGAAATCAATTTTTTCCCGGGGGAGTATGCCCCCGAACCCCTCTAAATACCTCACATTTTTAATGCACATGTCTGTGGGTGGGGCTGTGGATGATAATGTGGGCTGGCGTGGCTTCAGTGCCAGGGCTAATATTTTGTCCCAGTGTTAAGCAATTTCAACATAGTATCGTCATCATATCAGTGCGGATGGGCCAAAATAAAACCATTAAAATATCAAGTAAATAAGTGATACTTGGTGCCACAGCGACACTCTTGACCCCAAAAGTATTGCTATACCACGATACTCAATTAATATGTTGTCCCACGATGAGTCATTTTCCCTGTTGCACCTACACAAAATTTGAGGGTTCCCCCGCCTGCAAAATCCCACTTTAACCACTGCTTATACTATTACACAACCCGCCTCACGGCTACGATTCCCACGGGAGTCTCGATATTTCACTGTGGGTAAACACTGCCACGAGCGTACGACAACACACGAGTCACGACCCTTTTTTTCAGGCGTCAATCGTTTTGTGATTAATCAAACGTGTAACTGCTCTTTCCATCTGAGGAAAACAAATATAGCCCGTACGTTGTTCAAATGTCTGTAATTGAAAAGGCCCCGTACAATTTAGCCAGGGAGAAAGTGTCGAACAGCCTTCTTCGACAACTGCCCTCCCTTCTACCCGTCCCCCTCCTTTCCACACATCCCCTCCCGCCCGCTCTGACTGTGAGAATGCCCCTGGTGTACTGACAGAAACGATACGGGCTTAGCAGACATGGAGGCCCTATTTACGAGAGAGGCCCATTCCGACGCGTCTGAGCTCGACTAACGCTGACCCGGAGAGGGATTCGGGCGACACATCAGATTATCACGGGTAACAAGCGCCGCACACAAGACGGGGGAGAGGGTGAAGAATTTGAGGGAGAGATCCATTTCGGGTCCTCTGTTGATTCAACGCAGCAGCCGCCATTTTGTTGACAGTTCGTGTTTTTAATAACCCGTGCAAGGCTCATCCCGAGGAGGGTTAGATTTTTGTATTCTGCTTCTTTTGGTCCTCCCGAGGATGTTTGTACGGTATTGTTGGATTTTTATTGACGACCGGGGCGATAAGGGAACACTTTACTAATCTGAAACACACCAACAGCGGCTGCTTCGTTACATTACTAACGTTAGTCGTGTGGACGGATCGCGGGGGTTTAGCTAGCCATACCAGTAAATGTGCCTGACAGGACAGATCAGCCGTTTCATTAGAGTGCGGGTTTAGTGGTACCAATTACCTGGTGTGAATTCACTCATTTGAGAGGTAGTAAACAACACAGAGACGTGAATTGAATGACCGTTGACGTTGTATACGTGGGGTTATAGCCGCGATGAACTTACATTGCTCTGACATGTGTCTTAAAAATTGCAATGGCAGCAAGGTATTTTGACATCCCGTTGTAGAAAGAGTCACAGTCTAATAACTTGCTAATATTGTTTCATACAGTATAGTTTTTGACATTTACAGTAATGTAACGTTAAGCTCAAGATATGCTCTTTGCTAACGAGCTATGCTAGCTATATTAGGATCATAAACCGTGACCAGTGCGCCTCACGGATATAAATATCGTAAATTTTGCGGGGTGACTAGATCTACAGACTAGACGAATATTTTTTGTTATGCCATGCATTGGTTAGAATGTTCTCCCGAGAAATATGACCGTTTTCCCTTTTGCTTTTTTTTTTTTTTTTTTGGCCATATCAGCAATTTCAAGATAAATATCCAAGCGACCATGCTGTTGCGCACGAAGGGAGGATTTTGATCGCAAATTATGTGAAAGCCGTTCTGGACCGCTATCAAGGTGAGTAGCTCGTTAATTTTTCTGTATTTAAACTGCAAATACTTAATAAATAGTTTAATCCAGGTGGTTTGTTTATTAGGGCATCAGCTGTCAAAACAAGTGAGGAAAATACAGTATTTTGATGCGTAACTCGCGAGCTTTGTTTGTTGTTGCCAGAACGTATGGTGTTTAGTAAGTGTCGCGGTATTCATGAAGGAGTACTGTTTTTACCTGTTCATAATAAATAATAAAAGACCAGTTTCATAGAAATGAACCTCCAGTAGCACCAGTAGATCATCCTCAGTTAACCTCACTCACAATAGGGTTCATTGCACATGCAAATTGCGCGCGCCTTTGCTTGGTTATATTTTTCCCATTGGAACAGATGTCCAGAGTAGCCTAGGAAAGTGTAGAAAGTGGTGTCTGGAGCCTCTCAACCACCTTTGACCTTTGACTCCGCTGTCAAGGAAACCAGAACTAAGCTTCCCGCTGACTGAGTGCTGTTTGAGTGGATAGCCGTGATTTCTGGCATTTGGTTTGTGATCGGAAAAGATTGAGCTAAGACGCATTCTGTTTGAAATATGAGTGCAGATTAATAGCAGACCCCGATGCTTAGCCTGTGTTAGAGAAGTTTAGTTTCGTTTTGTGGTCCTTTCCCATTGCACCTGATGCTAAGTTGCGAGTTAGTAGATAAATAAATCTAGCAGTTGCTCCAAAATAATCGACACTTAAAAATGAATGAATATCATTTTATTAGATGAGAAGTAAAAAAAAAAGGGAAAAAAGGTGCATTTAAAAAAAAAAGATAGTACATGCACAAGTCTGCTTTTAATATGCCTTTCAAAATGAAGATTACAATTATTTAGACACTTTTTTGTTATTAAACGTTAACATTCATAGTAAATGTGCTGAACTACACTAAACTAGACTAAAAAAAATCACTTTTAAGACCAGTTGGTTAAAAATAATCGTGAACTTAGAGCTAAGAAAAAGTCTAGACATAATTTGTTTGGAGATGCCACTTGGCTGGATATTGTTTTCTAATCCAATGACATTCAAGTGTGGATAGTTCACCCTAAAATTAAAATTCTGTCATCATTTACTCACCCTCAAGTTGTCCCAAACCTGTATGAGTTTCTGTCTTCTGTTGAACAGGAAATATGATATTTTGAAGAATGTTGGTATAACCAGAATGTCCGAATTTTCATTTTTGGGTGAACTATCCCTTTGAGTGTCTAAATACATTACATTTGGGGTCGACATGAAACAAAATCACCCTATTTTCTAAATGCATGTTATTGATCTTTTTGTGACGGATTGATCCATATTTGATTTTTTAAAAATTGTTTTGAGCTTGTAATTTTTAATCAATGTCATAACTAGATTTCCCAGTGAAATGACAGCTGTCTCTCTGGTGATGTATGCCAGACTTCTATAATCATGTCATTCACTTAAACCCCGCCCCTTTTATACAATCCTCTGCAATCAGCTCCATCCAATCTGTAACTGATGAATATAACTCAGTCCCCGCCCTTTTTTGTTTTTTGATAATGTTTACCTCATATGTAGCCTATGTCACAATCCTATGGTCACAATACAGAAAAAGATTTGTTGCTACTCTGGTTGCATAGCAACTTCACTATGCAAATAGTAGATTAAAATACGGTTTGGAATAAAAGAAGACATAACTTCATGTAAAGGGAAGAGTGGGAAATGAGAGGAGATGCTAATTGTTTGCTGTAAGTCATCTACACCATATTTTTAATAGCTTTTAGATGCAATTTGCCAGAGTTTTTTTTCTCCTTGCCATCTATTCACCCTAGGGCTCACTAAATTTCTCAAACTTCAACTGCTCCACTGTCTCCCAATTTGTCCTGTAGTGTTTTTTGGCTGACTGGAGGTTGTGGCTTTCAGTACTCATAGAATAAACGAGGGCACCTAATTTCATAGTTGAAGAAAGCCTATCTAAACACACTGAGTTAGTATATTATATCTCTATGATGCCAAAACAAGCACAGATTAAAGAGTCATGAATGACAGGTGCTGAAAGAGCGTGGATGGAGGAAGCAGAGGAATCGATGATTTCAAAAGTAGCTGTAATTAACTATATACTTGGTGTGTCATATTTGGTTAACACTTTATTTTACAGTGTCATTGTTACATATGTTACATGAAGTTACTATAACTACAAATTATTACTATAACCAGAAATTATGCATAATTACATGCAACAAACCCTAATCCTAACTCTATCGTACATACATGTAGGCCTAGTTGGTTACTTAATATTACTCAGTACTTAAATGTATAATTACAGTGTAACAAAGACACCTTAAAATACAGTTTAACCCATTTTTATTAGTGTAATTATACATAGTTATTGTTATATACACATTGTTATTAGTATAGTAATAACTATAGTAATGTGTAATATTTTTAACACACCTAGTGTAAAATAAAGTGTTTTAGTTAGTTTGTTTTATTTATTTTGTTCAGGTAGCTCAACTGTTAGAGTAGGACGCTTGCAATGGCAAGAGCATGTGATTCCTATAGCATCAGATACATAAATGTAAAAGTGTTGGATTTTTAGCAAACGATAGCTTGCTGCAATTCTGTCCAGCTTTCCCTCAAGACTTTTCCCGCAGCCATTTTACAATACAAGGTAGCATTTATTTTTGGCATCTTCTCCGCAAAGAGAGGAGGGACAAGAGAGCGAATAACACAGTAACGAGAAGCGGACTACGACCCAGAGTGCTGAGGAAATAGGGGAATGATTGTCACTAAGGGAGGGACGGACCAGGGAAAAAAAGACGGAGGGAGGGAGTGCTAGGGAAATGTGTTTTCGATTAGCAGAAGCACAACGGCTCTAGTTTGACCGCTGTACTGTTAGATTTCCAAGTAAGTGTTAGAGGGAGACTGAATGAGTGAGAGGACGAAGAGAGTGACAGAATGGGGTGAAAGGGTAGGTCGGACACAGAACAAGCGAGGTGTGGTTTTTGGAGCACCATGTGTGAAACGAGAAGGAGCGAATGGAAGAGTGTTTAAGTGAAATGGGGTGAGTAATTATAGTAAACATAGAGAAGTTGGAGTAGAGAGAAGGAAGGCATGACTCCAAGTTCTGTAGCCAGATTATAGTTGTGGTGATTTCACAGAAAACAACTCTCTCAATATAAAATACCACCACTAATGAAACAACACTCCGTAAAACGGCTCTCTGAGCTTTTTCTCGTGCCCAGCTCTAAACAGCCGTAACCGTACATGTAGCGTTCCAATGACCTAGGCGTTCTTAATAGACTTGTGTAATATTTAAACCATCACTCTCAGTGGGGCATAAAGAAACTGTCCACTTCTGTTGCTCTGCCCTCTCTTTTTCCTTTTCTTTCCCAGCCTTTCATTCACTCGCTGTGCTTTTCTGACTAGAAGTCATAAAAAGGGCTCGGAAAGGTGACTGGATCCTCTGTCTCCCAGAGGACCTTTTATGCTGAGGTCACCGCTCGGTCTCGCCTCCCAATAACTTGACCCTCAAAAAGCACCTGTGGCTGGCGCAGTACTAAATTACTCAGTGGCCTTTTGTTTTGGAGGTGTGTTAGGGGCAAAAGGTTACTTTTGTCAAGCCCCCAGTTCTTTTTTTGTGCATTCCAAAAAAGTTTTATATTATCCATGTAAAACTGTGCTTGAGATAAAACTCATTTATTAGAATATGAAGCAATGCAGTTGTAAAAAAAAAAAAAAAAAAAAAAAATCTTCTAAAGCCTCAATAATTCATAAAAATATTACTGAAATGTGTTTAGTTTATAAAGTAAACTTGTGTCAGCTTTATGTCTGGCAACATAAGTTATCATTCAGAGCCACCAATAATCAAAATTCTGAGTCAGATTTTGGATATTATTGAATTGCAGCTGTCTAGCCTTTCTATGTCCTTATTTTGATCATTCGAAGTCGTATTTGTGGTGGTAGTGATCCATGTCTGCAAAGCCATTCTCTGTTAATAATTAAATTAAAGGTTAACGCTGTCTTAGAAGTGTGGCTTATTTGTCTTTTGGTCGTAACACCCATTTTTTATCTCCACAGTTTGAAGGAGAGAGAGCTGGGCACTTGGCAAGGGACGACATTGCTTCAACCCAACAAGGATTTATTTCCGACCTCTGCTACACCCCCTTCCCCTTCCCCTTCCCCTCCATTCAACTTTCTTCCTCCTACCTGACATCTGAAAGTCCTCCTGTACCTATACCTGCAAGTAAGAACATCCTGTCCCCCTCAAGCCCCCCTTGTTCCCTAAATCACCGATGGATCAGAGGACACAGGGGGGGCCCTCTACGCCACCTCCGCTCCCTGCCAATGCCCCCCCAACAGAACGTGAGAAAGAAGGAGTAGGAGGGAAGAAGGACGATGAAGAGGAGAAGAAGAAACGAGAGAAACCAAGAGATGGAGCACAGAGTGAAACTTGTGGTGCTGAAAGTGGGACTAGTGACCAGCAACAACAACAGCAACCCACACAGTTCTCAGTCAAAGAAACCAGTTACTCTGAGGGCAACGTCAAACTCAAAATAGGCCTGCAGGCCAAACGCATGAAGAAGCCACCTAAGATCCTTGAGAACTATGTCTGTCGGCCAGCCTTCCGAGCCACTGTAAGACATAGTGGAGGCAGAGGCGGAGGGCGTGGTAATCGTGGGGCTGGAGCCATTGATGGGAGCAGCCATACTTCTAGCCCAAGTCATGGAAAAGAAGGAGAGAAAAGTCCCTCTGTCAACCGAGGAGCACCTCTATCATCTACTGCTCCTGCTGCTACATCTCCCTCGCCTTCTCTTTCTCCTCCGCCTGTTTCAACCAGCCAAGTCACTCCTGTGAATGGAAGTGCTCCAGCAAAAAGGGTAAGGTTGTTTAACTTGTCATGCAGCATTTCTTAGATGTCTAAGAAATTGTAAACAATGAAAGAGACTATCTGAAATTACATAACAAGCATCCAGTACAACAAACCAACAGGGATAAGGGAGAGACCAACTCAAATATCCCTCTCACTACACTTTCCTTTCACTAAACTGTGGTTTCATCGAATAAATAAGCTTTGCTCACTCTTCTGTTTCAGTCATCCAAACACTTAAACTTTCTGTTTTTTTCCTTTTCCTCATTTCTTTGTTAACTATGCTTTTCTGTTTGACCCAGAGTACTTTGGGGTTCACTCTTAGATTTTGTTTCTCCAACTGTCTCAAGTCTTTCCTAATGTCTTTTTAACCCTGCTTCTATTTCTCTTTTTTACACACATCTTCCTTCCCCCATCTCTCTCTCTGCTGTCCTGCAAATAAACAAGTAAAAATGGTCCAATATTTAATTAATGAACAGGAATTTTAGTGGCATAAAACATAAAAAAGACATACAATTGGGTAATTTTTCTAATAGCTTGGAGAAATCCAGCACAGTTAATAATGCATAATTTATTTGTGTTCCATGATTTTCATATTATATTGAATTAAATGCATGTAACAGTGTTTCTGTGACTTAGTATTTTCTTCTTTATATACATATAGGGTCCTCCAAAACTTGCCTGTAAGTCTGAGGGAAAAGCTGATGTAAAATCTGTTGCTTCTTCAGAGAGACCCCTTAACCTTCATCGCCCCATGACAGAAAGCAAATCACACTCCTCTGGAAAGAAAAACCATGTTCCACAAACCAACTCCCCCGCCCCATCGCCACCAACAATGCCCCCAGCTGCCACATCGCAACAGGAACTCAAAGCAGATGGGATCTTAAAATCTTCTCAGTACAATTTTCCTGAGGGGCAAAAGGAACAAGAAAGAGGAATTTCTGCCTGGGGTGCCCCTACTGTGACCGAGAAGCTTGCTCAGCTCATTGCTACATGCCCACCTTCAAAGTGCCCAAAGCCGAAAGTCCGGAAGGTGTCTCCAGCTCCAGCACACAGTAGCTCACCTCCCTTAATTTCTAATCTGCAGCGCCCTGAACGGGCTATGGCAAATAGGAACACCTATTCAAGGGCGGTGCACCTTGCCCCACCACCTGTTTCACGGCCGCCAGGTCGCCCATATGGTTCCAAAAACAAAGACAGTATCCTGGAAAAATTTTCTGGCACCTCTAGAAAAGAAGAATCAGATGGACTTTCAAAAGGTGTCACCAATAGCAACAGCAGCACAACCACCACCACCACCACTAGCACTGTTCTGTCTCAAAACAATAGTCGTTTGACAACGACATCCATAAATGATAGCACTGACAACAGTACCACCAATGGATTAAAATCTCGTCTTGGGCATTGCCCATCTCATTCTTCCTCCACGGCTTCTCTTTCTTCACCAATATTTTCCTCTTCCTCATCCTCCTCCTTAGAGAGAATAGGAAGTACAGGATGTCACATAGGTTTGCCAGGCTCCCTAGCCTCATGCCCTAGAGCAAGCCCCTCCCGAATAGAGGAGATTACTGAGAAAGACAAAGAGCGTGACCGAGACAAAGACATGGACAGTCCCAGAGATTTAAGTAAGGGCTCCACTCCAGCCATGGCAGGGAAGCAAGATGCTAAAGAAAGGTGTCCTTTGTCAGCTCCTCGAAGTGAGAAGGGTAAACACAGTGAGAGCTCAAGCCCAGTCAAACGTAGTCCCAATCAGGAAAGTCGCGTTAGTGGTGTACCAAGTCCTGCTGAGTCCACCAAATGCACTATTTCACCTTCATACCCTTCTGGTGCCAGCAGGAGCCCAACACCACTATGCGATGACATTGGTGCTGTATCTCCTGCATCACCAGCTGAGCAGGATTCAAAGCCTCTTAAGAAGCGGCGGGGACGGCGACCTCGCTGGACGAAGGCGGTGAATCGAACCCATAAGTCTTTACTTGAGGCTGCTTCTAACCATCAGAAACTCACCACACCAATGCCCTTAGGGCTTTCATCCCTATCCCCTGTTCGGCGTCCTGTGGGACGGCCTCCCAATTCTAATCTCATGCCCCTTGTTGTTTCAGAACTTTTTGAATCTTCACCCAAGAAGAGGGGACGTCCCAAGAACAAAATGCCTCGGTTAGATGCACCAGCCCGTGGCCGCACCCCAAACAAACTGGCACCCTCAAAAGTCTACTCTAGTTTGCTCAAATCTAAAGAAGAGCAGGATCCCCCTGTTTTGCACCCTGAAGTGGACTTTAATCCACCTAAACCCATGGCAAGAAAGCGAGGGCGCCCCAAGCGCTTACCTCCAACCCTTCCACAAGAAACCCAGCCCCCAACACTTGCTCCTGAGTCAGGGGATGCTTCAGTAGGTGAAAAACCTTTTCGTAATAAAGGCAATGGGCAGCTCATCATGAAGACGATCATAGGCAAAATCAATAAAATGAAGACAGTAAAACGAAAGAGGCTTCTCAGCCAAATACTGCTTGGGCCGAAACCAGGGACTGAGCAGGAAGGCTCCAGAAACAGTGGGCCACCAGGAGCTCCGGCTGCTACAAAACCACAGTCTCTGTCGTCACTTGCTTCTACATTTGGGGGCAAATTAGGGCCACAGATCAATGTTAGCAAAAAGGGGACAATATATATGGGTAAAAGGAGGGGTCGTAAGCCAAAATCATCAGCTAATCTCTTCCCAGGTGCCCCCACACCCCCTCCAGAACCTTTCTTGTCGCCAAACACTTCTTCCCCACTCCATCATCACCAGTCGCAGACCTTGCAAAACCAGCAACACCAGTTGCCTCCGTCTGAGGTGTTCCCTTCCCCATCACTGTCACAGTCAAGTGGAGGTCAAAGTCCCATTAGCGATGCTAGCTTTGTTGAGCCTGGCTCAGTGCATTTCTCATCCCACCCACACTGCAGCCATTCCCATCAGGGCCACCACTCATTCTCCTTTCCCCCACCTACTTTTTCAGCCCCGTCTGCTCGCACTGTAGGGAGTTCCACATCATCCACAGCACACCCATCTCAAAAGAAGTCTTCTTGCCGGGGTTACCACCATCACCACCACCACTACCGGCAACACTACCATTATCGAAAGTTTTCTCCTCCAAGGCCGCTGTTGCCCACGTCTCCTGCTCCTCTGAGTGAGCTAAAGGAGGCCACACCTTCCCCAGTCAGTGAATCGCACAGCGAAGAGACGGTACCCAGTGACAGTGGCATTGGAACAGACAACAACAGCACCTCGGACCGTGGGGAAAAGGCTGGTTGTGCAAGTGGCTTAGTTGGTGTAGGGGTCTCACAGGGTATGGCAAGTGGACTCTTAATGCCTGGTGTCATAGGTCCAGCCATGGGAGCGGGAATGGGACTTTCTTCTAGAGGAAGGAAGCGGCACTCATCTTCAGTTCTCTTGGAACGTCCGTCACCTACACCCTCTCCACTTGGAGCAAGGGCATCACCTGACCCAAGAAGACCGCACCCAGCTGCCCCATCATCTGCTTTGGTTGGACATAAAGAGAAGCACAAGCATAAGTGCAAGCGTCGTGCACATGGCTGCCCTAGCTATGACAAAATAAAAAGGCAAAAGCGCAAACGCAAGAAGAAGTACCTGCAGCTGCGGACACGCCGACAAGACCCAGACTTCTTGGCTGATTTGGATGAGATCTGTGTTCAGCTCAGTGATATACGAATTGCTCATCGCACACCTACACTTCGTTTGGGTAGCAGCTTGGGTCTGGGTGCTGGGGCAGCAGGACCAGCCCGTGGGTCTGGCTTGGGAAGTGCCAGAGCAAGCAGCAGCCTTGGCGGTGGAACCAACCCACCACCCCATCACTATCTACATAGAGACCTCTTGCCCACCATCTTCAGGATAAATTTTAGTGGATATTATTCGCCCCACCCAGCCTACCCATGTGATTCACTTCATTATGTCCGTAAGCCAGATCTTAAAAAGAAAAGAGGGCGGCCACCTAAGCTCAGAGAGTCTATATCAGAAGTACCATTTGTACCTGGGTTAGGCTTTCCCCTGTCTAGTGGTGGTTTCTATCACCCTTCTTATGGTGTCCCATACTCATCTGCCCCACTGGGACTTGGTTACTATCGGGGTTATACCCCAGCAAGTGCCCTGTACCCCCACCCCCATCACCAGACTCCCCACTCTGGCCCATCCCACCATGTTCATTCCCCCTCTTTTCCTCCACCTCCGCCCCCTTCTTATGTCCATCATCATCACCCATCCCACCTGCTTCTTAACCCCTCCAAATTTCACAAGAAGAAACATAAGCTGCTTAGGCAGGAATATCTAGGTGGTGGTCGTTCGTCAGTACTCTATCCTGCCATGTCGTCTGAGCTATCATTTGGCTGGCACCACAAACACAAGCATAGACACAAGCACCGTGATCGCTGTGGTGAAGAGGAGGGGGATGATGGTGGTGGAGTTGTAGGAGGCATAGGTGGCAGAAGTGGAGGAGGTGAGGGGTTGGGAGTCGGAAGAGGAGAGCGAGGGAGTGTAGAGTCCCTTCAGCGCTGCCGGTTTGGGCGAGATGGCTCTGCTGACTCCAGTGCTAACAAACAGGCAGCTTCTGCCAACTCTCCTTCCTCTTCCTCCTCATCTTCTGCAGAACGGTACAAGCGTAAAGAGGCCTCTTTGTCTTGTCTTGGGCCTTCACGGCTGTCTTTGGGCAGCACAAGCCGGGGACATCATCCTGTTGACTCCTGGTTTAGAATGGGAAGTTCTGATACTGATTACTCCAAACTCTGTAGAAACCAGTCCCTTTCTGGGTCTGGTGCATTCTCTGAAGGACATGTGCAAAATACAGTGGAGTGCTCAGAGAGTGACGAAGAAGATGCTGCTTCCCCGATTGAGGAGGCAGAAACCAGCCACCACACCAACTTGTTTGCATCTGCACTATCTCGAACTTCGCTCAAGGGGAGTCGGAGCAAAAAAGGTGGAACGTCAGAGAGCCCCAGCCTGTCACGTTTGGACCGAACAGTGAGAAGGGATCGTTCCACATCTGCAGAGAGGAGAGAGATGGGTAAGTGTAAAATCATATGAACTAATGCTGATATTCATAAGCCTATTAAACTTATAAACCATAATCATAGCGCAAAAGTATTACATTACATCCATGTTCAGTTCAGTAATGTTGTTTTCAACCAACTGAATGCAAATATGAGCCTTCTGATGTGACCCAAATTTAGTTTGACATTGTCAAGGTTGCAGAATTAATGCAGTGAAATGTTGTCACTTTCCAAATATAGCTTTACCTTGGTGTCCTCCATAATTCTGTGCTAAAATTTTATTGGATGTCACTTGCTTTAGTGCATGCTGCAAATTTATGATTAGTCTTCAGAACTTCCTGTCAGTGGTCTGTATTGATTTCAAGGCCCGGTCATCACATCAAAGCATTTTGCATGACCTGTTTAAAGTGGTTAATACAAGAATAGTCAAAGCTGCTGCTTGTAGTTAAAGGTCCTACAGTACATACTCCAGAGTACACAGAATGGCTTGTTGCAACATCATTTCTTCTGCACTCCAATAGCAATGTGATTCCAAATAGGCTACTTGCATATACAAACCTGGGGCTAAATTTCTTCACACTCACATATTTAAACACCTGCTCAAATGTTACTGTACTGAACAAGGTAAAATTTTCATAACAATGCAGCTTCTCATTCATGCTGGGATGAATGGGCAGTGTGTTTGTGTATATGTGTTAATGCATAGAGGGTCCCTAGTGAGACAGCAAAGGGTAGTATGTAATCCAGGATTAGAGCTCAGGACATGAGGTCATCCACCGGTCATTGACTGCACCATTAATTCACGGTAGCAGTGAGAGCAAGAAACTGATGAGAAAGAGTAAAAGAGAAGGATTAGGCTAAAGGCTTGAAGAAAATAGGACTGATAAAAAAAGAGTAAGTCTGTGAATAAGATGTGATTTGAATGAAGAGTTAGTTGATGAATTGGTGCCCATATATAGTTAGTGGTGCTTGCTAAGGCAGTCATTAATATGTGATTTGAGCAAAGAGCTAACCATAAGTATTAAACTGACTTGTAACTCGTCTCACACAGGAATTGTGCAAAAAAACATTGACTGATGGAACGATAAGATGAATAGAACATTATAGACTAGACTGTGTTGAAAGTGAGTTAGACTGAGATTAAGTTAATTATAGGGATAATGGAGGATAGAGGAAACACAGTTAATGAGGCTCTGCACACATGGATAGATGATGCTGCTTTTTTGCTGAATCTGTGAGATGATTCTTTTCTTCTACATCAGAATTTGGCCATTGGGAGATGAGAAGATAAATTGGATTACAGATGGCGTAGAAAAGATTATCAAGTCCCCATTTTGTTATTTGCCTGTTAATAAACTTGTTCTAAATAAAGATAATAATCTAATCATGAATTTCAGAGTTTAGCTTAGTCAGTGGCAGGATGCTGTTTTCTGTGTTGAATGTTGCTCAGCGATTAAAAGGATACAAAATTAGCCAGTCCGTAACAGTCATTTGATATATGTGTGTGCTTTTTTTTAATTTAAATAAAAAAAAATGTTATCCTTTGTTTTCATTATAATTCATTATAACATACATGCTGTGGGATCTTGGATGATAGATTGAGTTCTGTTCTGTGACAGTTCTTGTTTAAGTGTTTGGTGAAAAAAATTTCAGCCACTCAACTCTCCTTTTGGTTAAATCTTATAGGGAATGTGTCTGGCATGCAGAACCGAGGTGGTCAATCCAGTGTTCCTGAGGTCTCTGAGGGTACCCATCATCGGCACCACCACCCTCCTCTATCCCTCTCGCACTCTTCCTCTTGCCTTTCTCATTGCACTCTTGACCAGCCTGGAAGTGCCGCAGCTCTCCGGCCCACCAGTCGCCAGGCTAGTCCCTCCACATGCTCCTCCCAGCCTGCATGCGACCTTAACTCGCCCCCTTCGCATCACTCCCATCGGCCCCCTCCAAAAAACAACCTGCACCATGTCAACAAGATCCTCCGTGCAAAGAAGCTCCAGAGGCAAGCACGCACAGGAAACAACGTAGTGAAAAAACGGGGTCCGGGCCGTCCCCGTAAGTACCCGCTGCCCTCCCCTCCCCCATCACCATCACCACAGGCATCTGAACAGGAGAACCACCCGTTACCTGAAAGGCACAGAGGAAGTGTGCTCTGGGAGGGAGACACCGTGGTTGATGTCATTGAGTCTGTAGTGCAGAGCCAGCGCAGGAAGGGACGCAAGCGGAAACGCTGGGAGAGGGAGACAGAAGGAGGCGATGAGGAAGAAGAAGAACCGGAGGAGGAAAGAGAGGCGGAAGCAGAAGAAGAAGAACGGTCAGCTGCTAGAGAGGATGTGATGCCGAGAGTTAGAACAGAAGGAGGGAGGGAATGGTTGACGCAGGAAGAAATGCATTGTTTTCGCAGGTATGCAGTACAAAATTACACCACTCAAATGTGTGGGGTCAGTACGATTTAAAAAAAAAAAAAAAATAAAAAAAAATATATATATATATATTTTTTTAGCAAGGATACATTAAATTGATCAAAAGTGACAATAAAGACATTTAATGCTACTAATGATTTTTAAAAAATAAAATAAATAGATGCTGTTCTTTTGAACTTTCTATTCATCAAAGAATCCTGAAAAAAATGTATCACAGTTTCCACAAAAATTTTAAGTAGAACTGTTTTTAATATTGATAAGCACATCACCTCTTTTCTCACAGTGTCTGAAATGGCCCGATAAAGTGTCCGGTTTTGCTAAATCCCTCCTTTCCAAGAGCTTCCTCTGCTCTGATTGGTCAGATGGCCCAGTCTGTTGTTGTTGGTGCTTGCAGCGCGGGTCGGAAGTAAAACGGCAATTAGCATATCTGTTTAATATCAACATGAAATATAAAAAAATTGGCCAATCTACTTTCTGGCTCCATGTCATGGTCAAAAAGCTCCCCAAAAATGCAGATGATTTTTTTTCTTAATCTTATTATAATTTTTTTTTTTTATTTGCAGTGCACTGGAGGGAAAACCTGATAGCCAGTCCTCCCCAGAGTGCACAGGCCCTACTACCATGGAACAAGCCCCAACCCCATCAGTAACCACTCAACGGGAGAAGAGAGTTGCTAGACCACCCAAAAAGAAATTTCAAAAGGCGGGGCTTTACTCTGACGTGTACAAGACTGATGAGTAAGGGTGAACATGTTCAGCAAGCCCGTTTTATCATCTAACATTCATATCCCAGGTAAATAAACGTAACCTTTCTGCATTTCCCCATCAGTCCTCGCAGTCAGCTGCTACAGCTAAAGAAGGAGAAGTTAGAGTACACTCCAGGTGAACATGAGTATGGCCTTCTACCTGCTCCCATTCATGTTGGTGAGTTTTTCCTTTATGCTTAAATTGCAGTTGTAACCTTTTACTCTACAGATTTTGACATGCATCACTTAGTTTAGCACAATTTCTAATTGCTGTTTAGTCGACAGTAGGATTTTCGACATTAAATTTTTAAAGAACTATTATTTAAACAAATGAGCTTGTGGACTTGTATTGGTTTACAGCTTTCAGTGTCATTCCTAACCCATTTATTATATATGGCGTCATGGGCAATCAGGCTGATTAGTTATGGTTTATGAGGTGATTTGTTGATTCAATACTGGATTGAGGCAGCCTCAATTTAAAGGACAAAGCAACTGAACTAATAACTGCAATTTGTCTTTGGTGTTTGTCCAGGGAAATACTTGAGACAGAAACGCATTGATTTCCAGCTGCCTTATGACATCCTGTGGCTTTGGAAACATGATCAGGTAGCTCCTTAAAGCCACATCTTTCCCTGAGTTGACAGCTGCATTTGTTATTGCATTGTTTTTTGCTCCAAAAATCATTTTATAAATCAGTATTTTGTTCTTGTTTTCTAATAAACATCCTTAAAACAAGATACATTGACTTGTAAGATAAGAATAGTTTTCAGAGAATATATCATATAAGCATAAATCTAACAATAATTAGTGAGGTTTATGAAAAAATAATTTGAACAACACATTTTAACAAAAAAATGTAAACAAATTTTAATATTTAAAAAGATTTTTAGCAGTTTAATGTCTGAATGCTTGCAAAAATCTTTCTAATAAAAGATGAATCTTTGTAGCTCCACAAGAGACCTGATGTGCCTCTCTACAAGAAGATCAGATCCAGTAAGCACATTTTTATTGTTTTGATCACTGCCCAGAACATGCATCTGTTTCCATAAATATACTGATTTGAAAGGACTGGAAGTTGTTGATTTTTAGGACTGCTCTCATTTTTGTATTGTGTTTTGTGTGCATGCTTGCGGATGATTTAGAGTAACGCATTAATCTTTTTTAAATTAGATGTCTATGTGGATGTGAAGCCTCTTTCTGGCTATGAAGCCACTACTTGTAACTGCAGGGCGCCCGAAGACCAAATTGAGAAGGGCTGTCAGGACGACTGTCTAAACAGGTAACTGGTCCAAAAATGAAGTATTTAATTGCCCTGTCTTAAGAGGCTTACATCATCTTCTATGCGCACTCATTAGTGCAGTTGTAGTTCATAATATGGATTATGCCATTGGCCATAACCCATTGGTTTCTCATCTCTCTCTGTCTCAGGATGATCTTTGCTGAGTGTTCTCCAAGTACATGTCCGAGTGGTGATCAGTGTGATAACCAGCATATCCAGAAGCATGAGTGGGTTCAGTGCCTTGAGCGTTTCCGAGCTGAGGGGAAGGGCTGGGGGATCCGCACCAAGCAGCCCCTACGTTCCGGCCAATTCATCATTGAGTACTTGGGAGAGGTGGTCAGCGAACATGAGTTCAGGTAAGCCGCATTTTGGCTGTAAACAACAAAAATGAGACCCAGACCTCAACTAGTTTGAACATGCTACAATTTGGTATTGTCCAACCTATATTTAGACCACAATAATTTCCTTTTGTAGCCCATACAGCATCAATTTGTCTTGGGAATGACAGATACAAGTCCTGCACAGTGGCCAGAGGGATTTGAGCCATTTTATTGTGTGTATTGGTGCATTATCATGTTGATACACAGCACCCCCTTCAGGGTACAATGTTTTAACCATTAGGTGCACATGGTCCTCCCGAATGGTTTGGTAGTCCTTGTAAAAGTGCCCATCGAACACATTATGGAATGCTGTGATATTGCAGCCCAATCCATCACTGATCCACCCCATGCTTCACTCTGGGCATCAAAAGTCCGGATGTTAAGCCTCTTCGGGGCTTCTCAAAACTCCCACAGATGTGGGAAAGACAGTGAAGGTGGACTCATTGATTCATTGTCTCATTGACTCATTGTGAACAATACACATTGTTTCACATTGTGCACAGCCCAAGATTTACACTTTTGGCACCAACGAAACCAACATTTGGCATTGGCACGAGTGACCAAAGGTTTGGCTATAGCAGCCCAACCATGAATATTGACCCTGTGGAGCTCCCGACAAACAGTTTTGATGGAAATAGGAGATTTAATTCTGTAGTGTTGGGCAGCTGTGGTTTTATGTTTTTTTGGATGCAATCCGAGTTAGTACCTGGACATCCCTTTCAGACTGCTTCCTCTTGCATCGACAGTTACTCCTGTTAGATGTGGTTCGTCCTACGTGGTGGTATGCCGACATTACCCTGAATACCATAGCCCTCGATACACCATAAAGACTTGCTGTCCTGCTCACAAATGAGCCAGCGAGACATGCACCAACAATTTGTCCTCTTTTGAACTCTGATTTTTCTCCCATTATGTTATGTGGATTGCAATATTTTATGTACATATATGGTATTGCTGTGCACACTCTGCTCTTACTGATTGAATTTTAAATATCAAATATTTATAAAATAGGTTTTTACATTCATTAATTTATATTTTTTATAATACATTATTTTTTTATAATGAATTAATATAAAATAAACACAATACCTTAACCTTTATTAAATGGTGTGTATTCTTTTAATTATATGATTTATTATTATTATTTATTTTCTTTTATGTTTAGGAGTCGCATGATGGAGCAGTACTTCTCCCACAGCGGAAACTACTGTCTGAACCTGGACAGCGGCATGGTCATCGACAGCTACCGCATGGGCAATGAGGCTCGCTTTGTCAACCACAGCTGCGAGCCCAACTGTGAGATGCAGAAATGGTGAGTGAAACGAGACCATTGATGAGTCACTGTTGAAGTATGGCAATAAAATCCCATCAGCTTCTGATGAATTCAGAAACAGAAAGGTCATTTTTAACTGTGAGTCAGTGGGGACGTGGACAACCACGAGTACTGAGTAAGCCATTACTGTATCCTCTTGAAATTGCTGTATTATGAACAAGCCATGGTCATGTTGAAAAATTTAAGAGGAAGGGCACATTTTTCTCTTTTACACAAGGTGTTGAAACTTGTTTCATAATAAATTAGTGTAATTAGTCGAAACATAAAGATTTTATGTTAGCAACAGGATTGTGAACTCAAGATCCAGGTCAGTAGCCAACATCTGCTTGGTACCGTAACAATTACAGACACGTCGGGCTTTTGTCTACACACACAGTCTACAGAAAAATGTTATCTATTCCATCTCTTGCTCTGTCTACTTTTTTTTCTCTCTTTCACGCACACATACACACATTAAAAACTGTGCTTGTAGGCTGAATGGTGGCAGATCATCCATCTTTTCACACAAGAGCGATTATCTGAAGCTTGTGTTTTAGAGTGGGGGACACAGCTGTGCTGCCCAGTGTTTAGCTGTTAGAGTGCACACACACCCACATCTGTGCCAAAATGGCCTCATTCTACCTTATTGCATATTGTACAACCCAGCCTAGTTTTTCAATATCAAGTCCACAATTCTTGATGTAGCTTGACATGCTGATGGCTTGAGTTCATTTAATTTAAAAGATCGACACTCAATGGACTCAATGTAGCTACAATATATTAAATGGTATTCCACAATATTACAGTTTTGACTGTATTTTTAATCAAATAAATGCTGCTGCCTTAATGAGCATATGAGACTTTTTTCAAAAACATTTTTAAAAAAACTTGCTCACCCCAAATTTTTGAATTGTAAAGGATATATAAAAATGTAATTATTAATCTCAGAAGAAAGTCTCATAAAATGTTGAACATTGCTTGTCTGATCAGATTATTCGAGATGTAACAATTTGTTTCATAATTGCTGTAGAATCCCGACTAAGGTTGAATGTTGAGTTTAAATCATGAATCTGTCTCTTTCTCTCAGGTCGGTGAATGGAGTGTACCGTATTGGTCTGTTTGCTCTAAAAGACATCAACAGCGGAATAGAACTGACATATGACTACAACTTCCACTCCTTCAACATGGAAGAACAGGTATGTTAAAAGACTTGCAGTCACCCGTGTCCCGCATGTCAGGAACATGCCTGTCTGAAGCATGTACATACACATGAACACGCAGCTGTGTTTTGTTGCGGATGCTTGTACTTAATTCGTCCAGATCGCTGGTGCTGATTCAGTCACTCATAGCCACCTGATTCTTCCAGCCACAGAATTTAGAGGGGTTGGGACTCCAAATAACAATATATATAATACATTATATACAGGGCTTGACATTTTACTTTTTTGCTCACCAGCCACTGTGGCTAGTGGTTTTCCAAAGGTACTAGCCACTCAGCATTTTCACTGGCCACAATTTTGACATCGATACCATGGGGAAAACTGCCATATAGATATGTTTAATATTATCTCATAATTTGGCAGCAGGTATATTAGGCAGCTGTCACTTTAAGGTCTGACGCATAGATCCATTATACTGTTACACATGTGTTTTCTTTCTCAATTGTTGTGTTTACGTGAATACTCTCCAAGAACGGCAATAAGCCCAATCCCATGGTGAAATTCAAGGCCTGTAACACCAATAATATTCATCCGGAGCAAATAAAAATGAGTGAGGGGAAGCGGGTTAATGTGTCAATTCACTGTCGGAGAGATGAGAGAGCAGGAAAGCGCAGGTGATATTGCAAATCTATTCTGTGGAAAATGAGTATTGGAAGCGTTTCACATATTTTATAGATATTTTATATTGTATAGAAAAATCTATATTTTTGACAACACTACATTGCACTTAGTTTATTATTTCAGATGCCTTTTTAAAAGACTACAATTGGCTGAAAGTGGCTTGTAGGAATGACTGCGTTACACGCCACTGAAATCCTCACGCATTTGGCGGGTGGCCGGGTGTTAATGTCAAGCCCTGATTATATATGATATTTTTATTTTGTTAACACTTTATTTAAAGCCTTTAAATGTAATGCATTGCAAAGGTATTCATATTGTTTGTTATAATGCATTATATCTTTTCATAAATAATTGTAACCAAAGTCAAAGTGCATTATAATATTTGAAGATTTCATGTTGCATCTGAATTGGTAATTTGTCATGATTTTTAATACATTACACTTTCTAAAGGCACTTTTTTAAAAATAATATATTGTAACTATAGTTGCAATTATTCACAACAAGAACATACAGTTGGCATTACAAGGGATAATAAAAATACTTTTATAATGTATTATATATAAAGTATTAAAGTAGTTGCCTTTAATTTTTAAACTTCTATTATTTGTGTCCATTTATTATGTATTTCACATTAATAAGTTTAAAAAACAGTGTTGTGGACATGCCACTTCAGACAGTTTACATTTATTTATTTTTTAGCGGAATCTTACTTTTCTTTCTTTATTTAAATCTCACATTTTTGATATGGTTATTTTGATATGTGTATTTGTGACGACATTTTTTTCTTGCTTGCCAAATGATAATGTTTCTCTGCTCTTGTTGCTATGCAGCAAGCCTGCAAGTGTGGCTCAGAGGGTTGCCGTGGCATCATTGGCGGGAAGAGCCAGCGAATCAATGGGCTGCCTGGGAAAGCGGGCGGATCAGGGGGCGGAGCCCGAAGGCTTGGAAGACTGAAAGAGAAACGCAAGTCCAAACACTCACTGAAGAAGCGGGTATGAGAGTAATAATGATGCAGTTCTATTGGCTACAGTATCTACTAGTACAGCATAGTCCTAAGGCAAAACTCTTTTCTTCTGTTTAACCTAAGGAGGAAGAGTCCAGTGACAGCAGCAAGTTTTACCAACATCTTTTAATGAAGCCCATGTCAAACAGAGAGAGGTAGGATCCCATCACACAAGTCTAATGCATTGACGTTTTTGTACCAACAAAAGTAATTACGTTTTTTCCCCCCTAATATTTCTATTTATCTTTGTTTTTATTTCAGTAATTTTGTACTTCAACTTCCAAATGACCTGTTAATAAATGCCTAATCTCTCATAGTAAAGGCCCAGTCATCCTCCACTGATTTCTTGTTTAATTCAGGAACTTTGTGCTGAAACATCGAGTGTTCCTGCTGCGGAATTGGGAGAAGATGCGGGAGAAACAGGAACTTCTGAAGCGAGAGGGAGATAGAGAGCGAGAGAGGGAGAACAGCAGCCTGTCTCTTTATACACGCTGGGGAGGAGTCATCCGTGATGACGGCAACATCAAGTCAGGTGCGTAAATAATATTCATGTCAGCTGACTAAAATTTCGCATGCAAGTTTGTCATTTACTGCTTTGATTATTAAGACAGTTAGTAAATCATGATTAGCATCGTTTGTTTCTTTTTTCCAGATGTATTTCTGACTCAGTTCTCAGCGCTGCAGACGTCACGCTCTGTTCGCACACGCAGACTTGCGGCAGCCGAGGAGAACACAGAAGTTACACGCACTGCACGCCTGGCACACATCTTCAAAGAGATCTGTGACATGATCACAAGCTACAAGGGTAAACGGACACTAATTCATTCATCACACATAAACCCATAAAAACCTGCAGTTTATGCTATTGATCTTATTGTTGGCAGTCGCTTTAATTGCTGCATAATCATTTTCATTATGCAAAGCAAGAACCAAAGTCGTAATCGTGGCATAATGGAGTTACACTGAGTTTGACATGCATTTCACAAATGTAGTTTCTCAGTTTGGTTGACTGGACTGTAATCAGTTGTGAATTTATTACTAAATGCTGACACTCGTTAGTTATTTGTTGTGATGGAAATATCATTTTAAGTGATTTAGTTATGCAAAATTCAATTAGTGAGGTATGCGATTCTGCAAAAGGCTTTACTTTTGATTTCATCTAGAATGTTGAATCTAATTTCAATTTAATCTTAGTGCATTTTTGTTTTATTTCTTCAATGTCATGACACTTGTTCGCACTTACACACTCACATAATCAATTGCTTTCTTGTACTTTGAAGATTCATCTGGTCAGACTCTTGCTGCTCCGCTGCTTAACCTGCCTTCTAGGAAGAGGTGAGAACAATATTATGTTCTTAATACACATTATTTACAATATGAATATGTACTTTGTAGTTATTTGGTGCAATTTTTTTTGGTATTAAATTGTCTGCAGACAGAGGCTTAAGGCCCTGATATCTTCAAGTGAACTTGAAGTACGAACTGGTGTGACATCTTTTCGAAACAAAATCAGGCCAAAACAAAGTTAGTTTGGAGTTCATTTTGGGAGCTTGAATCTACTTTCCAAAGTGAACCTTCCGTAAAAGTATATAATCGGCTGTTAAACACCTTCATACTACCATTGGTCCGTGGAGATGATGTAATAGCTAGGTGTGCTCTGAGGCTCTGCCTTATTTGATGTGGAACTTTTCTCCGGGTAATTTCTTCTGTTCAGTTTGTTGAAGTCAGACGTCACGAATAAGAGCTGGAGAGCTGCTTTATAGTAGAAATTGACTGTTTTCTCACTGCTGTTATGCGTGTTTATTGTGTTGTTGAAAGTAAAGCGAGTAGCACATATTTACAAATTCATCTACCAAATTCATCTACCTGCTCCACCCCTCCACCCCGACTCGCTCTTTACGATCCTCTGACTCTAGCCTTCTCGTTGTCCCTCGGCATCGCCTAGCTTCAATGGGGGGCAGATCATTCAGTGTTGTTGCACCCAAAATGTGGAACTCTCTCCCTTGATTACTCTGTTATAATAACATTCAAATCCATGCTCAAAACTCATTTATTTTCAGAATGTCATAATTCTTAAGTTGTATTGCATTTTTTATATCTGAATGTATTCTGCTGGGTGCCGCCCCATCTACCTAATTTCTCATTTTCTGTACTTACACTCTCATCTACCTACTGTTGTTTTGTCTGCTGTCTTTGTCCATTGCCTTTATTGTTGCTTGTTTATTATAAAGTGTCCTTGAGCTCTGGAAAGGTGCTTTATAAATAAAACGTATTATTATTATTATCTAAACACCGCTCTCAGCAGTGTGGGTGGCAGCGGGATGTTCGCTACCAGTATTCCATATTCCGTATATCTTGCTCATTTCAACCATTTTTTTTACCCCTAAGCCAAGAATGAAAATGAACTTCTCCATGAGTATATCAGGGCCTTTAGGCTATGTTCACACTGTCAGTCCAAATCCGATTATTTGTTCGTCCGACTGGAATCTGATCTAAATTATTAACTGTTCAGATCCGATTTGTGTGTCCCGTGGTGCTCTTTCTTTTTCCTGAATATCTGCATTGGTTTCAATGGCAATTATGTTGCGTTGATCGGGATACACCAAAAACAAAAACCCTGCAACGTGGAAGGGTTTGCAATACAAATGTTGTCTTATTTACAATATGACAATATGTAGCCGTCGTGCTGGGCTACTGTCTTGTGAGGCAGCGGCAGAATTGTGGTAGGCTGGTATGTGGAGCTTTATATCGTCTCCGTTGGTCTCAAAACATGTCTCCATTATATTGCAACTTTCGACTCAACCGGCACTTTGCATCAACACAACCTTGTTTCTGCAGCGACTTTCAGCATGTTTCCTATAACAACGTCCGACATGTTTACGTTTTACCTAAACATGCGAAATCCGATGAGAGCACCAGACTGAAACGGATTTACAGAAATGCGATTTGAATAGGATTTCAAACCACATATGAATGTACCTTAGCCTTGGAAAACCCAGACAACTTCCGGCAAATTTAGATTTGCTCTGAAAGCTAGTCTGGCAAAGAGCTCATTCAAGCCCATTTCCAATCCGTGGAAATCGAGGCACCAATCAGAAACGTTGGTGCGGGCTTTACACGATGATGATAGCGCTGGGATTTTGAAGCAGATTTTGTAGCCTACATTACAAAGATGGATGCTGCCGTCGAACATCACTCGTTCGAATCAGCTATCGTGTCTGTTTTAAGCGATTTGAACGTTTCCTTTTTGTTAAAAACCGAGCAAAGAACAATAATCTTTATTGTATATTAAGAAACATCGCCTTCATCGCTCTGATTGGTTTTAGGTCCATCCGCAACGTCCGTTGGTGACGCCCCTCTGGAAATGATTTGTCTATGATGCTTTGCCAGACCATAACTCAGTTACAACTGAGAATGGTCTGGTTTTAACCAGGCTAAATGTACCTCAAAAACTTTCATTTCAAAACTCGGATTTGTAAAACTCACATTGCATTTGATATTTTTTATTTTAGTTTGATCAGATTCCAATTGGTTATGCACAAAAATTGTATTTGGACTGACAGTCTGAACATTGCCGTAGTTGTCATAGACCTACCGATATGGTTCTTATGAAAGTCTGATGATTAATAACTGCAGTGAGAACAGTCTTACGGTCACTATAATGTCATCATCCTTCATGGCAATACTTTTTGTACTGTGTTCATGTGTGTCTACAGAAACACACAGTACTATGAGAAGGTCACCGATCCACTAGATCTCAGTACCATAGAGAAGCAGATCCTCACTGGACACTACAAAACCGTTGAGGCATTTGATGCGGACATGCTCAAAGTGTTTCGCAATGCTGAGGTTAGTTACACTTCTCAGGCTCTTTTCTTACTCACAAATATGATTACTGTAGTCTAATGTAAATCATTATGATATAATTATAATGACTGATAATCGGATAATTATAATGAATAAAAATGATTGTAATTAATATAAGTACTCGAGTATAATGAATAAATTAGTTATTTGGACAAAAGAGTTGTAAGATGCACTCTGTAATTTAAAGATTGTTCTCTGGCTTATTTTGCAGCACTTTCTTTAATCTCTTTTCCTCTCAACAGAAATATTATGGCCGGAAGTCTGCTGTGGGTCGTGACGTGTGCCGGCTGCGGAAGGCGTACTATGGTGCGCGTCATGAGGCTGCTGTCCAGATTGATGAGATTGTGGGCGAGACGGCCAGTGAGGCCGACAGCTCTGATTCGCTGGAGAGAGACCACGCCCACAATCACCATGACGGAGGGGGCAGCCACGACAAAGACGATGATGTGATCCGCTGCATCTGTGGCATGTATAAGGATGAAGGGCTCATGATCCAGTGTGAGAAGTGCATGGTATGTGCTCATATTTTTCAACAAACCCCTAAACATAAGTTTTTAAAATTTAGTGTGCAACTCATCCCACGCCATTTGTGCTACATGATTGATATGGCTTACTTCTCAAGGATGCATTAAATTGATCAAAAGTGACAGTGAAGACATTTATAATGTTACAAAAGATTTCTTTCAAAAACAAACTTATAAGTACAGTGCATGTCAAAAGTATGGAAACATACATTTTTTTTATCTAATTTTTATTTTATTATATTACCAAAAAATATTTTTGGTAGTTTTAGTCAGGGTCCGAAATTAACACCCGCCAAGCGCCAAATGCGGGTAGATTTTCCGTTTGGCGAGTAAATCTCAAAAAGCTATCCGCCACACTGGCGGGGGAATGTTCATACCAAAATAGTAATGTAATATAATGTTTATTACAATTGCATTTTGTAATGTTAGAAAATATCTGGCATGATGGCTCGGAGTTGTTGTGTTTGCCAGTCACTAATCTGGGGATGAGGTTAGCTAGCCACAGAACGTCTCTAGCGCTCCAAGTCTCGCTAGAGTCGCGGCACTGTCTCGGGGCCCTTGAGTTACATCGCCTAGGTGCCACCGGTCTGCAGTTAGCTGCCGCTTATTAGCTGTTATGTGGCGACATTTACCAGGAGTGAGCCAACCTTTGAAACGAAAACCCACTGACGAAAAGGGGGACGAATTACATAAAAAAGAAACCAAGAGAAAAGACAAACTTTCTGTCACTCTTACTCACACACGCAAACAAACAAATGCACTAACAGCAGGGCAGATTGTTCAGAGCTCCAAAAATAACATGACGTAGTCAACTTCTGAACAGAGCGCCCTCCACAGGTCAAGTAAATATTGCAGTCCTTCAGTTACTGATCGGATCAGAGTAAGAGTAAAGAGTAAGTCAGAGTAAATGTAAAAAAACATTTTTTACAGAGTAAAAAAATAGGAAGAGTAAAACTAAATAATTAAAAAATAATAACTATAATATATTAATATTGCATATATTTCATTAAATATACAATTAATAAATTTCATTTGTACAGAACTATTTTCAGAGGCACCACCACAAAAATATTATTTTAATGTGTGTAAATTGTGTAATGTCTGTAATATGTGTGTAAATAAAAGTAAAAATGGAAAATAATAGACCAGAAATATAATGATAAAAATGTTTAAATATATATAAATGAATGTATTTGTGACACAAAAAGGCTGTTTATTATTTTAACCGGTAAAAAATATGCTTGGCTGGTGGATTTTTTCATCTACCAGTTCCCGTGGCAGGTGAGCCAAAAAGTTAATCTCGGACCCTGGTTTTAGTTAACAATAACAACTGTAAGCTATTTAACTATTCATTATTCTATCATTATTCATATTGTTCATGTAATGTGTTGTGTATGGATTTGAAACCGTCTGTAATATATATATGTTCTTTGTTTCTGTCTGTCAGGTGTGGCAGCATTGTGATTGCATGCGTTTGGAGGCAGAAGTGGAGCATTATCTCTGTGAGCTGTGTGACCCTCGTCCAGTGGACAGGGTATGTGACCTTTCAGTCCGTGTAACCTTACAATTCATTCTTCCTCTCCGACTGTGTTTAGAACAGCCATATGCTCTCTTATCACAACATTTTAAAGGTCACTTTAAATCTCTTCTGTCATTCCGGAAGTTCTGAACTTTTGAAAGGGTTTTAAATGCATTTGCTTTCATTGCTGCAACAGGAAGTCCCAATGGTGCCCCAACCCAGCTATGCCCAATCAGGATCCATCTATTATATATGCCTGCTGCGTGATGACTTACTATTGCATCAGGGTATGTGCATGTGTGTGTGTGTTTTTGAAATGAAATCCACCCTACCGTTCAAAAGTTTGAACAATATTATTTAAAAAAAAAAAAAAAACTTTTATTCAGCAAGGACACATTAAATTGATCGAAAGTGACAGTAAAGACATTTATAATGTTGCAAAAGATTTCTATTTCAAATAAATGCTGTTCATTTTTAACTTTCTATTCATCAGAGAATCCTGAAAAAATGTATCAGAGTTTCCAAGTGGAACATGGGATCATGGCGGCTGAAAGTTCAGCTTTGCCATCACAGGAATAAATTACATTTTGAAATATATTCAAATAGACAACAGTTCTTTTAAATTGTAATAATATTTCAAAATATTTCTGTTTTTACTGTATTTTTGATCAAATAAATGCAGCCTTGTTGAGCATAAGAGACTTTTACAGACTTAAATCTTACAGTTTTTTTATGGTATTTTTGTTCAAATGTGTTGAAATGATGTTCTGTTTGGATTTTATATTTGTTAGCATACAATATATGTATTTATGTTTGCGTGTGGCTGTTGTAGGTGACTGTGTGTACCTCATGCGGGACAGCAGACGCACACAAGAAGGCCAGCCGGTGCGTCAATCATACCGTCTCCTGTCTCATATCAACAGAGACAAACTGGACATCTTCCGTATCGAGAAACTCTGGAAAAATGAAAAGTGAGATTTCCCACACTCCCACTATTGCAAAACTTTCTGATTCAGTTCTTTATTTGGACACCTTTAACACAAATGTTGTGTTTCTCTCTCCATTAACCATCTATGCAACTACCACTTTGACGCTTCAAAATATGAATATGAATTGAGAGTCTTAGTCCAAATTTCCTGAAGATACTTGATCGCTTTATCTGATGAACTGATTGGCTTTTATTCACATAAAAACATTGATCAGTGAACATAAAGCAGAAGCTCAACCGAACCTGCTTGACGCATGTTCAAATGTGCTGCGGAACACGTGAGAATGAACCTCATTGGTTCTTGCTGAAGCTCAAACGTGCTGTGTACTACGAGAATGAACCTCATTGGTTCTTGCACTTCAAGCGAACATGCTTGAGTTTCCGTTTACCACAACTGATGTGTGAGTTGAAGAATGTTTTTATGTGAATAAAAGCCTTAATTCAATCTGTTCATCAGATAAAGTGATTGAGCGATTTAGTCCACATTTTCTGAGGAATCACGATTCATATGGATTAGTTTTACGATGTCTTTATAAACTTTCGAAGAGTCAAATTGGTAGTTACTTAGCTGTCAATAGAGGGACAGAAAGCTCTCCGATTTAATTATAAAGATCTTTATTTGTGTTCCGAAGACGAACCAAAATCTTATGGGTTTGGAATTAATTGTAATTTTTTGGGGAACTATATCTTTAAATGTGATCTGGACTCTCTTTCTCTTTCTGTAGAGGTGAAAGGTTTGCCTTTGGTCATCACTATTTCCGCCCCCATGAAACACACCACTCTCCTTCCCGCCGCTTCTATCATAACGAGTTGTTCCGAGTGCCTCTCTATGAGATCATTCCACTGGAGGCAGTGGTGGGGATGTGCTGTGTGTTGGACCTGTATACTTACTGCAAGGGTGAGACGTTCACACATACAACCGTTTTAAATAAATCAACTGTAAGATCTAAGAAATGTACTGAACCAGATGTTCCATGCTGAAAACACCACACTCTTTGCATGCTAATGACCGCTTCTCTTGCTAATGGATTCAGGTCGTCCAAAAGGGGTAAAGGAACAGGACGTTTACATTTGCGACTACCGGCTGGATAAATCGGCACACCTGTTCTACAAGATCCACCGCAACCGATACCCGGTGTGCACCAAGCCCTTCGCTTTCAACCACTTCCCCAAAAGATTGGCGCCGAAGAGAGACTTCTCTGTGAGTAGTGGAGGGGGAAGAAATGTTTAAGATAAAAATAAACACAGATGTTTTAGGACCATTAAAGACCATTATACTTTTTCGAATATTACCTTTCATGCAGTGTGTAAAATAACTGTTTGTTAATGTAAAAGTTAGTTACTTTGAGCCGCCCTCAAACTGTAGTTGTAGCTGAGAAGCACATGTAGCAACATGTCGTGTTGTCGACGTGTCAAGAAGACGCTGTTTTGTGTGCTGTGAATCCACTTTGCATGCACTTCCAAAGGATGAGGACAAGCACTGGAATTGATACGGTAAAACCGACGCCCGTAAATGTTCGTTTCACTGTGTATCAAGCGCTGAGGAAGCTTCCAGAGCTGAAGATCAGATATTGTAATGGAAGTTTCATTTCCGATACGTGCTGTAAGCAGTAGACCAATCAGAGCAGAGGAAGCTCTCGCAAAGGAGGGGTTTAGAGAGACCGGGGCACCTTATCACATTATTACTTATTATCTTTTTTAATTAATATGTTTGTGTGGGATGAAATTTAATATGGGCATTTCTTTTTGAGATTTACCCATAAATGTTGTTATGGTCACTAACTTATTTTATTCATATTTTTACAGTTTTAGATGGGAAATTATGTAAAGAATATTAATACTTATTTGTAATAATAACATCTATTACTTTTTTGTTTTAATATATTTCAAAGTGATTTTTTTAAACCAATTATTAATAAACATTATTAATATTAATAATAATAATGTTTTGAGCTCTAATATGTAATATAATTGTTACATTATATTACAAAAATATCTTTATTTTAGGTTGCAATTTGAGCTTGACATTTTTTTCTGAGATTAATCCCGTAAATGTTATTATAGTATAATATTATAGTAAATTATTGCTGTCAATCGATTAAAAAAATTAACTCGATTAATCTCAAATTTTTCTGTTATTAATCTGGTTTTGCTGCTGTCCCTTTAAAACCAGCCGCTGCTGCACATGACACAGATCTCACACACGTCTCATTTTCTCACTATTCTTTACGTTCATTAAAGACTTTATTTAACTCATTTAAGACTGCTCTTGCATGAATGGTTTAAAAGCATTTACATGAATAAGAGCGGGATCATATAATGTTAAGCTAGCCAAAGGATGACAAAAATTAACGGATGCTGCGTTAAATAACACGTTAAACTGGACAAAAATTAAGCGCATGCGTTAACGTTGACAGCACTATTGTAAATATAATATTTTGTTCATATATTTACTGTTTTAGATAAGAAGTGGCATTATGGAGTCGGTTAACTTGATTACATTGTATCTCTATTTTCCCCACTTACTGTAACTTATGACTGTTTGAATTTTAAACTAGTTTAAGTGGGTGAGGTGCTTCCATTCCATTTTCATGAATTTATCTCTCTTTCTACAGCCTCACTATGTGCCGGATAACTACAAGAGGAACGGTGGCCGTTCTGCCTGGAAGAGTGAGCGGCCCAAAGGTGCAACAAACTGCGATGAAGACCCCTCCCCCAGCGCATCATGTGACCCTCTGTCTGCCGGCTACTCAAGAGATGGGGACGAGGGCAGAGGAAGAGGAGCGGAGGGAGACGTGGAGACCTCTCAAGAGGACTCCAGCACTCCTGTTCCACAGCAATCCACATCACAGGAAAGGAGGACAGGTGGAGAGGAGGAAGACGTGGAGGAAGAAGAGGAGGGTGAGGAGAGGGGAGAGAGGAGAGACATGGACGAGGGCTCTCGGGAAAGGGGAGGAGGAGGAGGAGGGCGGGACGTCGTGTTGGACGCCCCATGCTCAGCCGCGTCGCTCTCCTCTTCACCTCTTCATCCATCAATCATGGGAAGGAGGGAAGCGCAGAGAGAGCGACTGAACAAGATTCTGCTCGATCTGTTGCATCGGGCGCCCAGCAAGAATGGTAAGACTGAGAATATTAGGCTTTAGTTACATCACATCAGTATCTCGCAACCTAATTCCATTCTTGCTTTCATAAATCTGTTCAGTCATTTTGATTGTTGTAAAATAATATAAAAGCATTTTTATTGATGACTCCATTTTTGTCATTCAGTACCATAAATTACATTTCTTTTGAAAGGAGAGAGATTTATTTGAAAATGACTTGTTTACATTTTTTTTGTTGTTTTGCTGTGAGATTTACCCATGAATGTTATTATGGGCAATATTGTTTTTATTTATATTTATAAATCCAGTTTTAGATTGGAAATGATATTTATATTAATAATATTATTGTTTCAAATTTAATATAGCTATATTACATTTACTACAAAATATATACTCTTATTTTTTATTTATATTTTCTTTTTAGGTTGACATGTGACCTGGCTGATTCAGATTCAGCCATAAATGTTATGGTCAATAATGTATCATTTTATTAATATATATATAAAAGTATAGTATAGTATATACTTTGTTTTAATATTTAATATAACTAAATTTTGTTTTGATTCATTGAAAAAACAATTCACAAGAACAGAGACTGGTTTATATAAAAAAAAAGTTTTTTTTTTTCATTTTTAAAAGTGTATTCATAAGCTGCTCTTTTAGCTCCACACTGCAACTAATGTAATGCTTGATGAAAACGAATTTCTTTATGTCTCCTTGACAGCGATAGATGTGACGTATCTCCTCGAGGAAGGCTCTGGTCGCCGCCTCCGCAGACGGACGCTTGGACTGAGCGAATTTATTTGCAGGAAGTAATGCTGACAGCACTCTCTGCTGAGCACGCTTGCAGAGCAGCAAGAGAATAATGGATATCGAGGAGCAGAGGTGGACTACACCTGAAAAAAAGAGGGAAATGGAGGTGGGAGGATATTTATATCTTGCAGTTTCTTTCTTAAGGAACTACAAGACAGACCAGCCCGAGCTTCGTGCACTGAGGACACGCAACTTGCTGTGAGTCGTCAACCTTGATGCGTTTCAAAAGTGCAAGTGTCACACATAGGAAAGTTGAAACTGAAGAAAAGCGCCTTGAAATTCCAACCCAATTGTCATGGATGAACTACGACTTTACTGGTCAAACGTCTCCAATGACTAAGTTGTTAAGGAAGCGCGTGGTACTAAATTTGGCCTTCGTTTCGGCTGCAAGTAGAAAAAATGTGAGACCGGTGGCACCTTGTGGTCTACAGTGGCAATGACTTGACAACGACCAAGAAAGAGCAGAACGAGGCAAAAAATAAAACAGAAATAGGAGCGACATAGGAGGTGCAGTGTAGCGCACACACACTGCCCGTAGACTGAGAAGAGAGAGAGAAAGAAAGGAGAGAGCTGAGAAAGTACGTTGGCTAACTGCACTTTTAACAACACGGACATCATTCGCTCCCCGGAGATGTACGGATAAGACACACTAACATTCACACAGTATTGATGAATGCTGTATGATAAAGCAAAACAAATAAGTATATTACCTTCTTTTTTTTTGTTTTTTTGTTTGTTATACTGCAATTACATTAGGAATGGAGCACGACGGGGGTATCCATATTTGGGACTTCGGGACTGGGCTGGAATATTTCGCTTCTGTTATCGTGGGCATTGTGATTGGTTAGAGTGGGTGCCAGCCCCGCCCCTTTTTAAAAAAAGTATTTAATTCACCAGCTAAAAAAAAACAACAAAACAAAATCTAGCAGTGGAGGCGCGCTGGCTTTAAATATATATATAACGCCTTAGAATGCCATGATCTTGAGCGTTTTTTGTTTATGGTAGTGTGTGAGATTCTTTACGGTGTTTGTTGAGCGTGCGTGTGTGTGTGAGCCCGTTCTGATAATATAAATACGAAAGGAAACTAAGGGCTTGACAGCAGTTACTAAACAGTTCAATTCATGAATTCACAAGAACTTATTGAATCATGTCATGTCATATTTTTTGTGGTTTGTAGGGCGGGTGGGATGGGGTTGGGTCGAGGTTTTAGTATTGTCATTTTCTTTTAATTTTCTTTTAATTTTTTTAATGGCCTTTCAGGTTGCCATGGAGAATGTTTATATACAAAAATCATGATGAGATTTGTTCTGCCCTTAAAGCTTCAGCTATGACAGATAAGTATTTCAAACCCCTTTAGATGAACCGACACAAAAAAAACAATGAAAACTGACAAACAAAAGGAAAGTTGTATAGTGCCAAGCTATGTATATATACAGACAGGAAAATGTGAGAAATTTCTCCAAAAGCAATATCTTGATAATGGATTTTGTGTATTGTATTGTACAGGATTCAGCCCTATATGTATTATTATTATTATTGTTATTATTATTATTACCATTCTTAAACGATTTGTATTGACAGAACTGTCACATGTAACTTTATGAGAAGTGGAGGAGAAAGTGGCAGACATTATAATTAATAATCGCTACAAATTTCCATAAACGACTGAAACCTTGTTACCCAAAAACATGAATTTAGCGCATTTCGAGAGGGAGGATTGTCTGATGAACTTTGTCGAAGGGGACACGGCAGTGACCCCAGACCTGGCACCCGGCACTGTAATAATTAATATGAACATTATTATAATTATTATTATTACTTTTTGAGGAGAAAAAGATATAATGTTCCTCGTTTTTTTTGCTGCAAAGTGTTGAACACTAAAAAAACAAACCAACATAAAAATGTAAAATGATATTTTGGCAGAAAAAGAAGCTGTCAACCCGATATCATGTTCTTAATCTCCTTTTTAATTTTTTGTTCTTCAAATGAGAAAAGATTGTTCTGTTTTTTGTGATAGCGGTCATAAATATAATGCTTGTATTTCTTGTATTTGTGTGTTTTTGTGTGATTTGTTTAGTTATTTTTAGACAATCACAAAATAAGATGCAAGCATTGTATATGGACAGACTGGCAGGCATTTTGTGATGTTGTGTACAGTTTGTCGAAACTTCTTCCACTCTGGTTCAAAGTTTGTAATTATAAAGTCATGAAGATGCTGTTGGTTTTTACTTTTTTTGTTTTGTTTTATATTCTATTTGTTTTGTTTGTTTGTTTTTTAATAAAAAGCACTACATTATTGTGAATATACTTGCCTGTTGCTCATACATTTAGCAGAGAATCTGTGATGCAGTTCTTTACCAGGTCATAACCATTATTACTCCAGGTATACAGACAAATCGTATTTTAATTGTATGGACAGTCAATACATCTTCAAATAAAGTGAATTTTAACTATTGCGTAGCACATTGACATTGTGTACCATCATTTGAACTGCCAAATACATTTGCAAAGAAAGCACTTACTTAATATCTTGTATTTTAATGCTGTCTAATTTAATTAATGCCAAACATAACTGATGTTTTCACATACATTGACATTGTAGTTATGATGTAGCTTCATAGCTGTCATATATTTATGAAAACATGTATTAATTCAATTTAGTCTATAGGTCATCTTTTCCTATAATACCTCCAGAAAAAAATATTATTTAGAAATTATTTAGTTTGTTTTTAAACCATTCTGCAGTTTCTTTTAAATAAATGTGTTAATATTTATTGTAATTACTTGACACATTATGATATCTGGGGTTTATCTATCAGGGGAGCGATTCCCAGAAGCATCGTTGGCAAACTATGTTCGCAATTTCCATTGAACTCTATTGGTAACGATGGAACTTGCGACTATAGTTGGCTTTGGGAAACGCACCCCAAAGCAGTTCACTTTTGGTCTTCAGAGACATACGGTATACGTTACGGTCCTGTCCCAAATGGCGCACTTCATGCGGACTTTCGGTCTCGTGGACTTAAATTGCGCGTGCTCGCCGAGTCCGTAGGCCGTCCCATTTAACACTTTAACGCTCTGAAGTGTGCTCAGCAGCGCTCCCTTTGTACCCTTGAAGCGGTCTTCCGCGAAGTTAAACTACCCAGGAATCCTTGCGAAATGCCAATCAGAAAACGGATGAGATCAGAAAACTAACTCTAACCAATAAATTGGTTTTATTGTGTTCACTTTACATATTTAAAAGCAAAGTAATATTAATATATATATTATGGGTGATGTTAGGAACTATTCTACATGTAACGGTAAAAAGATTAACATGACTGACACATTTTTTAATAAAATCAATATCCTATTTACGTCTTTTAGAAAAAATGGGATAAGTTTTAAAATATATTCTATATTATGTTGTTTGGATGATGATGATTCACATATAAGGACAGCTATAACTGCAGTAGATGTGTAATAACACTCACATTGTGAATTGTGTAATTTATTTGAGAAAAAAATAAAAGAGAGGAGTAAAGGTAACTATAACAGAATAAAAGTTTATTGTAAAATCTTTAAAAAAGTTAAACAATTAAGTGAAACAACTTTAACATTCAACAAGTAAATGAAAATAAAGTTATACAATTATATGCACAATATTAAATGTTCTTCAACATGTACAATGCAAACTAAGGTAAAAATTAAAAAAATAAAAACATGACTTCTCCGCATGGAAAGCTATCTTGCAAAAACAATAGTAAAAACAACAACAACAATCGGCAGCATATGACCCGCAGCTCCTGTCCAACAACAACAACCAGACCTTCTCCCTGTTTCCGGCGTGACGATCGAGTCTGTCCCAAAATACCTCTCAATGCGCCCACGCGGACTCGCGCTAAGGGCCCTATAGGTCTGCACTACATGACGTCACCGAAGTGTGGACTCTGAGGAAGTCCACAAGTCTGGAGTGTGCCATTTGGGACAGGGCACGAGATACCACATTCGACCGCGCCAGACACGTCGCCACGTCCGCCATCTTGGAACGGTCAGGATTTCGTCACAGTATCAATGATGCGATGCCACACAACATTGCGCAGCTTCTGGTTGCTTTAAATTCCCGCAGAGATGGGAAAACCTTTCACAGGAGAGGATATGTTGGTTTGGGTTCTTACAGGGCCGTCGCCAGAACATATAGAATGGGGGGGGGGGGGGGGGGCATTCATTTTCATGGGGGGGGACACTTTTTATGATCTACAAAATAGACAGTTACCAAAACAATAACATCCCGTATTTAGCCTAATATAACTGAAATAGACCACATTCTATATTAAAACAACACCAAAACACAAAAGATGAAGTTTCTGATCATAGGCGGAGGGTGAACCAACACCATGAGGATATTATGCGCTTCCCCTTTAAAACGTTTACAAGGCTATATGCAGGATTTGACATGGCAGAAAACTCGCAAAGAGCACTCATTTTATTATCATTAAAAACGGTTATACAACTTCATCGTGATCTCACAAAGTTCCATTAGGCTATTAGTAAAGCTGAGGCACAATAATGTCTTATTTACATAGCCTAACTGCTTATTATAACGAGAAGATATGTGTGCGCGTAGAACTGATCCAATCACCGCTCAAAACACCCAGTTTCGCCAATATTCTTCTATTACGGAGAAAACTGATCCTAGACCGGCATTTATGGACAGCTTTTCCCTCTAAAAGCAATCATAAGCATATATGGAAGCTTGTTTTCGCCACGGAATAAAATAAAGATAATTGCGACTTTTTGTCTCAATTTCTGACATAGATTTCTCACAATAACGAGTTTATCTCACAATTTTGACTTTATAACTTTTTTTTTTACGTGGAAACAGTAGACTATTTTTAGCAGGCAAATATGAAACTTCGACAAGCTCGTGGCCAGGGGAAGATAAGCCTTGTGCAGAGCCTTACACACGCTCCGACTAATTTCCGATTCATATTTCTGAAGACAATGTGTTATTTAAAGTTACAGAGATTAGTGCTCCTGTGAGGTAAATCCTGCTGAAGACGTTTCGTTATGGAATACGTGAATACGTTATATTTTGCTCTCAATAGTAAGTTTAGCCTACTGAATGACCATATGATTAAGGGGGCACGTTGTGTCAACTGGGGGGTCACTGCCCCCTAATGCCCCCCGATGCCCCCCCCCTTGGCGACGGGCCTGGGTTCTTATATGTATTAATTCAATATTACAGGATTTTAAACTATGGTACACTTTTTTAGTGTCGTGTTATTTGACGCCGCCTTGTTGTATTGTGTAAGTTTAGCTAAATCTGTTGCAGATATAAATAGTCATACTGATTCATCAGACATGTATCTACATGCGGTTGCAGACGCAGTTAACTTTGCCCGTTCCAATATGGCGGACGACAGGCTCTAATGGGTATTCTATGTATATGTCTATGTTCAGGGCTTCCTGTTTGCCGACATCCACTAGGTGGCTTCAAATGTAAAAGTTGTATTTCAAAGGTTGGCATGGCAACGAAATACAACCTGAGCCAGCTACAACGCTAGTGCTGAATTAGCAAAGTTAGTTTACTATATATTGATTTTAAATAATTAATCATTCATTATTTTGTTTTGTTTTGGGTTTTAATTTTCCCACTGAAAAAATGAGAAAACGAGTTGAGAAATCCTCCAAAGAGAAAGTGGACAAGGTGGATTCTGGGATTGAGGAGGAAACATCTAAAACCGCAGGTATCTGACTGTAAAAACAGACTGGATATTGATAATGTGATATTTATTATAACCAAAATATATGCCATGTCCCAAGATGGCAATTAAAGTAGACTGAATGTCAATGTTTTGTGGTATCACTCACACTAGATGATTACCAGTGTTCAGGAAAACTGGAGTTGGACTTCACAGAACTGTGTAAACTCATGGGTGTGAAAAAGATCCCTTCTGTCAAGCTGAAGCAGTTAAAATCTGTGATGGGTAAATTTGAGTAAATATGTTGTACATAAGACAATTGTGTTCTGCTCCCCTATTAAAGATGCTTTTTAACGCCATAAAACTCAATTTTTTTCCTAATAAAAAAACTAATCTGGACAGAAGAACACAATCAATCTCAGAAATCCTTAGAAAGTCAAATGACAACATGGTCCTCTGAGCCTTGCCTTGAGATAGAGCTGGAAAATGAAGACCAGTCAAAGACAGTCAAGATATCTGGTAAGGCCGTTGCTTCTTTGTGAACTATTAGATGCAGTTGTTCAAACTCCTAAGAAATATTTCATATCAAAATGTCTTTTATTATTATTCTTTTTTTTTTATAGGATGGAAGGTGGATGATAAGATGCTTCAGGTGCTGAGCAGGACATTGCCGTCCCTCAGTAATTTCCAGCGCTTACAGTGAGCTTTTGTTTGTGTGTGTGTGTTTGTATGTATTTTTATGGGTGTTAGTGTTGCAAATAAACAGTATGTTATGTCCATTTTCCAATAACGGTGATGCTTTGCAGCATGTGGCGTGTAGGCCTGACAGATTGCACTTTCGCCTCTTTGAGAAACACAGTGTCTCTGTGCTCAAATCTCAGGTGAGAACCGTCAATCTGTCTGGGCTAGAATGTCTAAAATTCCCATCATTAATCCTTTTTAGTGCCAATAAGACCCATATTCATTGTGTTTCATATGTTTTTGTGTGCCCCTATTATGCTTTTTCAGATATTGCCTTTCATCATGTTATGTGTAATATAGCTGTTTGTCAATGTAAAAGGTCTGCAAAGTTTCAAAGATTTAAGTGCATCCACAATAAATGTTATTAGCTATGTTTCATTTAAATGGTCTCCTCCCATACATTTTCCATCTGAAATGGAAACTACTACAAATGGATATGCAATTATTAATAGGTCAGCTGGAAAAATAACCCTGTCCATGCTTTTTCAGTATGAATTTTTCACTGTGTGTCTTTAGTAAATCCTGGCAGTAGTGTTTTAACGCCAAAAGAGGGTTTACACTACCTCAAACTGTTGGTTTATCTAACCCAAATGATATATTCGGAAAATTAATTATGATAATGTGATAATAGATACTGTAAAATCTGATGACATCCTCTACCATTTTATATCTTGCTAGGAAAGTGGTTTTGGATGGCAATCCGCTCCCCGAGCAGAGCTACCACTTACTTATAGGGGACGACAGCATGTGAGTCATTGTTATTATATAACACACACACACACTTATATGTATTTATAATGTTACCAAAAATGTCTATTTCAAATAAATGCTGTTTTGAACCTTTTATTTATCAAAGAATCCTTCCATTCATCAAAATTGTATCACGGTTTCCACAAAAATATTACACAGCACAATTTTTTAAATAATAATTAATGTTTATTGAATGATTTCTGAAGGATCATGTGACACTGAAGACTGGAATAATGATTCTGAAAATTCAGCTTTACCATCACAGGAATAAATTACATTTTAAAATAAAAAAATGTTATTTTCAATTTTGTTGAATATTACAGTTTTTACTGTATTTTTCATTAAACAAATGCAGCCTTGACTTCTTTCAAAACATTAAAAAAATCTGACCCCAAACCTTTGAATGGAAGGGTATATATACAGATAGTTATAAATACTTTAATCTAATCCTAACCTTTGTAAAGGTTGCTTTGCATACAATGGTTCATGCTACAGGATTGCCGAATGACTAAAGAAACGTTATCTGCAAGATTGTAGAAAACTGTACATTCCTTTGCACCCACTGCTTATACTAACAATGGAAATAAGGGCAGTAATAATAGCAAAATATGTGGGAGAGCATTGCTATAGTGTGACGATATTGTATTGCAATTGGTAGTACTTCAAAGTTATTGACTCAAAACTAGTTTTGTAAACATCATTTGTAATTGAAAAGGTTTAATGACTATATCTAGTTGGTTGTACTCAAAATAGTTACAATAGTTGTAGTTTTTACACTCAGCTCTTTTTAAATAATGTCTATGCTAGGCTGACAGACTTATCACTACGCAACAGTCATATAGGAGAGGAAGGAGCTCGTCTGATTGGCTCATCTCTGTCCACTGTACCCACTGCCAACAAACACCTCCTGTCACTCAACCTGGCCTTTAATAGCATTGGTGATGCAGGTGCAAATCACATTGCTCAGGTGTGTAGAATTTAAGTCTGTCCGTCTGAAGGTGTTTGGACAATTTCTAATGACGTCGAGACTGCATACACTTAAAATTGAGTTTTTATTAGCCCCCGTCCCTCTTTCTAAAGGGTCTGCGTCTCAACCGTTCCTTGCTATGTCTGTCCTTATCCCACAATCATATAGGAGATGAAGGAGCATCTCGTTTGGCTGAGGTACACATACAGTATGAACTTCTATTAACAACTACATTTGCCTTACTTTGCCTAACTTGAGACATTAGACTGTGAAACATGCATATTTCTATGCAACTCTTTCTCATTTCTTTCTTTAGGTGCTTGGTCCCTTTGCTCTGACACATGAGGAGATAGTTGAGAGGAGGAGGCTGTTAATTAAAGTTGAACAATCAGTGATCCAGCCGTCTCTGGTCAGTCTTGCAGACTCACAGGAGCAGCCTCTTTCCGTCCGCAGCAGCTCTTCGCTGGATCGCCTCAACAAGATTGCAAAGAACACCACCAAAAAGAAGGTACAGCATTTTTGGAAAGGCTCATGGCTTTGCCAACAACCTCCAGCGGCTAAAGGAACGTCACCGGATCCAACCAACAAACATGAAATATGCTAGCCACTATATCTGTGTATCCTATTGTCATTGTCGCTTGCGACAGAAGCATGCCAAACACACACACACACACACGAAAAGAGTATGTCTCTTATAATTTAGATAAAATACAAAGGTTTACAGTTTTTTAAGAATGTTTATGTGCAGGACAACCCTAAAAAAGAGGAGAAACCAGCGCCAGCTCAGGTAGCCAAGAAAGAGGAGCCAAAAGTGGCCAAGAAAGGTAATTAAACTAATTTGACTCCTATTTGTTTGAGATTCAGAAGTGGACTTTATAATTGATGGTTTACATGTAGAGTGAATATTTCACTTCTTGTTTTTATTTCAGATGATAAAGTTCCCCGTAGTCAGGCTGGAAAGATAGGAGCCAAAGACAAGAATCTGCCAGTGTCTGAACAAGAGGTAAGAATTCATTTAACAACTCATCCCATTATAAAAATATATATGGGTGAATGAATATTTAAGATACTGTGAGATATTTCATGAAATTATTATTGACCCATTATTATATGATCTGACATGTATTGTAATCAATAATATAATCTGTCAAACATTTTGAACACATTTCAGCCAGAGA